>VBSM01002121.1:12354573-12396174 GCA_008086735.1 Cheirogaleus medius | reverse complement strand
AAAAAAAAAAAAAAGCTCAGGTGTAATTCAGAGGGAAAAGTGCCAGAACCTACTGAAGATTCCACAGGAAGAAGTTGCAGAGCAGAAGAAGAAGGAGCAAGATTTTGGTAGACATCAAGCCCCAAGAAACGTAAGAGTCCCGTGGAAAAGGTAGGTGGGTTGTTTTTTCTCCTTCCCTCGCACCTCTGGTAATCAGCAGGCTCCGGAGCTGCTGGAGAGCTTTTCCACCCTCATGAGCCCAAAAGCTGCTGCTGCCAATGAACCGGGAGCTTCTTGAAAATAAAGCATCGGACTTCCAGCCCCCTCCAGGCCACTCCCTGTCACCAGAGACCCAAAGCAGTAGGCGCCATACTGTTTCTCCACCCATTGTGGGCCTTTGTCTCTCCCCTAGGGAGCTTCAGCCCTTCAGTTTTCACGTCACTGGTCCCCACCCAAACATTTCCCAACTCCTGCCCAGACTGCAGTGGCCACAGGGGCTGGTGGGTTCCAGGGTAACTGTGTGATCCCACACAGCTTGGATATTCCGGGCGGGCTGCATTCCAGGGAGAAGGACAAAAGGAACAAGAGTGCCAGCTCTTCTCTATTCAGACTCTTTTTCTTCTCCTCCCCTCCCCCACCCACTGCTGCCGAGTGGCACAGGTGCCCCAGGGGACAATTGAGCAGGGACTTTCAGGAGCAGCTGCTTCTCCTCTGTTGGCACATCCACTACACCAAGGCTTCCACAGACAGTAGGGCTCACACCTTTCCTCTGAAAGACCTGCAGCAGACCATCAGGTGTTTAAACTGAGCTCCCTGCCCACTGGCCCTTCCCCCTACTTCTTGCCCTGCTGCCCCACCAGAGCAGGTCACACCCCAGAGCCGAGGGACATCAAACCTCCATGGGCAATTCAGGACCCACATGCTTCTCTCTAGCATGGTCAGGCATTGAACTTAGGGGACCAGGGGACAAGTTTGCAGGACAGATCCCATGCCCCCAGGATGCGATCGTGTTGCCCCAGGGTACAGAGAGGAGATTTGTGAACTAATCTTGGGAGGCGAGGGAGCCCACACAGGCAGAACTGAAAGGAGAGTGCAGTGTGGGTCCCAGCTGCAATGCACTCGCAGAGCACCCCTCCCCCCATAGAAAAGCCATGCTGGTGGCCCCGTGTGGGATCCTGGACAGGGAAGCTACCAGCCTATAGCACCATTGCTGGTGAACTAAGCTAGTTTGGGCAGCTGCTTGTGACCAGACACCAGAAGGAGACCCACAGAGCAGGGAAGGAGGGAGAAAAGTGAAACCCACTCCTAACAGCCAGTCTGCGAATCCCAGACAGCTCCTCCCCAATAAGCAGAATTTCTGTCTTAGTGGGGTCATTTCAGCTCCTCCCTGGTAGCTTTCCCCAGGGGCCTAGGAGCAGACCCTTGACCCCTACAAAGACTTGTACCTGCCTTTGTGGAGCCTGAACACACACTCACCTGACCCAGCCCCAACCAGCCTCAGTCCCCCAGCCACCTCAGCTGTGGTAGAGCACAAGGAAGAGTCCCCTGGGAGCTCCAGGGCCCTGCCCACCACCTGAGGCATTAGAATACTCCTGATGGACTAGAGCTGGTCATAGGTCCCAAAAACACCACTGCAGCTGGCTCTTTCCTGCAAGTGCTACCTACTAGCAGGGAGAACAACTTGTACAGCTCGTTATATCCTTTACTAACTCAATCATACAGGGCTTGGCTAACTTCTATTCACAAGCACCACTTACTGTCTCAGAGATTAACCTGGGCATTACAATATAATTCATGCTGTTAAGAAGACAACAGGGCTGGTGAAAGAAAAAGGAATTCAAAGACCTCCATCTTCCCTCATCAACAAGAGACAGGGAATCTGCCCACGTACACAGTACACCATTGCTACAGCCTACAAATAACTAGCAACTGAGAAAAATACCACACCTAGACCCTCATTCAAAGTACCCACAAGCAAAGTGAAAGGTCCTTGCCCAACAGATGGTATAGACATACCCTTAAGAGTGAGGGGTGGAAGTCCCTTCTAAACAAAAGAAAATCCAAAAATGAGAACAGCTGCTCCACATGAGAAGGAATCAGTGCAAGAACTTCAGAAGTATGAAAAATTAGAGTGAAAGAACCTTCCCAAAGGAGCACACTAGCTTTCTAGCAATGGATCCCAACCAAAATGAAAATACTAAAATGACAGATAAAAAATTCCAAATATTGATTGTAAGGAAGCTCAATGAAATCCAAGAGAAAACAAAAACCAACTCCAAAAAAACCCCAGAAAAATGTATATTCAGTAGTTTTTGGATAGAATGTTCTGTAAAGGTCCATTCAGGAAATGAATATTTAATATATATGTGTGTGTGTGTGTGTGTATATATATATATATTTATATATATATATATATATATATATATATCTTTTTAGCAAAGAACCAAATAGAACTTCTGGAAATGAAAAATTCATTTAGGGTAATACAAACACAATGGAAAGTTTCAAGAATAGACTAGACCAAGCAGAAGAAAGAATTTCAGAGCTTAAAGACAACTCTTTCAAATTAACCCAGTCAAAAATAAAGAACAAAGAATAAAAAACAAAGTATATGAGAAATATGGGATTATGTAAAACAGCCAAATATAATAATCATCAGCATCCATGAAGGTGAAGAATAAAAAGCACAAGGCTTAGAAAACCCATTTGAGGGAATAATTGAGGAAAACTTTCCTGGTCTTGCTAGAGCTTTAGACATCCAAATACAAGAAGCTCAAAAAAACACCTGGGAGAATCATTGCAAAAAGGGAATCATCAAGGCATACAGTCATCAGACTGGCCAAAGTCACGATGAAGGAGGAACTTCTATGAGCCATGAGGCAAAAACATCAAGTAACTTAAAAACAAAAACCCATCAGACAAGCAGCAAACTTCTCAAAAGAAACCTTACAGACCAGAAAAGAATGGGGTCCTATCTTTAGTCTCCTTAAACAGAATAATTGCCAGCCAAGAATTTTGTATCCTGCTAAACTAAGTTCTATAAATGAAGAAGAAATAAAATCTTTCCCAGACAAGCAAACACTAAGGGAATTTGTCATTACTAGACCCACCTTACAGGAAATGTTCAGATGTTCATTATACATGCAACAGCAAAATAGATACCAGTGTAAGAACACCCAAAAGTCACAGCTCACAGCTCTTATAAAACAATAGCACAGAGGGAAAACAGAATAAGGTATCATCCAACATGTTGAACAGAACAGCATCCCACATATCAATACTAGTACTCAACATGCCCCATTTAAAAGACATAGACTGGCTGAATGGAAGGAAAAAAACACAATTCAAGTATTTGCTGTCTCCAAGAAACACAACTAAATCACAAGGATTCACACAGACTCTAGATAATGGTATGGAAGAAAATATTCCATGCAAATGGAAACCAAAAGTAAGCAAGTGTAGCATTCTCATATCAGACAAAATAGACTAAGTTAACAATGGGTAAAAAAGAATAAAAAAAGACAATGATGGTCATTATATGATGGTAAAGGGAGCAATTCAACAAGATATAACAATCCTAAATATATATGCACCTATCACAGGAGCTCCCAGTTTCATAAAGCAAGTTCTCCTAGATCTAAGCAAAGAAATAAACAGTAGCATCTTAATAGTCAGGGATTTCAACATTCCACTGACAGAACTGGACAGATCAGAGCAGCAAATGAATAAAGAAACACTGGACTTAAATAGGGCAAATGTACCTTTACAGAGCATTCTACCCAAAAACTACTAAATATACATTTTTTTCATCAATACATGGGACATTTTCCAAGACTGATCATATCTTAGGCTGAAAACAAGTCTTAGCAAATTAAAAATAAAAGTCAAAATCATACCATGTATCCTCTCAGACCACTGTGGAATAAAACTAGAAATCAATTCCAAGACAATCAAATCTAAAGAAAGTCATGGAAATTAAACACCCTGATGCTGAATGATTCTTGGGTCAATGATGTAATTAAGAAGGAAATCAAAAGATTCCTTAAACTGAATGACAAGGGGGACACAAGCTTTCAAAAAATCTCTAGAATACAGAAAAAGCAGCCCTATGGGGAAAGTTCATAGCCTTAAATGCCTACATCAAAAAGACAGAAAGATCACAAATTAACAACCTAATGTCATACCTCAAGGAACTAGAAAAAGAAGAAGCAAACCCAAGACCCATGGAAGAAAAGAAATAAAGTTCAGAGTAAAACTAAATGAAATGGAAACCAAAAAAACAATACAAAGGGTCGATGAAACAAAAAGTTGGTTCTTTAAAAAGATAAACAAAATCAATAGATCCAAAATGGAAGGTTAACCAGATTAACCAGAAATAGAAGAGAAAGGACTCAACCACAATCACAAATGAAAAAGGAGATATTGCAACTGATACCACAGAAATATAAAATGTTACCTGTGAATACTATGAAAACCTCTACACAAACAAACTTGAAAACCTAGAGGAAATGGATAAATTCTTGGAAACACACAACGTCCCAACTCTCAATCAGGAAGAAACAGAAACCCTGAACAGACCAGTAATGAGCAGTAAGATTGAAGCAGTAACAAAAAAACTCCCAACAAAAGGAAGCCCCAGACCAGATGGACTCACAGTTGAATTCTACTAGACCTACACAGAAGAACTGAACTGATACTTATCCTACAGAAATTATTCCATAACATCGAGGAGGGAATCCTCCCTAACTCATTCTGTGAAGCCAGTATTACCCTGATACCAAAGCCAGAAAAGGATACAACAAAAAAAGAAAACCACAAACCAATATCCCTTATGGACACAGATGCAAAAATCTTCAACAAAATATTAGCAAACTGAATCCAACAGCACATCAAAAAGATAATCAACTATGATCAAATGGTTTTCATCCCACAGATGCAAGGATGGTTTAACATATGCAAATCAATAAACAAGATTCATCACATAAACAGAAGTAAAAACAAAGACCATATGCTCATGTAAATAGATGCAGAAACAGCATTCAATAAAATCCAGCACCCTTCCATGATAAAAACCCTCAACAAACTAGACATAGAAGGAACATGCCTCAAAATAATAAGAGGCATATGTGACAAATCCACAGCCAACATCATACTGAATGGGGAAAAGTTGAAAGCATTCCCCCTAAGAACTGGAACAAGACAAGTGTGCTCACTGTTACCACTTCTATTCAACATAGTATTGGAAGTCCTAGCCAGAGTCATCAGGCAAAGAAAGGAAATAAAGGGTATCCAAATCAGGAAAGAGGAGGTCAAACTATCCTGGTTTGTAGATGATATGATCTTATATCTAGAAAATCCTAAAGATTCCACCAAAAGACTCTTTGAATTGATAAATTCAGCAAAGTCTCAGGTTACAAAAATCAATGTACAAAATCAGTAGCATTTCTATATACCAAAAACCATCAACCAGAGAATCAAATCAAGGATTCAATACCATTCACGATAGATGCAAAGGAAATAAAATACGTAGGAATATACCTTAAAAAATAGGTTAAAGAACTCTATAAGAAGAGGTACAAAACACTAATGAGAGAAATCACAGATGACACAAACAAATGAAAAAAACATTGCCTGCTCACGGATTGGCAGAATTAACATCATTAAAATGTCCATCCTGCCCAAAGTGATTTACAGATTCAACATAATCCCCATCAAAATCCTGGCATCATACTTCACAGATCTAGCAAAAATAATCCTAAACTTTATTTGGAACCAAAAAAGAGCCAAAGCAAATCCTAAGCAAAAAGAACAAATCTGGAGGCATCACATTACCTGACTTGAAATTATACCACAAGGCTATAGTAACCAAAACAACATGGTATTGGTATAAAAGTAGAGAAATAGACCAATGAAACAGAATGGAGAACCCAGAAATAAAACCATCTACCTACACCCAACTGATCTTTGGCAAAGTAGACAACAACATACACTGGGGAAAGGAAGCCCTATTCAATAAATGGTGCTGGGAAAATCACATAGCCACATGCATAAAAATGAAACAGGAGCCCTATCTCTCACCATATACAAAAATTAATTCAAGATGGATTAAAGACCTAAATGTAAGGCATAAAACCATAAAAATTCTAGAAGAAAATGAAGGAAAAACTCTTTTAGACATTGGTCTAGGCAAAGAATTTATGACTAAGAACCCAAAGGTAAATACAGCAACAACAAAAATAAATAAAAGGAATTTAATTAAATTAAAAAGCTTCTGCACAGCAATGGTAGTAGTCAACAGAGTGAACAGACAACCTACAGAATAGGAGAAAATATTTGCAAACGATACATTTGACAAAGTACTAATATCCAGAATCTACAAAGAACTCAAGTCAGCAAAAAAAACCACCCTATGAAAAAGTGGGCAAATGAACAGAAGTTTTTCAAAAGAAGGCAAATGGCCAAAAAAAATATGAAAAAATACTCAACATCACTAATCATCAGAAAAATGCAAATTAAAACTACAATGAGATACCACCTTACGCCTGTCAGAATGGCCATTAAAAAGTCAAAAAACGATAGATGCTGATGTGGATGCAGAGAGAAAGGAAAGCTGGTGTACTCTGCTGGTGTAACTGTAAATTAGTACAATCTCTATGGAAAACAGCATGGAGATTTTCAAAGAAACAAATGTAGATCTACCATTTGATCCAGCAATCCCACTGCTGGGTATCTATCCAAAGGAAAAGAAGTCATTTTATCAAAAATACACCTGCACTTGAATGTTTATCGCAGCACAATTCACAATTGCAAAGATGTGTAATCAACCTAAGTGCCCTTCATGAGTAGATAAAGAAAATGTGGTACATACATACCATGGAGTACTACTCAGCCATAAAAAGGACTGAAATAACGTCATTTGTAGCAATGTGGAGAGAACTGGAGACCATTACCCTAAGTGAAGTACCAAACACCATATATTCTCATTAATAAGTGGGAGCTAATAGATGGGTACACACAGGCACAAAGCAATATAAAAGACATGAGAAAACAAGAAGTGGGGAGGGTAGGAGGGTGGGTGTGGGATAAAAATTTACCTGTTGGGTACAATGAACACTTATTCTGGTGATGGGTATGCCAAAAGCCCTGACTTGGGCATTATACAAAATATCCATGTAACAAAAACGCTTGTACCCCCTTAATTAATATTTTGAAAAAAATACTGGCAAAAATAAAATGTTAAAAAAAATCAATTTTAGAGACCATTCTATGTCAGCACCTCATGCTTTTTGATGGCTACACAGTGCTCCACTCTGTGGACTGACAGAACTTCCTTAACCAGCCACCTATCGACAGACATTCAGGTTGCCTTTATTACACACAACGCTCCCATGAATAAATTGTACATGTGTCTTTTCACGTGTGTGCAAGAGTTCCCACAGTGAGAAAGCAGGATTTCTGGATTAGAGGGGATTATATCAGTCAGGGTTCTCCAGAGAAACAGAACCAGTGGAGATATAGATCGATCTGATGGGAAGAAGAAGGGAAGGAGGGAGGGGGAGAGAATGATACTTATTTTAAGGGATTACTCAATTGTGGGGGCTAGCAAGTCTGAAATGTGTCCAGCAGGCCAGCAGGCTGGAAACTCCAGAAGGAGTCCGATGTTTCTGGTCTCAAGGTAGAAATTCTCCTTCTCCCAGAAACATAGGTTTTTGTTCTTAAGGCCTTTAACTAATTGGATGAGGCCCACCTACGTCATCAAGGGTAATCTCCTTAATGTCAGATGATTGTGGATGTTACAGCTACCAAATACCTTCGGAGCAACACATAGATTAGTGTTTGAGTAAATAACTGGGTTTTACAGCCTAGTGGAGTTGACACATGAAACTAACCATCACGGGCATCATTTGTCTTGCTGGTTACTGCCACGTTACCTTCCACAGATTTATATTTCCCCCAGCAATGGATGATAATGACTGCCTATACTCTCGGCAATTCACACCTCAAACTTTTTTATATTCTCCAGTCTAATAAGTGGAAAATATTATCAGCACTCTTTTTGTTTGCATTTCTCTCAAGTGAGGTTGTGGTTGAGCATCTTTTTATATGCTTAATAGTCTTTTGTATTTTCCTTTGAACTGACTTTTCATATATTTGTCCATTTGGCCATTGGGTTTTTGGTGTTTTTCTTATTACTTTGTAGAAGCTGTTTGTATATTGTGGAAATTAACCTTTGGTCTGTGATATGAGTTACAAATATTTATCCCCAGTTTGTCTTTTGATTTTGCCTATGGCAATTTTTGCCATAGGGAATTTATTTTTATATTTATATAGTTGAATTTCTTAATCTTTTCTTTTATGGCTTCTGGATTTTGAATCATTTTAACACCTTTTGTACCGCATAGAAATCTCTAAGACATACGCCAGGGACCGCACGTTTTTGGGCAACTGCACGTTATTGAAATCATTATAACTACAGTGAAAAACGAGAAAACTTGTGAGCGGTCCTTAACAGATGATGCGCGAAACAGCAGAAAACTTGTGAGCAGTCCTTAAGGTGTTAAAAGGCCCTCTCCACTCTGAAATATACTACATTTTCATCTACAGGACTTCACTGTTTTACATTTATATATATTTGAACCATTCTTGGTCTAAATTATGAGGTACGGATCCAATTGTATTTCTATGCAAAGGTGGCTACCCAGTTGTGCCTACACTACTGAAGAAGCTATCTTCCCTCCCCTGATTAGATATGCCACCGCTGTAACACAGCAACTTCCTCTATGTATTTAGGTCTATTTCTAGACTTCCTATTTTTCTTTCCATCAATGTTTGTCCATTCATGTACCAATAACTTTCACTGTTTTAATTATTATAATTTTAAATTTTGGTTTAATACCTGACATGGAGATTTATTAATATATTTTAGAAAGATCACTCTGACTGCATTTTGGGAAATGGATTAGAGGAGGGCCCACGTGGAGGGTGGAGATCCACCTGGGAATAGACAATCCAGAGTCCACAAGCTCAAGGGTATGCCAGTAGGTCTGGGGTAACTGGACAGGTCTGTAAGGTTCTTAAGATGCAGCCTCATCACGATTGATGACAGGTCACACGTGGGCAATAAGAGAGAGACTGAAGTGTCCAGAGTGCCTCCCAATGTTTCTGGCGGGGCAGCTGGGGAGAGTTGAGATCCCACTCGCCAGGGAAGGAGTGGGCTGGGGGTGGGGGTAAGGGCGGCAGGTGGAATCTATTATGTGATATGACACACCTCATCAACCAGGCAAGAGACTACCGTGCTAAGCCAGAAGATAGCCATTAGATCATCCCCACTTTGCAGACAGAGAAACTGAGACTCAGAGATGTTAGGCAACTTGTCCAAGGTCACAGAATTGTTTTGGGGCAAGGCAAGGGCTCAAGTCCGGGAATGTCTACCCTCAATCTTGCTAGGAGGGGACAATAGCTGGCTATCTTAGGCTCCAGGGACCCCACAAAGCACCCACAGTAAGGAGACCATGATGAATCTGCAGGTCTTTCTTTTCTAACATCTGTTGCAGCCTGAGACACGGGGTTACTTATAGGCAGAATTCTACAAAATGACCATCTCAAGGTATTTGTTCAACTATGGCCCCTAATTGAGGGAGAGGAGTCTACACAGCTGTGGGTCCCAGCCTGGCCACACATTGGAATCACCCGGGGAGCTTACCAAGTACTGATGCCTGGGCCCCGTCCCCAGAGCATCTGACTTGGTTGTGCTGGGATATGGGTGAGGCATGGGGGTATTCAGCTCCCTGGTGATTTTAACGTGCAGCCAAATGTGGCAATCGCAAACTAAGGGAAACCACTTCTCCTTGTTTACTGAGGCAATCTATGATGTTAAGTGCTTCTGCAGCTTTGACAGATGAGAAGAAAAGGCAGCTGTTTCCAAGGACTCATTAGAGCACTAAGAACAAGCACCCGTCCCATCTACTCCTTGGGTGTCCTGCCCCGAGTGATCCTCTAAGCCAAGCAGAATGAGCAGTGTGCTGGCTTGCAATGGAGCTTTCCATGCCCACCACAAAGACTTTAATTAAGTTAATGAATTCTGTTTCTTGGGTTGCACAGCACATGAGCTGAGTGATCCATTAGCCAGAATTTATCAGCCCCAGTATCCATGTATCTGTCAGTATTTAGATTGTGCTGCATTAACAGACACTCACCGCCATTCCCCCCCAAAAACCTCAGTGGCTTAAAGCCTCAAAGACCAGGCTGTATGTCTATGACAGGTCATCTGCGGTCTCTGCTCCGAATGGCTCCCGCGAGAACCCAGGGACACAGCTACCACCAATGTGGCATTGATATTTGCCACGGCAGAGGAAGAGAAGGATGTGGCTTCCAACCAGAAGTGAAATGTGTCACTTCTACTCACATTTCATATGCCAAAGCAAGTCACACGTCCACATCTAGCTCCAGTGGAGCTGGGAAGTACAGTCCTGCCCTGCCCAGAAGGAGATGCACACAAAGTCAGACAACAGCACTAATGACTCTCGCCTGTCACCGCACACTGCCTCCCAGCAGAGAGCAAAGGAACAGCTCAAGGCAGCTAAGGTCCTAGAGTCCCTGTCTGGCCAAGGTCCATACCCGCTGTTGAGGGACGTGGGCCTATTACAAAGACAAACTCTGGTCACTCTACCTGGGTTTGCTGCTTCTCTTCTGGCCCTCAAAGTCTGGAGGAGTTTGAAATGGCATCATCAGACGAGATGGCGTCCTGGGTGGCTGGGTGACTTCCTGTTCCACCCCCGGCACGTTGTGGCATCGCCAGGGCCTCAGCCAGGCCCTGCCTCACCTTTATCAAACGCTCTTTTCCCGTTGGCTCCCACCTGACTCCGAGCCAATTTCTTTTAACGACGTCTCCAGCTGGGCTGCAACCTGTGGCTCACTCCAGGTTCAAAGCCTCAGAAGCCGGTGAAGGCAGTGCTATGAAAGGCGCTTTCATGAGCAGTGGCACTCACCTTCGGGGACGTTTGAGGCTGCTCTGAACTCAGTCTCCCACTCAAAGGCTGGGATCAGTGGGGAGCCAGCAGGACACCAGCAAACACGAGACCGTTTGAGGGACTGACTCAAAAGAAAAATGAAAAGAAACAGGTGACGGAGTAGCAGGATGCCTGCCGCGACCTCCCATTGCCTGCACCGGATGCGCCAGGAGTGAAGCGGCTCCGGCTCCACCTCCCCGCCCTCGGGCTCACGCACAGGGAGGGGAACAGCTCACTGGGCCCTTCCCCTCCCCAGATGTGCCCCCAACCCAAGCACATTTTAATTTTTATATTGAATGGAGCATTCCTTGCCCGGGACTCTGGAGAAGAATCTCGGGAAGCAGAAGCATGGGCCTATTTTGTGATCTATTTAATAGCTCCCTTCACCTTTAAAATGGGCATTTCTCCCACCTGGCTGGCTTGAAAAAGTGTTGCAAGCCTGAACGGACTGGTTTCAAGTCCCTGGGGTCCATGAAGCCCTGGGTTCCCAGCTCTGCCACTCATCAATAATTTGTCCTTGGGTGAATTACTTTGCCTCTCTGTGCCTCAGTTTCCCCACCTGTGAAATAGGAGCACTACCCAGAAGCCCATTCAGAGGATTGAGTGAGTTGATGTGTGCAAAGCACCTAGAACATTTCCTGACACATAGGCTGTGCTCTTGAATGTTAGTGGCTAGTAGTATTGTCATCATGATGACAAGCCCCAAGTGCTGTCTAGCCTGTCAGCCAATGACAAGAGTCATGAACTACAAAACCAGAACTCTGGGCTATTCCCAGCACTCTCCCCAGCCTGGAGGCACCACAAAAGCCAGGCGTCCTGTGGACAGACTGTCTCTCCACTCCCCTCGGATGTGGTGTGCAGCTCAAAGGTGGACACAAGACTCTGGAGCCATGAGCAACTCAGAGGCTGCAGAGAGGAAATGCCCTCTAGCCCCTCTGTGTCCACTGTGAGTGGGGAGGTAGAGGCAGACGACACTGGCACAGCCAATAAGGTTTGGGAGCAGCAGGAGCTGGGGGGGCATCATGCTACAGAGAAGAGCATTTGGAGGGTGATGAGCCTGGGACATGGAATTCTGGGGAGTCCTTCTGTCTGGGGAGAGGTTAATAAAGCCCCCCGGAGGTAAGAAATCAAGGAAGAACAGGCTCAGCGAGAGGCAGTGGTCCAGGGCGGGAGGGAACAATCTGGGAACGCGAGGCCTTCTGCAGATGTAAGGTATGGGCCCTAGAGCCTGATGGCTTGGGGTGGAGAAGCGTGGGGCAGCTCGGGCCCTTTCAGGGCAGAGTCACCTTCCAGGCAGAGGCTAACTGACCCTGAACTTAACAACCCAGGCTCCTGCGCACATGCGCATGTGTACACGTGTACACGTGCCTGCGCATGCGCATGCCCTCGCACACCGCGCACACGCATGCACACCACACGTGCCACACATGCACATGCTTACCACACACCCAGCCCCAGGCTTGTTATGCTAGTTCTGCAGCACCTTTGGTGACTACAAATCCCTCCAGGCCCAATAGGAACCAATTCAACAATGTATTTAGTAGCCCCTTAGCACGGAGGGAAAAGGTCACCTTAAACATTTTCTCTGGCAAATCTGTCAGTCTGGCAGCCCAAGAAGCAATGTGGCAGCTGGCGCCCTCTGGTGGACAGTGTCTCCTCACTCAGCGCTTGCTCTGGGGAGGCGGCTCTGGACCGGCCCGACTGCGGCACCCAGACCAGGTGCAGCAGAGAGGACCAAGATGAGAGAGATGCCATCCTGACCCTCTAGGTGCAGTCTCTTGAATCATGGCCTCTTCTAGCCTGAGACTGTTCTCCCGTCCTGGAATCGGGATGCTAATAACTTAAACATGATCAATAATCAATCCTGGAAGAGCCACTCGCTGGGTCCCTTCTATGTCCATGTCATGCACAAGGCACCCCTTATCCACTAGTTCTCATCTTTTTTTAATTTTAATTTTTTTGACACATGGTCTTCTTCTGTCGCTCAGGCTGGAGTGCAGTGGTGTCATCACAGCTCACTGCAGCCTCAAACTCCTAGGCACAAGCGATCCTCCCACCTTGGCCTCCCAGAATGCCAGGATTACAGGTGTGAGCCTCCACACCTGGCCCACTGGTTCTCATCTTCATAGCAACACTGTGACTTAAATCTTATCTAATTTTACAGATAAGGTTCAGAGCCACTAAGTGACTTGCCCAAAGTCAACCAGACCACAGATGCCAGAGATTTTATTTAAATTTACTTTATTTTAAATATATGCAAATGACACAAATCTCAAATTTTCCAGAAAAGTCTGCAGTCAAGACATATCTCCCTCCCACCACTGTTCCACCAAGTCGCCACCCTAGGGGCAACCTTGGTTTTTAATTTCTTGTGAACTTGTTCACACATATTCTATGCATATAAAAAGAGTCTTTGCCTTTTAATTCATTCATTCATCCATTTATTTATTTATTGGAGACAGGGTCTCACTTTGTTGCCTGGGTTAGAGTGCAGTGTCCCGATCATAGCTCACTGCAGCCTTGAACTCCTGGGCTCAAGCAATCCTCCTGCCTCAGCCTCCTGAGTAGCTGGACTATAGGCACACACCACCACCATGCCCAGCCAATGGAGTCTTTTTTTTAAAGACACTTTTTTAAAAAGCACAAAGGCTGCATACTATACACTATTCTCCACTTTTCCTTTCCCCACTAATATCGCTGACAATCATCCTGCAGCAGTGAATGCATGGCGCTGCCTCATTCTCTGTAAGAGTCTACTGCATGGAACCACATGCCATTTAACTTGCCCACTGTTGATGGGCGTTTAGATGTTGCCAATGTTCTGATACTACAAATACACTGCAATGAACCTCCTTGTACATACGTCTTTTTGCACAGGTGGAATGGCTGGGTCAAAGGATACGCACATGTATGTGATTTTAAGAGATGTCATCAAACTTCCCTCTATTATAGTCGTTCCAACTGACGCCCATTGGCAGGGAGTGGAACCTGGGACCTCCTGACTCCAAAGCCAAGGCTGTCTGCCCCACAGCCCACCTCTCTTTTCACCGAGCCCCCAAAGTCATGACTAAGATCTCACCAGGCAGGTACCAGACACCATTCCTAGAACACACACCAGGAGCCTCTGGTAAATCCCCTCTGTAGCACCAGGTTTGGTGCAAGAAGAGAGTGTTCCTGGATCTAGGGGTAGAATGTCCTCCAGCCAGTAAGCAGCAGTTCCTGGACAGACTGGGCCTTTGGGGGACACCGCTCAACCTCCCTGGCGTCTGACCCCCAGGCCTTCAAAGCCACAGCCTCCCCTTTGTCCACTGTCCAGTGATCTACACATCCTCTGGCCTCTGCCGAGGGGAAGAGGTCCTGTTGTCTGTGACCCTTTCGCACTCGGGCCCCACTGCACAGGGTGCAGCCCGGACGAGCCCATCTTCCCAACTACAGACTACTGAGCAGCAGCCGCCTCGGAGGAGAGATGGCAAGAGGAGACCCTGGCTTCTCGCTGCTCCCCGTGCAGCCTCCTCCACCAGCAAAGCTCCTTCTCCTAGTCCCCTGCCCCTTGCTGGAATCAAGGCCCAAACAATCTCAGTTCTGAGGGGAGCGGGACGTGGGGGAAACAGCGCCTTCACAGCAAGGCACTTGCTTTTCACTGTCTTCACGACAGAAGACAGTCAAGCAGCCCAGGAGCACTTGTTGCACACGGTAGAGGGTTCTCCAAGCGGGGCTCTGAGTGCCGGGAAGAAACCGTGAATTGGGATGTTGGAAAGAAGGTGGGGCCTGTACAGCCACAAGGACGGGCTGCGGGGAGGCAGTGAGCACAGGCGGGGAGAGGAAGCCGGGCGACCGCCATCACCACACACTCCCAGCATCCAGCCTGTTTATCCGGCATGACATCTTCTGTCATCAGCAACCACCCCTGCGAGCTGATTAGAGCAAGTGTCATCTTTCTGATGCAGATGAGGAAGCTACCCAGCACATCACCTGCAGAGCCACAAACCAAGCCCAGGTTCCTGGTAGCCCTCCCAGGGACTATTTCCTAGGGAACTCGACAAGGGTTTCTTGACACCCCTTAGGTTAAAATGCAAAGTTGAGCCGGCTCACGCCTGTAATCCTAGCATTCTGGGAGGCCGAGGCGGGCAGATCACTTAAGGTCAGGAGTTTGAAACCAGCCTGAGCGAGACCCCGTCTCTACTAAAAATAGAAAGAAATTAATTGGCCAACTAAAAATATATAGAAAAAATTAGCCGGGCATGGTGGCACATGCCTGTAGTCCCAGCTACTCAGGAGGCTGAGGCAGGAGGATTGCTCGAGCCCAAGAGTTTGAGGTTCTTGTGAGCTAGGCTGACGCCACGGCACTCTAGCCCGGGCAACAGAGTGACACTCTGTCTCAAGAAAAAAAATGCAAAGTCATTTTTAAAAATAAATAGAAGGCTTGTACAGGATTCCAGATGCGGCCCTGCCTAATACCCCGGGCCCCTTTTGCAATGCGAGTGGTCAGCCTCACAATGGTGCTGTTTTTCTCTTATGAATGTGGGTTTCCAGAAGTAGAGCTCCTGCCAGCTTCCTTTAAAAATGCGCACCCTCCTCCAACAGGTCAGAAGTGGGTCCTGCTACTGGAGGAAATGACCTCCCTATCGAATGAGAGCCCTTAGGGCCATGTCCCCACACATGACTGTGCATGAGAAAGAGATTACTGCTCTTTCTTTAGGTGGGACAATGATGCTGTGGTTATGTTATTTTAAAAATCCCCTTATCTCTTAGATGTACCTACTGACTTATCTATGGGTAAAATGATATGTCTGGGATTTGATTCAAAATCATATGGGGGTGGCCGTGGGGGAACAGGTAAAACAAGATTGCCCCTATATTGGCAACTGTTCAGTCAGGCTGTGGGGACATGGGGTTCATTATACTATTCTATCTACCTTTGTATATGTTTAAGTGTTTCTATAATAAAAAGTAGGAGGAGGAAGAGGAAGAGCCTGCAGAGAGCTTAGTAAAACCACAGCCCCACAGCTCCCTGGCCCAGGAATCTGCTTTCATCAGGCTCCCATGGGCAGGCGAGAAACCTCAGCTTCAGGGCCCTGAGCCTGGAGGGGCAGAGAGGCTGAGGGCAGAAGGTGGCCCGGAGCATCCCTGCGAAGGATCGCCTGTCTGCCGTCAGCCACCACGTAGCTGCACGGGCCCGTCAACGCCAGGCGTGTGAATCACCTCTGACTCGTCTATTCATTCTTACCCTGCATCACTGTCAAGATCACAATAAGAAGAATGACAGAATCTACGCACAGAGCCTGCTCAATCTTTATTAAAATCTTTTTTGTGCACGATGTTCCCAATTTGTTTCTTTGTTCCTGGTATCTGGAGTCGCACAGTTTCTGATGTTTGTCTTGGAGATCAAGTAAGTTTGACTGACGTGCTGTGGTGGTGGAAAGGTCATATCCATATCCTGGAAAACCTGTTGCATCCAGCAAGAGAGATCACCCCACAGCCCAGGCTGCCCACCTCCGGGGGCACAGCAGTCTGGACGGCCCCCGCGAGGTTCCCAGCGCGGCGGGCAGACCCTGCAGTTGCTGCAGTGATGTGGGCAGCCCAGGCCTGCACAGTGTCACTACTACTCTGGCAGGCCCGGAACTCAAGTGAAAGTGAAATCTGACCCATGCCTGTCACCTAGAGCAAGGTCTTCACACGTGTTCCTGGGACCCCAGAGATGACAGAGGTGGCCCAGGGCTGCAGGTTCCACATATGTCCCTTGACCCTTCAACCAAAGCATCTATCTGCTTTTCTTATTGGGGGTCTAGGTATGACCTCTTTTTATTAATATTTTTTGGGGTTTCTGCTCCTTAAAAAACAAAATATATTTTTTTTTAAGTTTGAAAAGCACTGACTTTGCTATATGGGGAAGAGTAGACAATGTGGCCAGGGAGAAAGTACAACTGGAACTGGTTCAACCATGCTAAACAGCAGTTCCTGAAAAAGCTATACATGTGCCCACCCTATGATCCAGCCATATCACTCCCAGACATTTGTCCAGGGGAATGAAAGCATATGTTCACATAACGACTTGTACATAAATGTTCATAGTAGTTTCATTTGTAAAACCCCCAAACTGGACCCAAACAACCCAAATGTCCATCTGCAGATGAACTGATAAATAGTGGCACATCTATGCAATGGAATACTATTCAGCAATAACACGGAATTTACCATTGACACATACAACCACAAAGATGAATCTCAAAATAATTACCTTGAGTGAAAGAAGTCATCAGTGGTGAACCATCACCTCTTGTATTATCCTGGATGGAGCTGGAGCCCATTCCACTAAGTGAAGGATCACAAGAGTGGAAAAACAAGCTCCATATGTACTCACCAGCAAACTGGTACTAATTGATCAACACTTATGTGCACATATGGAAGTAACATGCATCGGGTGTCAGGCAGGTGGGAGGGGGAGGAGGAGATGGGTATATTTACACCTAACAGGTGCAGTGCACACCGTCTAGGGGATGGACGCTTTGAAGCTCTCACTCAGACGGGGCAAAGGCAATATATGTAACCTAAACATTTGTACCCCTGTATTATTCTAAAATAACAAAAAAGAAGTCAGGCAAAAAAGAATACATTCTGTATGATTCCTTCTACATATAATTTTAGAAAATTCACACTAAAATATAATGACAGAAAGCAGACCAGTTTGAGGGTTTCTTTGGAGGGAAAGGGAGGAAGAGATTACAAAGGAGCATGGGTTCACTTTGAAGGGTGAAGGGTAAGTTCACTATTTAGATTGTGGGGATGGCTTCACAGGTACATACATATGTCAAAATTCATCCAATTGCACACCTTAAATATATGCAGTTTACATTAATTATACCTCCACACATTTGTGAAAAAAAATTTTACTGAATGAAAAATGGTTTTAACAAAATGTGGTCAGGAAAAGGAAAACCTTTGGGGAAATTCATCCCAGACTAAGCATCATTATAGTCATCTATGTCTCCTGAGCCCCACGACATGAACACCTGTTAAGTGCTAGAAGTGATACAAAGCTAATAATTTAATTGGGAAGATAACAGACACGCCAACCACCACAGGGTGACGTGACAGGTGTCGAATATTATTAAGAGCTGCAGGAGTTATGATTTGAGATGATCAAAGAAGGCTCCTTGGAAGACGCAGTATTGAGTTACTTCTTGAAGATGTAAGGGTCTGAAAGATGAAGGTGGGGCAAGAGGCGTTCAGGCAGAGAGGCCGACATGCAGAGATGTGCAGGTGGAGGACGGCCACTGAGAACGAAATGACAGGTGAGCCCATCTGGCAGCAGCGGTTCTCACTGAGGAGAGCATGGGAGGAGATCACGGAGGCCAAATGATGGACGTCCTTGAGTGCCAGTCGACAGAGCCTGGATTAATGCAGTAGGCAATGCGGAGCAGAGGAGAAACACGGCTCACTCATTAAATAAGCCTTTGCTGAGAACCTGCCATGTGTCATGTCCAATGCTAGGCACTAGGGATAGACAGATGATCAAGAAATAGCTCCCGCCAGCAAAGCATTAGCCTGGTGGCCGATCCTGATATGTAAACACATAAACACAATCAAACCGTACTGGTGCTTCAGGCAGTGCTCTTCTTTTACCTGAGGTGATAGACACCCAACTCCAACTAGCTTAAGTACAAAGGAAAATTGACTGGCTCAGATGAATGTTCATAGGGGCATCAGGCACGGCTGGATCCAGGGATTCCATCTATGTCATCGGCACTGCTTCCTCAGGGTTGGAATTATCTCAGGTCAAGCTTTCTTTGTGGGGTAGCTTGATGATCCCAGCAGCTTACGTCACACTTAAATCCAAATGAAAGATATTCTCTTTCCCAATAGCTTCAACTGTATTCCTGGAATTGAGTCTTAAAATCTCTAATTTTCCTGATGAAGTCATGTGCCCTTTTCTGAACCAATCACCGTGGGTGGCCACAGTGATGTCATGCTCAGATCAGTCATCTGTCCTATGCTTGGGATGGGGGTTAACTCTACCACATGCGCTGAGACTGGGGGAGGACTTTTCTGTAGCAGACAGTGGTGGCTACATGACCCAAAACCACCAAGCTCTTTTCCTCTTTCCTATCTCCATTTGGGAGACTAGAGAAATGAAATGCTAGCCTTCCCCATCTCCTTTGCAGCAAGACAGAAACTTAACACAGTTCTGGATAATGAGATATAAATGGAAGTATGCTAGGACAACTGGGAAAACTTTGGCTTTTCTGTTTTAAAAAAAAAAAAAAAGGACAAATGCAAATTGTGCTTCTTTCCTCTTGCCTGGAGTGCAGATGTGATGTCTGGAGCTACAAGCATGTGGAGACAAACCACCTACCTTCAGACTTAGTTACTATATGAGTGAAATCAATCCCTGTTGCAGGCACTCTGCGTCAGCTTTCTTCTTATTTGCAGCTGAATGCATTCCTAACTCATCCATTCCTAAAGGGAAGTCTGGGTGCTGTCAACAGAGAATGGGGGCCGGGGACTGGACAGGCATGAGCAGCTGCGGGGAGTGTGCAGAACAGAGCCAAAGGAGGCTGGAGCCCGGAGATGAGAGCAGCTGAGGCCATGGGAAAGGGGAACACACGCAAGAGGAGTTGAGAAAGATGATTGTCAAGCAGGGTGGAAGAGCTAGGGAGGAGCCAGTGACAAGGAAGGTTTGAGTCTGGACACCTCAAAAAATCCTCACACACATGCGGAGACAGGATGACTTGGACCCAGCCCTTGTGCAGCCAGGAGGGCATCCCCTTCTGCCAACCACCATGGTCAGAGGGTCAGGGCCAGCCAAGGTGGGGGAACTCCTGTGAGTGTTAACACCTTTCAAGGTGAGGAAAAGGACCACCACAGGACAAGTCCTGCTGTGAATGCAACCTGCTCCCTGAGTTGTAAGCTGTAAGGTAGCTTGTAACAATAAAAGCATTTCTAATAAACATAGTAATAGGCATAATAAAAGGCTTTCACTGAGCCTTCACCTTGTTCTAAGAACTTAACTTGCTAAGCATTCCACAGATATTGCCTAATTTAGTAATTGAAACCCTATAAAGCATTATTCCCATTTACAAAGGAGGAAACTGAGGCTTAGAGAGGTTAAGTAACTGGCTCTGGTCACGCAGCTGGTAAGTAGCAGGACCAAGAATTAGAGGACAACACTCACTCTTTCAGTTCTTGGGGGTCCCACATGAGAAGTTGCTTCACTGCCACCTTTGATGTAGTTGAAGACGTTAACAAAATTCTCAAGGTCAAGTTGTCCATTTTGGCTTGTTATTTCATAATATCACAGGCCTGGTTCTTCTTCCATCAGCATCTTCCCGAAGTAGAGAGAGCAACAGCTCTTCTACCTGGCGCTCGTCACCATGTCCCTGGCAAGGCCATGAAGGTGGATGGTGGAGACTTGTTGGAACCTTGCTTGGAGGCAGCGACACCGTCCAACCACCCTAGGCTGCCTCCACCTGTGAAGTCCATGTTCGTGGTCTTTACTGCTATCATCATCATTGTCATCATAATAGTTAATATGCATTGAGAGCTCATTCTCTCTCTTTTTTAAAATGTATTAACTCAATCTTCACACAATTCCTTGAGATAGATACTAGTAATATCTCATTTTACAAATGAGAACTACGGCCTGGAGAGTTTAAATAATCTGCCAAAGATCACACAGCAAGGACAACAGCTCTCAGGGAAAAGGGTCTCCCACTCTCCTTAGACACAGATCCTGGGACAAATAACAAGGCCTTGATGCCTACCAGGTGGGGTGGAAGGTAAGTGTCCACATGCAGTCTACTGTGGTCTGACTCTGAGATCATCGTGCAGCCATATTCGGTGGCCCATTGCCCCACAGCGCCCCCTTCAGGCCTGGAGAGTCCACACCAACTCCTCAAATGCGCTTCCATGACTGCTAAAACACGCTTAGCTTCCTCTACATGCTTGTTCTAAAACTGCCCCTTTCATGAGGCTGAGTAGTTGTTCAAATACGGACTGAAAAAAATGAGAATTCAATAAACCCATGGAAAATATTTTATATTGTAAAGATCAAGTGAGATCTACAAGAGAGCACTATGAAAAACACAAAGCAGTTTCAGTGTGATTAATAATAAACACCGGCATACCACTAAGTTCAACCAAATGCCTCTGGATTCTTCCAAAAGGCAGTTTTCCTCTGCATGGCAGCAACTGTGTGTGCCACTCCCCCGCCCCACCCACCAAGTCCTCTCTTCTGACTCCCCTGTGTGCTCAACACCAGAAGGCCCAAGTCTCTCTGCAGCAGGGAGGGCTGACATGAACCCCCACCATGATGCTCAGATAATCTTCACCTCCAGCTCTCAGAGCTATGGCGGGTCCAGGGTACCGCCTCAGAAGAGCTGAGAGCGCACCTGTGTCAAAGCTGCTTTTCCATTGTGAAAATCTTTGTCCCTGTGCCATTACGTTACATCCAGGGCCTTTTTTGTCAACTGGTGATGGTTAGCTTTGGCCAAGTTACTTCAGAGTCAAAACCCAAAGTGAAACATGCAATTGGAATTCCTCTCAGTTTCCAGGGCATCGGTCACAACAGCCATTCATGTTTACTTCTGCCACTGCCTCTCTGTGCTTATTTATGCCTATATTGGATTCTGAAAACTGGAAATTACACATGAAACCTCTGCTCTTGGCCAGGCACAGTGGCTCACTCCTGTAATCCTAGCACTCTGGGAGGCCAAGGCGGCAGGATCGCTTGAGCTCAGGAGTTTGAGACTAGCCTGATGGAGCAAGAGCGAGACCCCGTCTCTACAAAAAGTAGAAAAATTAGCCAGGCATAGTGATACCCATCTGTAGTCCCAGCTACTCAGGAGGCTGAGGCAGGCGGATTGCTTTAGCCTGGGGAGTTGGAGTTTGCAGTGCGCTAGGCTGACACTACTGCTCTCCACTCAGGTCCAGAGGCTGGGAGCACCCGCCAGTTAGGCACGAGGAAGAGGCCGCTCTTCCTGGCCATGGCGGGAGCAGTGCACACCACCTGCTTCAGAGGAGGGAGGCCAGTGGCCCTCTCACTTCACGGCCTCCCAGGCCTTCCCCACGCCGCTGCTGTCTTCCTCATAAATTCAGTTTCAGTGAATTGGCAAAACACTGTATGATTTTGTCTTCCTGTAATCAGACCCTGCCCTGGATCTTCTCACTGGAATGATTTGCCCCAAAGTCATTTTCGTATCGTGAAAGGCGCACGGAACATTCACTTGTCCTCAAAGCCCAGCAGCGCCACCCCAGGCTTGCTGGTTCCCCAGCACAGCAAGCGTCCACAGGCCTGACGCAGAACAAACCCCGGGCCTGCGATGCCAGCCCCTCAGACCCCGCTTCCCCACTCTGACCTCTCTCCTCGCCCAGCCCTGCGGACCTGCGGACCTAGGAACAGGAGAAGCCCGGCAGTGTTCACAGCCTAAGCCAACCACACGACAGATTGGCTCCCAACCTCAGATCCAAAAACTCAACACTACCATCAAACGCTCTAATGACTCCATCACGGAAGAGGGCAGACACCACAACACACAGCAAAAGACATAGATACCTGATCATCCCCATGAACCTGGGGAAGGAAAGGGAAGAGCCTGGAGGTGTAGAAAATCGATCCATGAGGTAGCCGGGCCCCTGCCTGCCCCCTGGAGCTGCCCCAAGCCCCGGGTCCCGCCTCATTCCCCACCCAGGCCTGCCCTGCTGTGGGCCTGGACAGACACCCCGGATTAGGAGGCCCACTCAACGACGATTGAAAACAGACACTCGGGAAGATTGGTTTTAGAATCTGAAGGCTAATAGTCGCTGCTTTAACTGCTCTCTGCTGCCTGGCAGCACGCCCCAATTTCATCTCCCTAAGTGATCACTGAAACTCTACCGTCTGGAAGCAGGGCAGCCCGACACCCCCACCGGCCGAGTCCCCCGGGGAGAATGTCTAACCTCGTGTAATCCAAGATATTAAAATTAACAACAGGTTGCCCATTTTTCATCTATCAAACTGACAAATATATTTTAAATTGCAATAAAAGGAATCCATACACAGCTGGTTAGAGATAAGTGCAACCTATCAGGAGGATAATTTAGCAATATCAATCAAAGGCTTTAAAAATGTGCTGCAAAAAATGTTGATGTAAAGAGGAAAGCTCAGGGATGTTCATTAAAGCAACGACCCAGCGTACGCCTGGGCTAATGAGTAAGATTGTGTCTTAGGCTTTATCAAAAAAGCTTAAAAAGTAAAAGAAAAAAATTGTTAATAGAAAAAAGCTCTATATTCTAGAGTAAGAATATAAAGGAAGAAAATATTTCTGTACAGCTGTACAATGTGTTTTAAGCTAAATGTGATTACAGAGTCACAAGTTTTTAAAAATTAAAAAGTTTTTAAAATTAAAAAGTTTATAAAATAAAAAAGTTAAAAAAAAATAAAATAAAATAAAATAAAAAAGTTATAGCAAGCTAAAGTGAATTTATTAAAGAAAGAAAAATATTTTTTAATAAATTTAGTGCAGCCTGAGTGTGCAGTGTTTATAAAGTCTATAGTAGTGCACTGTAATGTCCTCGCCTTCACATTCACTCACTACCCAGAGCAGCTGGTAAGCTCCATTTGTGTAAGTGCCCTATACAGGGCTACCATTTTTTATCTTTTATACTGTGTTTTCACTTTACCTTTTCTATGTCTGGATATGTTTAGATGCATAAATATTTACCATTGCATTACAGTTGCCTACAGTATTCAGTACAGTAACATGCTGTACAGGTTCGTAACCTAGGAGGAATAGCCTATACCGTACAGCCTAGGTGTGCAGTAGGCTATATCATCTAGATCTAAGTATTAATACATTCTATGATGTTCACATAGTGATGAAATTGACTAAAAGTGCATTTCTCAGAATGTGCCCCATCATTAAGTGACACATGAACTCTGTGTGTGTTTACCCTGAAATAGATGTTTCAAAAGGTTAGTAGTGATTATCTATAGGTTAATGGTGGGTTATGAGTGATTTTTATTTTCTTTATAGTGCTTTTCTATAGTTTCAACATTTTGTACCATGAATGTGAATAGATTATGATCAGAATTTTAAACTCTGGGTTTCTAAAACCCTATCATTGTCAAAGGTCCATTTCTAGGGTTCTTGTTATTCTTCGTTTTGAAGGAGAGAAAAGAAGGGGGTGCCCTAGAGTTGGCCAGGACATTTGAACGGAGATGAAGATGAAAACAATTCTGAGTGAAGTGGGAGTATTCCAAGAGCACCAGGCTGCTCTGCCGCTGCACCACTATTCTGAGGCGGGAGTGGTGCCTTCCCAGGCCCTTGGAGAATCGAGGTGCCCAGAAGTTGTCCTAGTCTGAGACCCTGCCAGTGGGGGGCAGTGGTCTCTCCTCCCCTTGGCAGAGCCTAACCCAGCTGTCTCCACACCAGTCCAGGCAATTCAGCTGGCACTGACAGTTTCAGAAATGGGCAAGCGCATAGCCCTGCAGACAGATGTGATTAGCAACTCACCCATCACCCAGAAGGTCAGCAGAGCTGCAGAGACGCTCGGCTTGGGGCGACTCACCCTCTGGAAGTCATTCGAGCAGCAAGACCAACGTGAGTCATAAAAGAACCATCCAAGGAAAAGCACATATTCAACCAAGCAAATGATGTCCCTCCAAAGAAGTGAAATGGGCGTTCTTTAACACACTGACTGCCACACTAGAAAAAAACAAAATTTTCCCTGGGGCCACAGTATTTTATTAAAACAAAATTATCCTTTCTAATTTGTTATTTTTATTGTTTTCTGTGTGTGAGTTATATGCAACTCAATCCACATTTTTAGAATTAAATTGTCAACATTAATTTTAACAATAAGAACATCAACAAGTAAGATTTTCATGAACCAACTGCAGGGTTTTGCTTCACGAGGCCCCGAGCTCAAAACTACCATGAGTTAAACACAACTCACGTGGCAGTCAGTGTGTTAAACATGGCCAGCATCTCCTTGAGTGGAAATGGTGGCAGAGGGGACAGAAATCACGCAGCTTTTGATTTACTTCTAGCAGAGCATAGCTCTTTCCCAGCAGAGGGCTCCACGCCTGCGGCAGGCCCACCAAATGCAAAGAATACTCTTGATTATGGAAAGTTTGATTTGGAGACGTCCTCAATCTGAAAGTCCTTGTCCCCTTTGGGTGTAGCCTTGTCTCCCATCACACCAAATGCCAGAAGGCAGTTCTGGAATTTTCCACCACATTTTTCTGTTTAGTGTGGACTGGGACGCCGAGGCCAGATTATCACTAGCTACCAGTGAAGCTGAGGCTGACCTCAGACCTGGACAGGACAGACACGCCCACTGTGCTACAGGCGTTTCCCTCTGGTGGCCGATGAGCCCCACACTCTTGTCACCAAGCAGAAGTGATGTGAGGCCCAACCCACTCGAATGAGTCTTGGAAAATAATCGTCAGCACTGTGAAGAAGATGTGATTAAAGATGTGAATTAAAGAGGAGGCATTTTACTCTCCCAACCCACCCCAGGAGCCCAGAGCAGAGCCGGTGGAGGGTGTCCTTTCAGGGGGGACCTGGGGAAGACCCACGGGCTCCAGATGCCCCAACCCTCCAACCACACAGCCCCAGCACAGCTAGGGGGTTTCCAGAGAGCTACCGTGGGACTGGGACATACAAGCTCTGTCCCTCCCTAAGTGTGCCTCACTCTCCGGGGCTGGGTCCTCAGGCTCTACTCTCTGTGGGTCTGTGAGGAGCCGAACTCTGAAATGGACACAGATGGTCTGACTGGAGAGAAATGAGAAGACCCACTTCCAGGTCCAGCTCAGCGGCCCCAGCATCCCATGGGCCAGAAGCCCCACCCGTGGCTCCAGGGTCCTGCTGTAGGAAGAGAAAAGCCCCTTGAAGAAAAGAACATCCTGAGGGACAAACTGCCAGGAATGGCCCCAGCATATGTCTCCAGTGCCACATGTCCCTAAGCAGCATCCCCAGGCAGAGTGAAGCCATCAGCCATTCAGCAAACACCTCCTGAGTGCCAGGGGAGGAACACGGAGATGAATTAGACCAGGTCCCTCATGGCCCGGGGGAAGGGGTCCAGGGAGGCAGGATGGCAGTCTCTGATCTCCCCCACTTCTATCAGCTGTGAGGCTGTGGGTCTCCAATACACACCCATATACAAACACACGTGTATACACGCACACACACACACCCAGCATCTAGCAAGGGAAATTCTACCTCTTGCTTATAATTAAGTTACCCTATTTTCTGACCTTAAAAAAGAACAGCAGGTTTCTTTTGAAGGTTTCAAACCTTATTAGCCACAGTGGGAAATGATGCTTTAATGGGGCTGCGTGGTCTCGGCCTCGGGTGTCTGTGTACGCAGCCATATTACTTAGCAACACCATAGCCGTTTAGGTTTAATTTCCTAGCTTGCCTGATAAGGAGGCTGCAAATGTGATTTGCGATGCTGCAAGCTGGGCAAACTCACAGGGCTATTAGATGAGTCACTGGGTGATCCAGGCCACTGTGCCGAGCTCTGCAGAAGAAGAGAAATTAACTTTGATTTGTGGGGCTGATACAGCGGACACAATTTTCTAAGCGTCTGGGTGCTGTGCTTCCGTCCCTCCTGCTTTCTTGTTTGGTGCCATCATTCATGAGGGGAAGCTTCGCTCACCTCGCAACCCCTGTTAGAATCATCTCCCAGCTTTCTGAAATCCTCATGCAAACCCAAAGCCTGGCAAGACCAGATGACAGGTAATAATAATAACAATAACCACAGCAATGACAATAATAGCTAACACTTTTGAATAGCTAGTAAACACTATTCTAGTGCTATACATACATTATGTCTGTTAATTTTCTTAACCATCTCAGGAGGCAGGTGCTACTATCACTCCTATTTTCCAGCGAGGACACCAGGGCACAGAGAGGACAGCAGCCAGCTATAAGATAATAGAGGGCAAGGGACAGGCCCACTGAGAGCAGGGCACACCCTGCCAAATGGTGTTGCTGTCATTCGGCACCAGCCAGCGTTACCATAGCTTTCACTTCTCTAAAAGGAGCAGGAAATCCAGATTTTTATATAAAAGCCCATGAGTTTTGAACATCAGCAATTCCATTGTTTCATCAATATTGCGAGAACAAAGTCAAACATGTCTGCTAGCCAGATTCGGCCCGTGGACCACCGGTTTGCAGTCTCCTCCCTGTTAGAACAAGTGGGCATGGTCACCAATAAATACACTCCAGTTCTATATCTTTGCTTCTGTACATCCCTGGTGTCCTGGCCCTTTGTTCCTCCCTCCTTCCAGCTGCATCCTTCTGAGAGCCTCCAGGGTAGCTCCATTCTTCCACTTGCTCAGGCTACAATTCTCAGGGTCATCTGTGGCTCCTTTCCTTTTCCCAGGCTGCAGGTGCAATCTGTCAACAGATCCTGTCTGCTCTACTTTTAAAATGCACCCACAATCCCTCCTTTCTCACACTCGCACCATAGCTCCCCTGGTCCGAGCCACCATCACCTCTTACCTGGACATTATGAGCCACCAGCTGTCCCCACTTTTTCCCTTACCCCATTCTCACCAGAACAGCCCAGGCACCCCTGTAAAACCTAAGTCGGATCCCGCCACTTCTCTGCTCAACCCCCCGCAATGGCTCCCATCCTACCCAGTGACAGTTGGTGTCCTAAAGAGCCCACGAGGCCCTCCATGACCTGGTGCCCCTCCCACCTACCCCGCCCTCCCTGCAGTATAGATACACTGCTTCCTCCTTGCTGTTGCCCAAATACACCAAATGTGCTCCAGCCTCAGGCCCTGGGCACTCACAGCTCCCTCAGAAACTCTCCCCACAGGTATCTTTTTGACTCTTGTCCCCTACGAGCTCTGTTCAGCCTCCACCTAATTAAAAATATCTTCCTGGACAACTTAGCTGCAATAGCAATCTCCCCATCACTCCCCCTCCCCCTGCCCTTAGCACGTATCACTACAACACGCCACGCATTTATCTGTTTGTGGTCTCTTCCACTCCAGTGGGGATGCATGCACCATAAAAGTGAGAAATTTGTTTTCTTCTCTGCTCTATCCCTGGTGTCTAGAGCTGTGCCTGGTACATAGCCAAAATTCATTAAATATTTGTTAAATAAATTAAAGAATGACTGGTCCACACAATGGTCCCTTATGATAGACTGCTCCATTCTCCAGCTGTTGCACACATCTTGGCCTCAGTTTCTTTCCCTCTTCACTCTGTATGCATGTGACAGATAGGAGTACTCCCCACTAGCTATTATCACCTCCACCATGGCTACTGCTTAACTACATGAGCTCAGCATGTTGCCTGATTGATTACTGGCTGGGAAAAAATAAAACTCCCTGCTGTGTCAAATAGTAACTTGTGGTTGGTGAGCATCTTGCCCTTGATGGATACAGCAACAGCTCAGTCATGATGCTGATGAATTTTATAATTAGTCTTGATAAGACATGGCAGGTTTTGTGTGAGGGTGGAGCATTTTAATCCTTAATTATAAGACTAGATAAAAGTGCTTTAGTCATTCACCTACAGAATTTGCATATTTACTTGTTGCCCTTATTTTTATTTCTGTATTTATTTGAAAACTCATATATCCTGGGAAGGTAGGTATGGTTCAGTCCTTAATATTTCTTCCATATAGACAGGAACAGAGAAATATAGGCTGAATGATCCCACCTCCATCCAGGTCATGCATAAAATCTAGCCAGAGCTGGAATGATCTGGCACAGGTTTCCTCCATGGATACCATGGGTCCCCGCCTACCCAACACAGCATGATCCCCTCTCAGCAGGATCCAGACATGCCTCACTCTGGGGCAGGATGTACCCTGATTAGCCACAGGTGATTCCCTGGATCCTCATCCTTTCTTGGCCACCAAATGCTCCAGCTCAACAAGAGGGTAAGCCAGGATGCCAGGATGGCAATTCCCAAAGCTGAAGCTTACTCAGGAAGGGAACACAGCCAAGAATTCAATAAAACATACCCATGCAAGAGAGGGAAAGGCTTCCAACCCTAAAGTTAGAAGTTTAGAAGAAGTTTAGAAGTTCCAACCCTAAAGTCAATAGAAGAAGATCTAGGAGCGTGTACAGAGGTGTAACCCAATTCAAAGCAATGGGTAGGAGATGCAACTGGGCCATTGTTTATTTGCTGAGGGACCCAGCACATGAAAAAGCATCTCCATTTGATGACCTTCTCTGTATCCCACAGTCTTGCTCTCTCAACATCTTTTCATTATTGTCACATAACATTGAGGTTGCTATATTTCCTTGAAAGTTTGTTGAAAAGGTACTACTTTTGGCAAACCTTTTCATCACTACCCTCTCACCTTCAGCTACCCTTCTGAGGATGTGACAGGATATTATCAAGGAGTCCACAGCCTTGCCTTCCCCTCTAGCATGACAAAACGAAGTCCACAATTGCCAGTTGAATTTCCCCTCCACCTTCTCTCTCCTAAAGTGGAGGATCCTTTCTTCTGAAGAGAGACAAGTCAAGTTGGGTAACAGAGGAATGGGTGGGAGAAGTGAGAGAGAGGCATCAGAAAGTGATATTATGGCAGAGTTTGAATTATGGAGAGGGATGTTCTGGGGCAGCTGGAGGTAGGATGGAAGTGGTAGACGAAGGCATAATTTTAAAGAAATCTAAGCAGGAATGACATCAACAAGATGGCAGAATAAGAAGCCCTGGACCTTCCCTCCCCTCAAAAACATACTGATTCAGCAATAATTCACAGATAAATTCCTTTTTTGAGATATCCAGAAACTAATCGAAAGGTTCATGGATCCCAGGCAATTATAAAACCAAATTTTCTGAAGCCAGTAGGGAAATTTAGGGTACCCTTTGCCAGAATTCCTACCATTGTCCCAGAGCCATATGACTAGGAAGAGACTCTCCTACCTTCTAGATTCTCCCAGGGAGAGGAAGGGGCTTGTTCACATGTCCAGTACCCCAACTTTACTGAGGGGGCTCTCCAGAGGTCTGCCAGTTTTGGAATTCTGATGGGTTCTTCACAGTCTAGCTTCCTGGGGGAGAATGAAGATGGCAGTTTGGACTGGTAGATGCCATAGGTTCTCCTCCATGCTTAACACAGAATGAATGTACAAAAAAATCCCAGCTCTTAGCTTCCCCATGGAAACAGAAAGAGTTGATTCATGCATCCAATGCCCTAAGTTCTTCAGGGCTGCCAAAAAAAAAACAAAAAAAAACTGGCATTCATCTTATCAGTCTAGGGGTTCTGGTGGGTTTGGGACAGTCTAGCCACCTGGGGAAAACAGAGGTGGCAGTTTGGACTAGTGGATGCCATAGCTATCCCCCACCCCTCAGTTCAGCACAGAATGAGGAGACAAAAAACCACAGTTTCATGATTCTCCTTAGGGAGGGAAAGAGTTGGTAGAGGTCCCCAGAATATCTGGTTGGGCTGATTGGTGTATGAATCTCTGGTCAGGCTGTTTCTCCTGTAAGAGGCCAGTCTTTGAAGATGGGGAAAGGTGTCTGCTTTGTCTAATGCACAGATACCAACACAGAGTGTCAAGGAAAATAAAGAATCAGGCAATGATGTTTAACAAGATAAGTTTTCAGAAATTAACCCTAATGAAATAGAGTTATATGATTTAACTGACAGAGAATTCAAAATAACTATCAAAAAGTTGCTAACTGAGGTGAAGAGATCAATGCATGAATAAAGTGAGAATTTCAACCATAGATAGAAAATATCTAGGCTGGGCGTGGTGGCTCGTGCCTATAATCCTAGCACTCTGGGAGGCTGAAGCGGGTGGATTGTTTGAGCTCAGGAGTTCCAGACCAGCCTGAGCAAGAGTGAAACCCATCTCTACTAAAAAAATAAAATAATAAAATAAAAGAAAATATCTAAAAGTATCAATCAGAAAAAATGGAGATGAAGAACATAACATTTAAACTGAAAAATTCACTACAGGGACTCAACAGCAGACTAGATCAAGCAGAAGAAAGGATCAGCAAACTCAAAGACATGTCATGGAAATAATTAAGTCAAATTAAGAAGAAAAAGGAATGAAAAAGAGTAAAGAAAGCTGATGGGACTTATGGGACACCATCAAGCTGAATGATGAATGCATTATGGGAGATCCAGAAAGAGAAGAGAGAGAGAAAGGAGTAAAAAACTTACTCAAATAAATAATAGCTGAAAACTTCCCAAATCCGGGGGAAGGAAATGAACATCCAGATCCAAGCCCAAAGAACACCAAATAAGATGAATACAAAGAAATCCATACTGAGATACATTATAATCAAATTGTCAAGTCATAGAGATTTTTGAAAGAGCAAATGAAAATAACTTGTCACGTGCAAAGGAGCCTCCACTAGATTATCAGTGGAATTTTCAACAGAAACCTTGCAAGCCAGAAGGGAGTGGCATGATATATTCAAAGTGCTAAAAGAAAATACTGCCAACTAAGAATATCCAGCAAAACTGTTCTTCAAAAATGAAGGAGACAAAACATACCAAATCCTGTGGGATACAGAAAAAGCAGTGCTAAGAGGGAAGTTATAGCAAAAAACACTGAAATCAAAAAAGCAGAAATGTTTCAAATAAACAATCTAATGATGTGCCTCAAGGAACTAGAAAAGAACAAACCAAGCCTAAAATTAGCAGAAGAAAGGAAATAATAAATATCAGAGCAGAACTAAATGAAAAAGAGGCTAAAAAACAACATGAAGGATCGACAAAATGAAAAGTTGGTTCTTTGAAAAGACAAACAAAATTGACAAACTGCCAGCTAGCCCAACCAAGAAAAGACCCAAATAAACAAAATCAGAAAGAATGGTTCAACATATGAAAATCAATTAATGTGATACAACACATTAACAGAATAAATGACAAAAACCATATGATCATCTCAATAGATGCAGGAAAAGCATGTGACAAAATTCAACCTTTCATGATAAAAACTCTGAACAAACTAGGAATAGAAGGAAACTACCTTAACATAATAAAGGCCATATAAGAAAAGCCCACAGCTAACATCATACTCAATGCTGAAAAACTGCAAGCGTTCCTCTAAGATCAGGAACAAGGCAAGGATGCCCACTCTTGCCACTTCTATTCAACATAGTTTGGGAAGTCCTAGCCAGAGAAAATAGATAAGAAAGAGAAATAAAAGCCATTCAAATTAGAAAGGAAGATGTGAAATTGTCCCTGTTCGCAGACAGCATGATCTTATATACAGAAAATCCGAAGGATCCATAAAAAGGCTATTAGAACTAATAAACAAGTTTGGTAAAATTGCAAAATACAAAACCAACATACAAAAATAAATTGTATTTCTATACACTAACAACAAACTATCTGAAAAGGAAATTAGGAAAATAATCTCATTTATAATAAAACTAAAAAGAATAAAACACTTAGGAATAAACTTAAAGAAGGAGGTGAAAGACTTATATATTGAAAACTACAAAACATGAAAGTTATTAATGAAGACACAAACAAATGAAAAGATATCCCATGTTCATGGATTAAAAGATAATATTGTTAAAATGTCCATACAACCCAAAGCAATCTACATATTCAGTGTAATCCCTATCAAAACCCCATTAGCATTTTTATAGAAATAGAAAAACAAGGCCAGGCGCGGTGGCTCACGCCTGTAATCCTAGAACTCTGGGAGGCTGAGGCGGGTGGATCGCTCAAGGTCAAGAGTTTGAAACCAGCCTGAGCAAGAATGAGACCCCATCTCTACTAAAAATAGAAAGAAATTAATTGGCCAACTAAAAATATATAGAAAAAATTAGCCGGACATGGTGGCGCATACCTGTAGTCCCAGCTACTCGGGAGGCTGAGGCAGGAGAATTGCTTGAGCCCAGGAGTTTGAGGTTGCTGTGAGCTAGGCTGACGCCACGGCACTCTAGCCTGGGCAATAGGGTGAGACTCTGTCTCAAAAAAAAAAGAAATATAAAAACAATTCTACAATTCATATAGAACCACAAAAAAACCCCACAAATAGTCAAATCAATCTTGAGAAAGAAGAACAAAGCTTAAGACATCATACTAAATAATAAATGAATACTAAAATAGTATTTTCTATTACTTAAGTAACAGAGGTTAGTTGCTGCCAGTGTTACATATACACATAATATTCAGTCTCGTAACAAGCACCACCTAACACGGTGCCTGACAAAAGTAGTGACTCAATCAATATTTTCTAAATAATAAATGTTTTCACTTAATAAATCAGGAATATTTTTTCACATTCTAATGACTGTGGTATTCATTCCATCATATGGACGTACCATGATTTATTCCCTGTTGGATATTTATGTTATTTCAATTTTTTAATATTATGAACAACTCTAGAATAAACATCTTTGTAGATATGTAGGTGCACACACATCTACCTTGATTCCCTCACATTTTGTCTTTCTGGAAACACCACACTTGACATTGGGTGTGGCCATCTCTCATGGCTCCCTTGGTCCTGATTGTGGATGGTCTTTGGGGAGTTATCTTCTCTCCAATCTCCTCACTCTTCACCCTCTCTTTGGCTGATCTCAGCTATGTAAGCTTCACCTAGCATACAGCAGACTTTCAAAGCCCCACCTCCAGCCCAGACCTCTCTCATAAGCATTGACTAATTACTGGATGTCTCCACTTGGGTGTCCCACAAGGACCTCAATGCACATTTCTGAAACCGAAGGCTCCACTGCCCCGACTTACCCCCCAACACTCCCTAAATAAATGTCTTAGTATCATTACCTTGGTGATCAGTGCTGCTATGCTTCCAAACACCCAAGCCCCCAAACTGGGGGTTGTCCTGGACTAATCTTCACCAAGTTGTGGACAAGCTCTTTAGGTTCTACCTCTTAAATCTCTCTGCTGTCCTCTTTTCAGCCTCTATTGCCACTGACCTAGTTCCGGCCTCATTATCCCCCCTTAATTAATGTAGTAGTCCCCTAAGCTGTGCATCCTCCAACTCTGATTACAACCCACTCCCCCCACTTGAAATCCTTCCACCAGATTTCCACAACTTGAGAATCAGCTCCTGGGCAGGGCATATGTGGGGTCTTTTGTGATCTGGCCTCTGCGTATCTCTTCAGCCTTCTTTCTCCAGTACTTCCCTCTACACTGTGGAATCCACATATATGACAGCTTTTTATCCAATGTGCTTCCAATATTTGTTTACATTACATGCATCCCACACTAGACTTAAGGACAGGCTTGTCTCACTCATCTTTACACTCCAACATGCAGCACAGTTAAACCTAAAGAACAAAGTCTTAATAAAGCCACTTAAGAGAAGACCTATGTTTTCCCCATCAATGGCAACTACTGGTGACAAGAAAGGATGCTGTGGTGCTGTCTCCTGGGCAGTCTTCCCAGTGCAGGAGGACCTCGCACCTGGGACTCACCTGGTCTGGTTACCTGTGGGGGAGGCAGGGCCTGACATCTATGAAGTCTCCTTTTTGTACAATCCCTCAGAAGCTTCTGATGTCAAGGGGCCCAATTCAGCTTTCCTGGAACAAAGAGGGCCCAAGTCTACATCCATGACCTCCTGCTTTATTTCTATCTCTGGTAATGAAATTTCTAACAGTGAAGTACTCACTGAAATATAGTTTCATTCACAGGGATGTTTCTATACTCAGACAGTAAAAATAAATGAGAATAGGGGAGGGGAAGAGGAGAAACATGAAGTTTAACTCTTTAGAGCCCACCAAGACCTTGAAGCCTTCCAAGACACAATTTCCTTCATTGTGAGTTCTGGGGGAACCGATGCTTACCTACTTATGTAAATTTCTCTTTGCAGCCCAGATGGTTGGAGCTCTTTGCAATGCATGGGAGGGAACCACATAAATGTGTTAGATCTGGAGCAGGGGTTTGCAAATTATAGCCTGCTGGCCAAATCCTACCTACCATCTGTTTTTGTATGGTCCATAAGCTAGGAATGTTTTTCACATTTTTTAATGAATGAAAAAAATAAAAGAATATTTCATGACACACAAGAATTGTGTGAAATTCAAATTTCAGTGTCCATGAATAAAGTGATATTGGAACACAGTCACATTCATTCATTTACATGTTGTCTATGGTGGATTTCACACTACCGTGGCAGAGTTAAGTAGTTATGAGAGAAATCGTGTGACCTGCAAAGTCTTTTCACTATCAGGCACTTTCCAGAAAAATATTGCCAATCCCTGATCTAAACCACCAAAGGCCTGTGGCTCACAGAGAAATAAAGATACAAGAATTTAGGCCAAATAAGGTTAGATGGAAGCAATAAGTCCTTAATTTTATCCAATAATTCATATGCAGTCATGACGGTTCAGTCAACGACAGACTGCATGTACAATGGTGGTCCCATACGATTATAATATCCTATTTTTACTGTACTTTTTCTACATTTAGGTATTTTTGGATACACAATTACTTTCCATTGTATTACAGCGGCTTACAGTATTTAGAACAGTAACATGCTGTGCAGGTTTGTAGCCCAGGAGCAGTAGGCTGTACCCTATCGCCTAGGTGTGTGGTAGGCTGAACCATCTGGGTCTGCACGAGTGCACTCTGCTGTTTGCACGACGTTCTCAGAATGTTTCCCCGCCATTAAGCAATACATAACTATACTTCACTTTTATCTTTTTTTCCCAAAACATCACTTTAGTTGTAACATTCAAGGATATTTCAAATAATCATTAGACACTATACTTACCCTTATTCTCTTGACTCCATATATGTAAAGTTATAGATACATTTTTCACTTTTAACAAAGTAAATATAGGCACCTAATTTTTTTTTAAAAAGTCAAGTAGTGATGGCAGAAGGCTTATAATTTAAGCAAATGTCCTTTGTCTTACTTCTCCCTAGATCCTCACTTAAATACTTAAAGTCTTTTTGCTGTTTCTTCTGGTAGTTACTTAACTAAAAATTGTGCTTAAGTTGCTCTTTTTTTCCAGTTTTGTTTTGTTTCGTTCTGTGTTTTAGAGACAGGGTCTCGCTATGTTGCCCAGGTTGGCCTCAAATTCCTGGGCTCAAGGGATCCTCCCACATCAACCTCCCAAGTAGCTGGGACTCCAAGTGTGCACCACACACAAGACTCACATTCTTCCCCACGCTTTATTGATTGATCAACTCGGATGTTACCTAAACCGTGTTATGACAGATGAGGACTTAACTCATACTCCTCCTTCCACCAAGATAGAGGTTATCTCACAATTTTTAGTTAACTCAGTAATTAGTGCTCACATTATGATTGTGTAAATATTTCTCACCAGAGAGACAAGTGGTAGCCACAGTTACCTTTCTAACTTATACTCCTTTTTGTTTTGTTCCATGTGTTCGAAGGCTTTAGAAGAGGAACTCTGTGTCCCAGTACCATCAGAAGTTCTAGGTCTCCAATAATGATCTTCCCCAAACTCAGGACATTGTCAGAGCAAGTACATGTCTATGAAACGGGTTATGCAGCACAGATATTGCTTTAAAAATAAATGGTCTGTTCACAATTACAGGAACTCAGGTCTAAACTTCCCTTCCAAGGTGTAATACATCAGTGTGGCTTTTACAGAAGACAGAGCTTAGGCTTCTTGCTTCCAGTCCTAAGGGCAAGAGTAAGAAAAAGGTGAGGCAGGCAGTTCTGCATCCCTCACTCTGGCTGCTTACAGAACACTTTAGCAAAGAACGAATTCCCCCAAACCTTCCTGCTCCAGGCTCAAAAAGTAAAAGAAAATCAAGAACGCCATGGACCCAGGCCACACGTATCCTTAGATGAGATGCTAACTAACACTTTGAAGAATTCTCAGCAAGAACCAACCAAGGGCTCCTGCCCACCCTCAGACCTTTGTTCAGTGCGAACCCAAGAGATAGAAGTAGACAGTGGATCAGAATCTGATCTACCTCTAGGTGGAAGGATCCTACAAATCACAACCCAAACCTCACGTGATCATTTCACATACTTTGGGTGTAGGGCTGTCCAGTAAGCACGAGCTTTCTTATTACAATGCCACAGTGAATAACCCTACATACAAATGCCACTTTCACATATGTACAAATGCACCTACAGAGTACATTCCCGAAAGTAGAATTGTTGGGGCAAAAGACATAGGCATTGATTGCTGTTTTAAATAGCATATATATTATATATAGGGTCTTTTAGAATCTGATCTTTGTTTATACTCTATGATTTCTAGACCCAAAATGTACACGACTACATGTTTAAAATTAAATTGCATCTTCTATACATTACGTGTGTTCATTTTTCCAGGCTAATTGGAGATTGATCATAAATTGTATCTCTGACCAAAGCACCTCCCCACACTATATTTGCCTGAGGACAGTCCCTTCTAATTGAACCTGTCACCTACCACTCTACCCTCATACTGCTAGCTGCATCCTGTCTCTTCCAAAGTCGTCCTCCATACTGGTGTCTATAATCTCCTCAACTCCAACTTCAGCAATGCTCTACCTTTAGCAGAAATGATGGCTTATAACAAAAAGCAGATCCATGCTGACTTCACTATAAACCAGCGAGAATTCTGACCCCACAAAAGGAGCCAGCCTGCATGCCAGTGCCAAGCATAAACAATATGCTCATTTCTCAGACAGAGAGAGAGAGATTGAGAGGTCCCCTCCTCCCAGAGATTACCTCCACTCAAAGAAAATAAAATTATTTTTCATTAAACTGTACTTAGGAAAGGGCTGGGCAGGTGGCTTACATTTTTAATCCTAGCACTTTGGGAATCCAAGGCAGGAGAACTGCTTGAGGCTAGGAGTTCGAGACCAGCCTGGGCAATGGAGCAAGACCTTGTCTATATAAAAAATTTAAGAATTAGCTGGGCGTGGTGGTGCATGCCTGTAGTTCCAGCTACCTGGGAGGCTGAGGCAGGAGGATCCTCTGAGCAGCCCCAGGAGTTTGAGGTTGCAGTGAGCTGGGATTGAGTCACTACACTTCAGCGTGGGTGACAAGAGTGAGACCCTGTTTAAAAAAAAAAGAAAAGGTAAGTATCCTTTGATTTAGATAAAATTCCTTTCAGAAATAACTTCTAATTTTAGTGAATGTCTTCTGGTCTGCTCTTAGCCAGACACCCTTATTAAGCAAATCACTATTGCCTCAACCCCACAGGTAGTGTTCCTAAAAGTTAGTACTAGCTTTGTTCAAGATAGAAGTCTATACACTTATTGCATTTGGCAGCTTCAGTGATTTAATTTCTGCTGAAAATAATGTTTTGAAGTATTTGACAATCAGAGAAATGAAAGAAACATCTGCCCCATTTCTTCTAGGAGAATATTTACAATACACTTTGAGACCAAAGTTGATAATAAATGTATTAAAAGCCTTTAACATAAAGCTAGGCAGTGAAAATTCTGTCCACCTAGTAATATATTTTAAAAATAATACTCAGTGCTGGTAGGATATCATGAATTAATAATACTTTGTCAGGCAGTAATTTGGAATACGTATAAAGAGTCTTTCTAAAATGTGAAGGGGCTGACGGTGAGTGGTGTGCTTATAACCTGATGGATCCTGCAGTATCAGAACCACTGCTCCGCGTCCTGACTGTGGCAGTGAATATGCAAACCTACAAAAGTGACACAGCTGTAAAGAATTTAACACACACACTCAGGTGAGTACAAGTAAAACTGGAAAAATCTGAATGAGATTGGTGCATCATAACAATGTCAATATCCTGGCTGGGATATTGTCCTATAATTTGGCTAAAAGTCAGCACTGGGGGAAACCTGGCCAAGCATACAAGTGAACTCTGTGTGTAGTCTTTCTGACAACTGTATGTGAACCTACAATTATCTTAATAAAAATTTCAGTGCAAAACTGTGAACCTACCAAGATAAATGAGGTGCAAAGTTACCCATAGGTAAAAGAAGAAATTAATTTGCATGCCATAAAATGTTAGCTATAAGAGAGTTACAATATAAGAAGACACCTGGGCCGGGCATGGTGGCTCACGCCTGTAATCCCAGCACTCTGGGAGGCCAAGGCAGGCGGATTGTTTTGAGCTCAGGAGTTCGAAACCAGCCTGAGCAAGAGCGAGACCTCGTCTCTACTAAAAAATAGAAAGAAATTAATTGGCCAACTAAAAATATATATATATAAAAAAATTAGCCGGGCATGGTGGCGCGTGCCTGTAGTCCCAGCTACTCGGGAGGCTGAGGCAGGAGGATCGCTTGAGCCCAGGAGTTGGAGGTTATTGTGAGCGAGGCTGATGCCACGGCACTCTAGCCCGGGCAACACAGTGAGACTCTGTCTCAAAAAAAAAAAAAAAAAAAGATGAAGACATGTGCACACTGCGGAGGCTGGGGGGTCGTAAATAGCTCACCAGAGGCCATCCACTCTTATTACTTAAGGGAGGGGAAGAGAGAGGAAGAGAGAGGGGGTGACTTTTTGGTCCCAATAAATCTGTACCAAGAACCCTATCATTTGGAAATAAAAGATGTCCACTGTAGCATTATTTATAATGAAAAAAAGGCTGGAAACAATCTAAAAGTCCATCATTATGCAAATAATCAATACATGTGACATTTATACCACGGAATATCATGTAGCCATTTAAACAAAGATGAAAGGTAAGATATACCAGTGTGAGGTATAAGGGAGGGAGAGGCTGTGTGGACTTTAGAGTATCCAAAGTATTATAAAGGGGGGGGAATGCTGGAAAAGCACACACCAAAGAGTTAATAATAAACTCTAAAAAGAAATTTCAGATAATCTGGGAAAAGGTCAATGCAGAATGAATATGATATAATATTAAGTAATTATTGTGAATTTTGGGGGATGTGATAACATGTGGTTTTTTAAGTCCTTACCCCTTATCCATTAGTGATACATACTGAAATAAATATAGAAGAAATGATATGATGTCCGGACGCATTTGCTTTAAATACTCCAGAAGTATCCATATATTATTTGCACAATTTAAAAAGTAAGTAAAACAAATAAAATGCTAACAGTTATTTCTGAACTATACAATTGGGTAGCTAGTCTTTTTCTTTATATCTAACTATATTTTCTAAGTTTTCTATGATAAACAACTACAAGAAAGGATATGAAGGAGGAAACAAGTAGGATATGTTTAGAGACATCAGACAAGAGAAATAAATTATTTATATACAGGTAATTGCAGCACTAATTCTATTAACCTGGAGACAGTCACTTTTAAGGGGCAAATTACCTTTAAATTTATCAATTGAGTGGTTGCAGATGCCCTTAACTGTGGATGGCGGAACTGATTGCTCACAGAGTGAGCCGCACAGCTGTCCTCTTGCCAGAATTGCCTGGGAATGAGGTTAGTGGCTTCCCGATGTGTTCCGTGGGTCTGAATAATTGTACCTTAGGTTAGTAGCTCTCAACTGAGGGAGCCCACCAGAATCAACAAGGACAATTTTTTTTTCAAAATACAATGACAAATACTGAATTAGTCCCCATAGAGTACAGGCACATGTACTGTCTGAAGTTCCCTAGGTGATTTGGATGGGCACACATGGTCAACAATCCCTGACTTACATAATCTTGTGTGTGTGCATGCGTGTGAGAAAGAGAGAGAGAGAGAGAGAGAAAACTTTAAATATTTTTGGAAGTATATATAACAAGGTGGTAAAATGGTGGCTTTGGGGGCATTTCACTGTATATCCTTTTGTGCTTTTTAAACTTATGCAAATGCATGCATTACCTATTCAAATAAAGTGAAAAGTGAATGAAAACCAAATTTTAAAAGAGCTTCTGCCTTAGACATTCAGCTTGTCAGAATCCACTTTTCTTTTGCGAAGGTGATCAAAGTTCTTAAAGGGGACACATTTTTTTTTTGTAAATGTTTTTGCTAAAAACAAAATCAGAGAAAGTATCTAATGACTCTGAAAGGACATATAGAAATAAGTATCATAATATACTAATAGCTATAGGAACTACTCACCACTTTGGAGTCACACATTCCACCATTAGGAAGTACATAAAGTCAGCCTACATGGAAGAGGTTTTCACTTTGCAATGAAAGTACAGAATTTCATAAAATATCTCTGATGATAGCAGTTGCCTGGCTCACTGGGGAGCAGAGATGGAGGTAAGCTTTTCATTAAATATCCTCTGGTGTTGCTTGAATTTTTGTGCTAAGCACATGTTTTACCAGTTTAAAAAATATTTTTTTAAAAAAATTTGAGCATTTAAGACTATGGGACTAGATGGAACTAGAAGGTGACTGACCCATGCTCCTAATTTAAAGTTACTCCCAGCAGCCCCTTTGAGTTCAAGGGGCAAAGATCATTGCACACATCATCAAATACGTGGGAGGCACAGAGCAACAGGTGCAGCTGGGGAAGTTTAGCCAGTGGTGACCAGGGGTGACTTAATGGGCTGGGCCCGCTGGCCCACAGAAGGATCAACAGGAGTAGAGTACAGGCAGGATCCTCAGCTCTTTAACTCAGTGGTGGGTGATGCTAGTCATTTGATCCTCCCTGACCCAACACACTCACTTATAAATGGAAATAATCTTCGTTCTAACAACTCTTCCAGATTGGGTGTTGGGGACACGGACACACCCACCCACACCCACACAACTTTAAATGTGGAAGATTTATCTTCCATCTCCCGAAAATACAGGAAACATCAGTTCTTAGGACTCAAGGTTTCACATTGATTTTTTTTTTTTTTAGAGACGGG
>VBSM01002121.1:12335426-12354473 GCA_008086735.1 Cheirogaleus medius | reverse complement strand
TATATATATATATATATGTGAAAATTCTGTTAACATTTTCAAGCACTGCCATAGGTCACTCTCCTGCCATCCTTTCATTATAAGGTGATTTTGACAACTGTTAAACAAGAGATCAGATAAGATTTGGATAAAGACTTCAAGTTCACAGGCTCCATGCTCACAGGCAAATCCACTTTCACAAACACCCAGAAATGAGACTCTAGGGGGAAATTTTGCTCTGAGGTTAGTTGTCCTTGGGTTGGTTAAAGGTACTTACCAAATGAGCAATATAAAATAATTCTATGGTCCCTGTTATTCAGAATGATTTAAAACTGATTTTTATTTACTAGTTTCTCTTTTTTCAATTCAGTTTACCCCTTCGTTTTAGAAGTAAAATGGCCTTACAACAACTCTCCACAAAGAAATTTACCAATCTGGATGGAATATGATGGTAAAAATTAGTATCACTGAACATATAATGGGAAACCCCACAAAAAGATAAATTAGGGAAAAAATCTCATTTGGCTATTTGTTTATCACCTGTTCTAATGTGAAGGGATCCAGGACAAGGAGGGAGAAGAAACTCACATGCGAAAACCAGGAGAAAATCAGCCTCCTGCGAGGAAGTTTTTACACATGCCCAGACATTTCATCACAGGGCTCCCTCAACGCTCACCAACAGTCAAACCACGTTTCTCCAGGCAGCACGGTCAGTTCCAGAAGTTAAAGGATTTCTCAAAAGGTCAGAGTTGTGGACACATTGCTCAAAACAAACAGAAGAATGTAGAAATAGAGGAAAATCGGACAGAGGCATTAGGGCTGTGCAATGCGTGTGCCGGGAGTCATCCGCCCAGCACCTGTACGCAAGTCATCGCTGCTCCACTGGAGGGAATAAAAGAAGCTGCTTAAATAGGAGACCTGGAGTGTCACTTCCCTCCCTGCCCTCTGTCGGCCAGAACCTAATACTCTTTCTCAGAGGGTCATGGAAATGTAACCAAAAAATATCAGGAGTGGGGGAAACCCCGGCACTCCTACTGCCCAACCCAAATCTTGAAATTCCCCAGGGATGGGCCCTCAAAGTGATGTCAAGTCTTCCATCTTAACCAAAATCTTGGCAGCCAAGGGACCTACCAAGTGGAAACCAGAGAAGCTCTGTGGTAAATGTTTTAAAACTGAAGCCTGCCAGCAAAGGACAGACCCAGAAAAAAGGAATGAACGCTTGTTCCATACCTGGAGGGATAACTCTAAGCTACAAAGCAAAGGAGAGCCACGTCCAAGTTAAAGGCCAGACAGAACCAGGCTGACTGGCTGTCTAGGAGGAGGAGTGAAGGATGTGGAGAAGTGCTGTGGCAGAGAACAAGCCCTTCCCCTGCTCAGCTGGAGTCGGGCGGCCACAGACATTCCAGCAGCTGGGCGTTTCCTGGGGTCAACACAGGGCTTCTCCACAAGCGATGACCAAATAAATTGTAAGGAAAAGATGGGAGGAAAGGAGTGGGGAGAGAATTCATAAGATTCTTGAGACTTCAATCAACCAACTGCAGCGTTTGGATCTCATTTGTACCTTGATTCAAATAAACTATTTTTAAAAATATGAAAGACAGTAAGGGGAAATTGAATACTGACTGGATATTTGATATGAAAGAATTTTTGAGTGATAATAGATGGCATTTAATAATTTTTTTACAGGATTCCACTTTAAAATATTTATGGATGAAATGCCTGGGATTTGCTGTGAAATAACCCAGTGGGAAAGGGAGGCACAGAGGAAACAAGACGGCCATGAGACCTCTTGAAGCCAGGTCATAAGTGCACGGGGGTTCATGTGGTAGTCTCTCTACTGATGTTCATGTCTTATTTTCCATAATAAAAGCTAAAATAAAAATAAAGCAAGTGTCTCTGGGAGGGTATTCACACTTCACCTCGAACTCATCTCCTAAGACTCCTTCCTCTCACCATCAGCAGGAGGACTATGCCCGCCATGTGAGTCTGGGTGTTCTGTGTTGATGCAAAGCCTTCTTTAAAACCTTTGCTGTCTGCAAATGCTCTCCAAGCAGTCAAGGAACTGCCAATCAATCTTCAGTGAAAAAACTCAGGAGTAGCAACTTGGGCTTGGCTGAGCAGCTCATTGCTTTATTGACACTTATGAGTGATGGTTTAAGGAATGTTTGTGCCAGCAAGCATTCCTAGTTTGAGTGATGAGACTCACTACACAAGGGTCTACAGGGTCCTGCAAGCAGCGGCAGGCCGCTCCAGTGCCCCAGCACCTGGGCACACTTACAACCAGCGAGGGCAAGGGCATCTGCCTAGGGAGAGCAGGGCATGGGAAGAGGATCACCAGCAAGAGGGAAGGAGGTCATTGGGCATGGGACAGAAAAAAAAGGCAGCAAAACCCCCAGCACCTAAATGAAGTTTTTCCCAGGGCAGGCTCTTCTTAGAAAAGAGAAAGAAACCCTCTTCCACTCCCTGCCCCAGCCTGCTCTTCCTCCCCCACAGCTCCCGCTCAGGAAGCAGTGCCAGTTCTCAGGAGGCTGCGGTTACTTACCTAGGATTAGGACGACAGGCACACGATGGCCACTCAGATTCCTGACTTTGCCCCTTCTCATTACTGGCAAGAGGGTGAAGACAGTAATACCTCAACCAGATACCAAAGAGAAACTGTCAGAACGTGGGATCACTTTGTACCACAACTGAGATTTGTATTCTAACAGCATGATGGCTGGGAGAAGCACTTATGATGGGTATCTTTGAATACAATCAAATTAATTTATATATAATATTTATACTGGTGATTGAAAAAGAAACCACTTTCACAAGAACAAAGTTATAATGCTTTAATAATTTAAACAGAACCAACTTCAGGAACATACACACACATACATAAAATCAAACAATTTAATTGAACAGTATATTTAAATGCATTCGATTCTTAAAAACCCCCCAAAATGGACTCAAGTTCATGGATATGAAAAGGTAATTTCGAAGTACTACAGACCAGAGTAAAATGGACAAGGTCATCACTTTGCATTTAACAATAAGACGACAGCCTGTGGACACATCAGATGTTTTATAAGAACACTTCTAGGAAATGTTAGAACAAAGAAGCTGTTAAAAAGGAATACAACTGATCTCATAAAGATAAATTTATAGCTAACAATTTCTTTGGTCCTCCAAGTCATACTTGTTTTTACTGTAAAATACCAAACATGAGTTGTGTGCTTAGAAATCTACCTATAAATGTCTAAATATTAAGCAAGCTAATGTTTATACTGGGTTAAATTTAAAAAGGAACTCAAAATCAACCACCACTGTAGTACTTAAATTCCAAATATAGGAAAAGCTAGGAAGAGTTTAAAAAAAAAAATCTCTGCCATCTTGCCTTATCATAAGCTAAAATGGCATCACAGTGGCAGAGATAGGATTGCCAAAGTTAAAGCAAGCATCACAGTTCATTATTTTTAAGGTAATGGGATAAATTTGGTTTAATAAACACAATCAAAGTGGAGCTTTATTTGGTACTATATCAACCAAATAAGAAATAATTGGGTTTTTGCAGGGAGCTGGGGTTTTTCATTTGTTTTAATTTGGCCCACACTGCCCCAGTGGAGGAAACTTTAAGATAATCATTAATAAGGCAACAGCTTCTAGGATTAAAATACCCACATCACCTGCACAGAGTTGCACAGAAGACACGACCCACTCAGACCACAAGGGAAGCCAAGACCAGGGGCTCCTGTGCATTTGCACAGGCACCAACAACACAGCTTTGGTTAGAACACTGGGCACAGCTCACGATGCCGTCCACCAACAGTTCATTCCATTTTCTTTCAGGTTCACGGAAGCTACGGTTCTGCACACCTGAAAATGATGGGCACTCTCAAAAGTTTCTAGAAATTCTTAGAAAAATATTTCATAAGATCAAAAATAATGTTTTGAGGCATCTACGTGGAAAACACAAAGTAAAATCCCAAGAAACTTTTAAAGGTAAAACTGTGATGACTGGTTATTTGCAATGTCAATACTCTTATAAAATAATGGCTTTTTAAAAAAGGCAAAAGTATCTAGACTCTAAATGATGTGATATTCTCATCAAGGCACAGAGAGTTAAATGTCTAAAATCCCTGTATGTTGACATGAGAATATAATCGTAAACAACTCTAGGGACTAATTCCCTGTACTTGAATTTAAAAAGAAGGTAGAAATGTGCCTTTTTAACTCACAGTAAAGTCAAAAACATAGATATTCCACCACCTTCCCCTGGTGACTCGTAACTGGATAGTTAAAATATAAATATATTTTTAAAAAAACCATGTTACTGGTGGTTTAATAAACATGATCAAAGTGGAGGCCACTGGACTTTGATTTCACAGAGCAATACTGCACAAACACTGTACATAAATATTTTAGCACTTTCAACACTACACCATTTTTGTTGGAGGAGGAAAATAAAAACCAGTGTATTAGCCATAGGTCTCTCCCATTTCCTATGCTCCTGTGCTTATGCGTCAGATTACCACACTATTTCACCAAAACACATGAATTCTTCTCCCTTCCCAGCACCCTCAGGTTATCTGAAAGGCAGTGATATTGTGCATGTGAATTACACTCTTGGCAGTTCACTTTAATATTGCCACTAAAAGGTGGCAAGAAGAAAGTAGAGGGCTCACCCCTTTATTAATTATATTTATTTGACTTTCTATAAATAATTTTTAAATACAATTCATGACAAGGAATAAAGTTCACATCTGTAACAAGTGAAAAATGGAATGTACAAACAAGACCAGACAGACGATGCTACCAACAGTACACTCTGCACACCGCACACATGGACGCTCAGCTCCGAATGAGCGTCAGAAACTCTTCTCGAGTCTTTGGGTCTTCCCGGAACACACCCAGCATCGTGCTGGTCACCGTTTTGCTGTTCATTTTCTGTACACCTCGCATTACCATACACATGTGTCTACAAAAGGAGACAACGAAGGTTGCTTAAAGGAGTAGACAGCAGCTGGTTTGGTTTTTAAAATAAAAAGTAGGCCAAAAGATTAATCTCAGCTCACAGCTACCAAGTACATCAAAATATCCCCTCTTAGACAAATGTTATCTAAAACTTTTTTCCTGAAGTTTCTTGTCTTGTAGCTTTTATTCTTATCAGTAGTTGAGTCCTTAGTGCATCCAAAAAGAGGGAGGAAGAAAACAGAATTTTCTTCCTGGGTGAAAATGATATCATTTGTCTGCAGAGATACATAACTTCTAGATCAAAAGAAAGTCCGAATTCTTACTTGATCCACCTTCAGGAGAAAGACAGCACTATGCTAGCTTAGGTGTTCAGAGTACGCTGGTCTCCCCAGGCAGAATCCAGACAGCAGTGCCCAGGGAGTCTGAGCAACACCCACAGAGCAGAGCTCATTGCATATCACAGAACGAATGAGACTATGCCCACAGGATGGGTGCAATTCTCATAACTCATTCCAACTTAAAGATGTGTCTTCAGTTGCCCTTTGTACAAGTTCTTGGCTCTATTTTTTAAATATGTGACAAAATATTAGTAAAACTCTGCTTGGAACAACAAAGAGCTAAAGAAGAAATCAAGACAAAAATACTACTGGTTGTGCCAATCTCTACACCACCTACGCGTATGACTCCCTATACCTCCACCATCCCTACCCCACCCTTCCAAAAAAGCCTCTCCCGTACCCCTGGTTTCTTATATCAGCAACACAGTAAATGCAAGAGGCAAAAGAGCATTAGACTCAGGGATGGAAATCAACAGTAATGTGCCAACAGTGTGGCACCATCGCCTTGTGCTGGGAACCCGGAGCAGCACTAAACATCAAGATCATCTTTTGTGCACCATTCTGACATTACTGAAGGCGGATACGGACTTACGTTGCTTCGACCACTACCCCAACTCCAGCAGGTCGCAAGGCTTCTGTGATTGCTACGGCAATTTGTTTTGTAAGGCGCTCTTGAACTGTGGATGTAACAAAGAGCTCGGTTTAAGAGTCTGACACAAACAGCTGGAGGCTTTTTTTGTCTCTAGAATATTTGAAATTTTAAAAAAGCAGACTTCTGTGAGATGTAAGAACCAGGACACACTCGCTTTTGCCAGTTGGCCTTGTCAGCTGACTGGGCCACAAGGAGGTCCCTGCTCAACACCCTCCCCTGCAGTACAGGTGCGAAGCGCTCTCAAGAACCTTGGAAGCCCCCCAGCATCACTGGGGAAAGGAATTAGAGTGGCAACTATCTCTTACCTGTGCAGTAAAACCAACAGAGTGCTGGTTAACAAGCACTTCCATGGAGGTAAAGTACAGCAAATAAATCAATCGCTTGCAACAGGATAACAAAGGGGCTACAGTTCGATTATTGAATTGTACTTAGAGCAATGCTGAAAACCAATGATTTGGTTTTCGACATAACATAGTTCCTGTCCTGAATAAAACAAGAACATACAAGAGTGTTCACTATAGCATTGCATGTATTTAAAAACTGACAAAATTACCAATGTCTATCAGAGCAGGGATTGGTTACATCAAGCCATGACACATACAATGGAACTCTAAATAGCTACCAAAATGAATGAGATAGTTACATATATGTGGAAAGAAATGTTTAAGATTTGGCAAGTGAAAAAAATAATAGGGAAAAAAGAATGTGAGGCTAATTATATATGAGTCCATTTTTTAAATACAAATAAATTGATTTGAAAATGGTGGTATATGCATAAAAATGTGAAAAATGTGCTAATACAACAGTGGTTTCTTCAGGAGGCTTGAAACACAGTAGACTTTTTAAAATTCATATGAGATTTTAATTTTTTCCCCACTTTTGCCAATATCTATGTGATAAGCTACTCTGTGCAATTAAAGAACCATAGTAGTCGACTGCAATTATTATACACTGTCAACACCTTTTTTTTTTTTAAAGAGATGAGGTCACATTTGCACTATGTTGCCCAGGCTGGTCTCAAACTCCTGCGCTCAAACAATCCTCCCACCTCTGCCTCCCAAGTAGCTGGGATTACAGGTGTGTGTCATAGAACTCAGATTTGGAGGTTTTAATTTTTATAAGTCATATTTATTACACTTGCAATAGGACAACAAAAAAATGCCTTTTCTGTAAGAAAAAAATGTTTTCTGTAGATAAAATAAAGATTTTAAAAGCTTACCTTGCAGTCGTCTACTATAGATTTCTACAATCCTAGAAAAGAAAGAATTGTGTTAGCTAATCATAAATTGTCTGAAGTGAAATTGGTAAGACTACCTCATAAGACAAAGGGACTTTGTTGAAGTAACAGTGGGGTGCAGGCAGGAGACAGAGCTTACGGGAAGAGGACAGAAAGATCGGAGTGCCACAGGGAAACACAGTCTAAAGGAGACCACCAACCACCACAGAGTGGGCCTTCCTTCCATCCTCAGAGGGAATTAATCGGTCTCCAAGTGTAATGTTCACTTAGGAAAAACACAGAGGTGAGTACCAAAATTTTAAAGCTCACAAGTCATCAATTTTATGCCATGTCTCAAGTGTTCTAATTAAACATATTATTTTATCAGAGCTTAAAATTCAAGTTAAAAATAAAAAGACTGCTTGTTAATTAACAGCACACCATGGTCAACTACTATATCAACTAAACCGATCAGGGTAATCAGGTTAGAGCTGATTAGACTTCTTCAGACAGCTCTTCATGAGATAGGTTTATGTAAGTACTTAGTATGATTAACCTCCCAAAAATAAAAGCCTCCCGATCTTAGCTTAGAACACAATCTGTCAACTGATGAATTTTTGCCTTTCGACATCTTTCTATTTATGAAACGTAAAAATGGCCATGGGACTTACCCATCTGAGGATGACAATTCATGCTGAGGGTCTTTTCTTTAGAATGTGGCCTTTTAGTCATAAATTTGGACTCAATTTAAGGATCATCTCCCCTAGGAGGCATTTTAGGGCTGTTCCCCTCACTATGCCCCTCAGATAGAACTGACAACTGGCTCCTTTTGCCCAATTAACGTCAGTAACAGGCATGCCACCTGTCTACCACTCAGCCAACAGTGCCCTGAAGGCAGGAGCCATCCTAATTCTCCTTTGTGGCCCTAGTAGGTATACGACATCGAAGGGATATAACTATATTATTTCATTTTGATCAAAAATCTGAGAAAGGATGGTTTTTCAAGCTCCTAGATGGGAGCTATGTCATATTTCTTACTAGGTCAAATTTCTGCATATATTACTTCTGATAGTTTTTCAGGTGATTAATCTGTTATAGAAGTAGGAGATATCATTGATTTAGAAGTTAGTAATGTCTTCCTTCGCATACTCATCATTTCTTTTTCTTGAGTAGAATTTCAGGTACAGCATTAGATAACAGTGGTCATACCGGGCATCCATGTTTTGCTCTAATATTTCACTATCACCCACGGCGCCTGCCTGCTTCTGGCAGACAGCTGTTCTCATTCCAGGAGGACCACCCATACGATCTTTAACGCCTGCCTACTATGCACATGGTTATGTGGCGAAATTGCTCCCTGTGCTCAGAGAGCTTATAATTTATTCCTAGTTTATGAGTTTTCTTTTTCAAGTAAAGAGTAGGTCTTGAACTTAAGTCTTTTGAGCATTTCATATCACTTCCCTGAATAAAAAAAAAAATATTTTGCTCTCATTCTTGAAAGATAATTTGTTGAACGGCATTTCTTGGGAACAGAATTTTGATTTTACACTGATCTATCTGACTTTCAATACTGCCATACGCAAAGCAGTTGTCAGTCTAACTGCTGCTACCTTGTAGGTAGTCAATCGATATCTCTCTTTGTGGCTGCTTTATATTAACTTATATTTTATAAGTATACTCTACAATTTACTATGTTGTGTCTAGGCAGGCATTTAATTTTATTTGACTTTTTATTTGGCTTCCTGAATCTGAAGACTGATATTTTGCATGTGTTCTGGAAATTTTTTCAGCCATCATCTTCTCTAATATTGCATCTACCACAGTGCCTCTGTTATCTCCAGGAATTGCAATTAAGGGCATATTATACCCTCCCACTCTTCCATGTTTCTTAAATTCTCATTCATATTCTCCACCTGTGTGTTGTATTCTGCACAATTTCTTCAGACCTTTCTTCCCATTCACTACATTTTCAGGGGTGCCTAATCTATTTAAATGAGCATATTGGGCTTCAGTTTCATTTATCATTTTTTTTTTAATTTCTAGAAGTTATATTTGGTCCTTTTTCCAATCTGCCTGGCTAAATCTGAAAATTTCTTAATCCTTTTTCAAACTTTCAATACTTGTATTTTTTAATAAATAGTAAGTCCTCACTTAGTGTTGTCAGTAGGTTCTTGGAAACTATGACTTTAATGAAACCAATTTTACCTTTACCCTAGACTAATTGATATAAACAAAAGTTCCTACAGCATATTTCTGGTCACAAAAACATCACCAAACTTCTAAATAAAGACCAAAACAACTCTAACATTAAACATTGAAATAAATACAAGCTATATATCATTTAAGAAAGATTAATACAAATAAGTTATCCAGTTCAGGGTTTCATGTGGCTGGACACTCTCCCAGCAGCTATGGGTACAAGGTAGAACCCAGCCCCAGGTGGGACACCGTTCTGTCTTGGGGGGCACACTCACACACACCCACACTCAGACTGGGACCACATAGACGTGCCAATTCACCTAACATGCACATCTTTGGGATGTGGAAGGAAACCAGAGTACCCAGAGAAAACTCACACAGACATGGGGAGAATGTGCAATCTCCGCATAGAAAGTGGCCCTGGCCGCGAAGTGGTTTTTTTCCTCAAATGCTATAATGAAATGATGTTGAACAAAACAACTTTACTCCAGAACCTGTTGTATGTCATTTTGCTTAAAGTCATTTTGCTTTCAGTCTCAGTTTCCGAAAACCCGTTGATGACATTAAGTGAGGACCTTCCTCTATTTATTTTATATCCTATATATGATAACTCCAGTATCTGCCCTCTTCAGCACATCATGTTCTGCTGACTCAACTCATGGTGGCTTGTTTTCTTTTACTTTTGGTGAACTCATGCTCCTTGGAAATTCATTTGTGGGAATTCTTTGAAGCCTAGATAAATGTCCATCAGAAAACAAGCACTTGTTTCCGCTGGCTTCCTGGAAAGATACCCCTTTGGGGCCATTTTTAACTAAATTATTGTCTTGGGTTTTTTAAAGGCCACATAGGTAATGATAATTCTGACCCCAAACCTTGTGAATGTGTATATGAGTTATTTTTTCTTTTTCCTACTCTTTCCAGAAGAGCTAGCAGGTAAGTCCCCCATTTGGGATGGGGATAGAGAGCACAGAGCCAGACTTTGGCTCTAGTGCTAATTGCTATGGACTCTCACTGCAATGGCCTTATGTTTCCCCCACTGTGTGAAAAGTACAAATACATTGTATCTTGGGATGCTGGGCCAGCAGAGATATTGTTACAATTTAGTTCATTACACTCAGAATCAGTAGTTGTCAACTTTAAACTATTCTTACATTCTCGGAGTAATGGGTCACGCTGAAAATAGTACTTCTACTAGCCCATTAGAGTTTTTTTGACATTTAGGATTCTTACAACTACATTTATAAGTGAGGTTAGTCTATAATTTTTTTAATGCTAGCTTTATCAGGCTTTGCTATCAGGAATAGGCAGCTTCATCAAATTAATTGCATAGCTTTATAGGTTTTTTCTATGCTCTTGAATTATTTATACATAGGGAATTAGTGGTTAATTGAAAATTAGAAAAAATGCCTATAAAAATGACTGGGTCCAGGCCCTTTCCCCCGACCCCAAAACATTAATTTGACTTCTGATGGTTATTAATGTATGTGGGTTTTTTAACTCTTGGTACATTCCCTTCTCTCTCCATGTTTTTTTTAAAAGACTTATTCTCAAAGATTCTTTAAGTTTTTAAAGCATATTTTTAATTACATATTCTGTCATTCCTAGATATCAGTTAGACTTTTCCCAGCAATCTATGATATAACATTTCTAACTTTTGGATTTCTGATTTCTATTCTTTTTTGGTTTTTCTAAATTATTCTATAATAAGGAATTTGAACTTTATCTTAAAAGCCAGGGGGAGCCATAGAAGGAACAGCATGATTAAATTCATACTCTGGAAAGAACATCCCAGCAGCATCTGAGAGCAGATTTAAGGACCCTCAGAGATTAAAGGCAGGGAGGAGTCAAGAGCTTAACACATAGTCCAGGAAGAAGAAAAGAAAGGCCCAGTGGAGAGTGGCAAGCAGCAAGGACAGCAACGTGGCAGCATGGGAACAGGAAACGGGCAAGAATAGGGTGACGTGGGCAGTGAGCACACAAAGGGCAATGAGCACACAATAGCAGGGATGGGTTCCTCCTCATGCCCAGCCCCAAAATGCATTCCAGATGGAGCAAAGATTTAAATATAAAAACACAGTCATACAAATACCAAAAAAAAAAAAAAAAAAAAAAAAAAAAAAAAAAAAAAAACCCCACACACAAATTTGTAACTACAGAGAAGTTTTGCTATTTCTTTATGGAAAAATTATACCATAAAGCAAATTCAAAAGACAAAAGACAAGCCGCTTTAACATTCGAAGAGCTTGAGCAAATCAGGAATAAAAAGGTAAGCTACCCAATAGAAAAATTAGCACTAGAGCTAAAAACAGGAAGTTTCAGAAAAGATTCAACCTGGCCCTATTAAAGAAATGAAAATTAAAACAATAGATACCATTTTTCACTCATCAATTTGGCAAAGATTTAAAGGTGTGGTGAAACCCACTGTTGGCAAAAGGGTGTAGAAACACACACCCTTTACCTTTTATTAGAGTATGAACTGGCGTGGTCTTTTTAGAGAGCAATTTGGTAATATCAAAAATTCAGCTCCCTTTAACCCAGCAAGTTCTACTCTAGTAATTTATCTTACAGGTAGATTCAAAGCATAAAAAGATGATATATAAAAATTTGTTCACCAAGGCACTTTTCTCCTTTTTTGACAATAGTCTCAAACTACAAACTATACTTATCTATATCAAACACTGGTTAAATGAATCATGTTAATCCTAGAAATACTAGATAGCCATTAAAATGGAACTTGAACTCTTGTGACTAAAAGATGTCCAAGGAACTTCAACGTATTCTACATTAAAAAAAAAAGTTTATATACAGAATATAAGGTATGATCTTATGTTTGTGTTTGCATAGAAATTTTTCAGAAGGATAGTGAAAGAAATCTCTAGTTTTAACTCTACGGAATGGAAATAGGAAAGAAAAGCTGTTACTTCATTCACTCACTTGTTTTGAGGTTTTTTGTTTTGTGTTTTGTTTGTTTGTTTTGAGACAGGATCTGGCTCTGTTGCCCTGGGCTAGAGTGCAGTAACACTGCAATCTCAAACTCCTGGACTTAAGCCATCCGCCTGTCTCAGCCTCCTGAGTAGCCGGGACTACAAGCACATGCCACCACACCTGGCTAATTTTTTAAAAATTTTTTGTAGAGACAGGGTCTCACCATATTGCTCAGGCTGGTCTCGAAATTCTGTGCTCAAGCAATCCTACCACCTCAGCCTCCCAAAGGGCCAGGATTACAGGTATAAGCCACTGTGCCTGGCCACTCATTTGTGCTTAAGTTTAACTGGCAAGTATATTACTTTTATACTAAAGGAAAAAAGAACACTCCCTCTGTACTCGAATGCCCAGCCTACCTTTGAGCCACCTCCCAGTCACACTTGCCAATCTGGTCCCCATCAACTGGAACTCTCTTATTTGCCTTTGCTCATGCATTAACTATACCTAGAGGCACTTCTCCCCCACTTAGAATTCTGCTTCTTCCTCCACCTTTGGGTCTCTCCAAGCCTGCCTGGCCACAGCCCTCATGGCTCCTCTGAACTTGGAGCTCCAAAGCAGGCATTTCTCCAGCACCTGCTGCTTCAGAGTAGGTGTCCCCTGGGGGTGGCTGCTGTGTCCTACTTCTCTCCAGCCGCTATAGTAGCTGGCACAGAGCCTTTTCCCAGTAGGTGCTCAATAAAGAGGTCAACCATAGCTGCCCCAAGGTGCTACAATGCTAAGATTTAATTATATTCACTCAATTATTCTAAGGCAAGAAAATGAACATGTTGTGTGGTTTTCCAGCAACAAAAGGAATTTCTATTCAAATTAACTTTATTCTAGAATTCTACTAGAGTTGAACCATATCAACTCACTTCTGGCATTTTCTTGTTACTTAAGGCTTTACTGTTTGATATTTGACTTCACTGGCACCGAAAGGTCATTCATTTAAAGGCAAGCATATAACAAACTTCACACAAGATTAAAATGAACAGTGAAGTTTTGCTAAGACATTCAGCTTTTCTTATTCCTCTTCGTTCCCTAAATATCCGTACTTCTCATAAGGAATAAACAGGTGCATAAAATCTTAGTCTTCTATTCTATTTAATAGACCCTTTATTCAAATTTTTTACAAAATATCTAGAAGTAACATACACTCGGCTCTTTGGCTTAGTGTTCTATTTTATTCTTAAATTTTAATCCTATTAGTATAAGAACAAATTCCCATGCTAATAATCAACTCCTTTGTATTGTTTCATAAAAGCTTAATTATTTGAGACCTTTTCCTTTCACCAGGAAAGGAAATAACCAAGATTATTTCCTTCTACCCCCCAGTTACCATTTATTCCATGATCTTACTGAGCCACTCTAGGGGCCATTTCCCATAAAGTGTTAATCAAGGCCTAACATGATCTACCAAGCTTTTTTATAATATGAAAACTATCCACCTTTCACATATGGACAGTCTGTTACAGGCCCTAGCAGTACCAGAATTTCTATATGGGAAAGGTATAGGGTTGGCAATCTTGCTGGAAGGAAGGGCACCAGGGGACTGGACTTACATACAGCTATGTCTGCACAGTAGGCACTCTGATTTTACTTAGACTGTATGTTATCAAACAGTAAAAATAACTACTTTCAGTAAAGATGCTTTTATTCACAGTTGACATGAAACTGGCTTTACTTATTGTTTGGGAATAAGTTACTGGGGAGAGAGTTGCTAATAAAAATTACATTAACAGTAAATTACCCCAATCACTATCACTACCCTTTCTCAGCCACTTTTTGGCACTGCCGCCAGAGACAGGTCACTGCAGAAAGCCAGGATATTCTTAGACTTGTGTTAAGAGGCTTACTGGGCCACTAGAGATGGCTCAAGTCTGTAATCCTAGCACTCTGGGAGGCTGAGGTGGGAGGATTGCTGGAGGTCAGATATTGGAGATCAGCCTGAGCAAAAGCAAGACACCGTCTCTACAAAAAATAGGAAAATTAGCCAGGCATGGTGGTGCATGCCTGCAGTCCCAGCTACTCCAGAGGCTGAGGCTGAAGCAGGAGGACCACTTCCTTAGCCCAGGTTGAAGTTGCCGTGAGCTAGGTTGATGCCACTGCCCTCTAGCTGGGGTGACAAAGCGAGACTCTGTCTTGGGGAATGGGGGAGAACTTTACTGCAGTGAAGCAATCAGAGCTATATTCTTTCGTGGTGCCACATAGCCCTGTCTGGTGGCAAGGCTGCTGAGCAGGAATGAGGTCAGAGACTGGGGAAGTTAAATTTCTCTCTTCTACCCACTTTCTCCTCAATCCCTAGAGGAAATAAATGAGAAAATGGGAGTGAAATCAAAGTAAAAGGAACAGCTGTGGAGGGCAGCTGTCAGATTGCTGGGGTGGTTTTTACAGATTCCAACACAGAACTGAGAAAGACTGGGATCCCCGTTTCAGGACCATGGTGAATCCCAGTGCCTAGGCAGAGAAGGAGCAGGACACAGAGCCATAGAATAGTCAACTGGCCGCAGAGAATCATTTCTTCCAATTGTCATATGGTCACTATAACCACAATCAAGTTATTCAAACTAAGCTTGGTTATTTTTTTAAAAGGAGGGGAGACGCTCACTGTATGTTCATCGTCTTCTCCTTCATTTGTTCTTAACTCGCTCAACACACACATGCATGCACGTACACACACCTTTCCCTCCCCTTGTATTTCCTGTCACCCAAAATTCACTAACTCTATACAATTAAAATACAACAAAAAAAGGATATTTAAGGACAATAAAATATTGCTGGCTGGAGTCTACCAGAGATACAGGAAAACAAACCCTCACATTGACTTCCAATTAAACATAGATGACTACGCATGCATATCACCTCTCCTTCCTAAAACTCAAATAAAAATGGTAGCAAAGGAATTTTTTTTAAAGGCATGAACCCACCGGATAGAGAATGGAAAAGAAGACTGTAGCAGAAAAGAGAGAAATAAAAGAGAAGAGAGTGAGCATTGTCTTAGAGCAGAGCTGAGCAAAGCCAAGAAGGCACAGGCTTATGTTTGCAGATGCAAAGAACCTAGATGTGAACTGACTGACCCTTGCACCAAAGAGATGCCTGGAGGCTCCCAGGCATGGTGAGAGGCAGGAGGCACCCAGGCACGGTGGGAGGCAGGATGGAGGCTGGGGGCCCCACGTGGAAGTTTGATTAAAAGTCTGAAAACAGTGCTGTGCAATTAGACCCCTGCCCACATTTCTTCTCCCACCCCTCACTGTTAGCTAAAGCCCCTTTCAACGACCGGGCTGGACTGAAGGTTCTCTCCAGTCAGGGCTGTGGCAGTAGGAGGGGTGGGATGTGGGGGACAGGCAGGCAATGGGGGATAGGAAGGCAGGGGCATCTGTGTTTCAGGCCCTCAGTCTGTTTGCATCTCTGCAACTACAAATTTTCAGTTGCAATGCGGCTTCCAACTTAGATCCATGCTGGTGGAGAGAGAAAGCATGATGCGACAGGGTCTCAGCACACAGGGGCAGGTCCTATAAACCTGTTTTCCTATTCACCATGCAGTCATACTTACCTCGCAAGTTTGCTGAGGCCAAGGACTTGCTTGTTAGGAAGATAACCAATGTGGACCTTCAGAGAAGAGACAGAAACCATGAGCTAAGTGAAAATACGGTGCTTCTCTATGACAAAGGGAACAGGAAGAATATGGTGTTCTTACATGTAGTATATCACAATGACAGTGTATCTTATAAACATCTATTATAGAAGCTTTAAGACTTTAGAAAATAAAGTAATTATATGAGTATTTTTTAAATTAACAAGTGTAGTAAATATATGTGTGTATATATATGAGTCTATTAATCAAATGAAAAATTTTAAGTCTGGTCATTCTAGGACCCTCACCTATACCCACACCTGCACATGCTCCAGCCCAGCAGAACTCCCACATAGAAAAAGTCTGCCCTCCAGACACACGAGTTTCACATTCCACAAATACTGTGTTTTCGATTTCTGTTTGGTTAGAATAAAACCACGTATGAGTGGACCCCTGCAGTTCAAACCCATGTTGTTGAAGGATCAACTGTACAGCCCTGATATTTCCCTGTGAAGTTAAACTCTTGACACAAATCTGAAAGTCTTTCCTCTAAGGAGGGGAAACATTCTCAAGTAAAGGCAAATGATCTTGTAGCCACATTAAAATGCATGCAGGAAAGCTTCCTTTAAATGGCAGAAACTGTAAATACAAATATTGCTATTCCACGAATCACAACAGCTTTAAGAATCCCACTGCAGAGCCCTGCAGCACAGAAGGTCTCTGTGCCCTTTTGTGCTCCATCTTTCTGGCAGGAGAAAAGGGGCACAGCTACCACTGTGGCTGGGCAAGAATCAACACCCTAAGAACCAAGTTCTACAAGACCTACTATAGAGCAAAGCCATTTCTTTCCTCTTAAAAGGTACCAACTAATATCTAATGTGTAAATGTGACCTCTTTTTGAGCCAAGTATTAAATATAAGAACACATTAGTTCTCTAAAAAGGCTAATAGAGTATGGTCATTTGTAGGCAATCAATTAACCTAATATAAAATTAGAGACTCATCTGCATCATGATTTGCCAATATTATTTCATTTGTTCATCTAACATTTACTGTACACTTGTAAAATTGATCTATATTAGTACTTAGTGATTTTTTTCCCCATCAATTAATGCTACGCTTTAGGAGTTTGAGAATTCCATCTCATTGCCTTCCTGTTCAGCAGAAGGAGAAAGTAAAGTAGCACCTGAATGTTGGGTATTTCAAAGAACAATTAAGAGTTAAAACTTTCCCATGGAACCAAGATCTTCTGTACCACTTGAAATTTTTTATACTTACATGCAGAACTAGAATTTTTTTACTATTTATACTATTTTTGATCTTCCTTAAGATCCTAAGTCATTTAAATGTTCATTTTAGAAAACCATCACTAAATAATATGTTTTAAAAACAAAGTTAGCAAGAACACATACACAGATAATCACAGCAGAAGGTAACAGGATATAACGGTCAGAGGCTGAGTTTAGGATCAGTGCCTGGGTCTGGCCTCAGCTGGGCCACTAACACTCTACATTGTCTTAGACAGGTCATAGGCTTTCTGAGTCTAAATTTCTCACCTATAATAAAAGACAGAGATGAGTGCAAAGGTTCCCTCCTTATTAATTGTGGGATTGCCAGACACTGCATGCCGCTTAATGTGATATAATAGGAAATCTTCAGCACTCCATGAACTACTTTTGCCAGAAATGTTCACCCTTAATCTTATAAAGCTTTAGGTCTAATCTAGTTTAGAGGAATCCAGAGGTTGAATGAAACAAATTCAGAAAGTGGGATACTCCACAGAACAACTGGCCTAGCCCCTTCAATAAGATAATGTTATGATGGGGGTTAGAAGAGACTGTTTTAGAAGAAAAGAGACTTAAAGTCAGAACCAAATGCAATGTAAATACAAATGTGTGACTCTTAATTGGATTCCTGTTTGAACTAACCTACAGCAAAATATTTGAGACAACTGGAGAAATTTAAATGAGTTATTAGATGCTATTTAAGAATTACTGTTAATTTTGTTTGTGGTAGTGCTACTGTAGATAAGAAAATATTTTAGAGATGCATATTAATTGCTAGTGTGTGTAAGAAAATATTTTAGAGAGGCTAGGTGTGGTGGCTCATGCCTGTAATCCCAGCACTTTGGGAGGCCAAGGTGGGAGGATCACTTGAGACAGGAGTTCGAAACCAGCCTGGGCAACAAGCAAGACCCCCCCACTCATCGCTGCAAAAAATAAAAAATCAGCCAGGCATAATGGCATGCACCTACTGTAGTCCCAGCTACTCTGGAGGCTGAGGCAGAAGGATAACTGGAGCCCAGCCTGGGCAACAGAGCAAGACCCTGTCTCTAAAAGTAAAACATATATATTTTTTAATATATATATATATATCTTTAAATATTATATATATTTTAGAGATGCATACTAATAGTGATGAGTTATGCTGTCTGTAATATATTTTTTCAATACGTTAAAGGATTTATTGCTAACCTATTAGATGTGGTAATCAAACTGAGGTCTTGTCTCTAAAAATGTTTTTTTTATCTTTTAGAGAGACATACTGGAAGAAATAATATGTCTGAGATTTGCTTCAAAATAGTCCACTGGGGATCTATATATAACCAGATTGGTCTTACATTAATAACTGTTGAATCTGGTTAATGGGAACATGGAACTTTATTGTACTAGTCTTCCTATTATATATGTTTGAAATTTTCCAACAAAGAAAAAAGAAAAATGAAAATTTCCATAATAAACAGTTAAAAAAAGAGAGATAGAAAGACTGATACTACTACATAAACAACAGAATACTAAACTTAAAATTAAAAGTGCCAAGTGTTGGCAAGGATGTGAAACAGCTAAAACTCTCATATACTGTTGGGAACAAAAATTGGTGCAACTGGCCAGGCGTGGTGGCTCACACCTGTAATCCTAGCACTCTGGGAGGCCAAGGCGGGCGGATAGTTCGAGACCAACCTGAGCAAGAGTGAGACCATGTCTCTACTAAAAAAAATAGAAAGAAATTAGCTGGACAACTTAAAAATATATATAGAAAAAATAGCCGGGCATGGTGGCACATGCCTGTAGTCCCAGCTACTTGGGGAGCTGAGGCAGGAGGACCAATTAAGCCCAGGGGTTTGAGGTTGCTATGAGCTAGGCTGATGCCACAGCACTCTAGCCTGGGCAACA
>VBSM01002121.1:12302490-12328771 GCA_008086735.1 Cheirogaleus medius | reverse complement strand
AAAAAAAAAAAAAATTCTCACTGCACTGCAGTCTTATTAGTAATAGCAAAAATTGAGAAGAACAATTACACAGTTTGAGTAAAATCATACAATAAAATATGATCCAGCAGTGAACGTGAGTAAACTTGAGCTGCATTTATAAATCTCTGAAACAATGTTCAATGGAAAAAGCACATAGCAGAAGGATATATAGAGCATGATCCATTTAAATATAAGTAGAAACAATGCTACATGTTGTTTGTAGACATACACATAAAATGAAAGAATAAAAATAGACATGAAAGAGACCAAATTCAAGATAATCCTTACCTCTATGGTGAGAGGTAACAGGTTCAGAAAGCAATAACTAGGAAGCCTTAAACTATATCTGTTTTTAAAGCAACTATAGCAAAACATTAAGATTTGTTAAAACTAGATACATTTTGGTTAAACTAGTTCTTCATACCTTGTCTTGTATATTTGAGACATTAACAAAATGATTTTTTAAACTGAGGTGTTCATATACATGCTGGTGTTTTGTTTTTTCCTGAAAAAATAAAAATAAGAAACTGAGGTTACCTTTGCACAGAGGGGATAAGGGAAGAGGAAGACGAGTACACAGGAAGATCCAGCCTGCTTCATGCAGTGCTGCAAACTCCTTCAAAACCCTCCCTAAACCACACACTGCAACTCAAACCAAAGCTTCTAGCATTAAACTTTTTGCTTTCTACCTCCTGTTTGAAAAAATTGTCCTACAATTAAGAGCAATGTTAAAAAAATTCAAAGAGGGAAGAAAATCACTATCTCTGCTTTCATTTCTATCATGACAGCACATCTCTTGTTAGAACTTCCAACACTCACAATTTTTTGCACTTAAAAAGGCAGAGCTAACATCTGTAAAACTTGGCCAAAATAAGCATGAACCCAAATATTCCTCAGACTGACATAATGGCAGAATCTAAGACGACCATAGACTACCAGTCACACACCATCTGCTGGGGCAGGCAGGGATGCCACAGCTTCAATATGCTCCATGAACTCACTTTCTAAACTGCAAGCTTGTCAGCAGGAAAGATCTAAGGTATTGCAAAGAAAGTAAAAGTTTGGTTATTTTGGAAATTTTCACTCTTGTCATCCTTGGCAGAGATAAATTCATATGTTGCTCTTAAGCTATTAAAATATGGCCGTGGCTATTAAAACAGATGTTCTTGGCTACCCTCAAAATAGTATTGACATGCAAGGTTCGTTCAGCAAATATGGTAAGCTATTCCCATCCTCTCAGCCAGCCTTATCACGAACACTGCATCTATTGGTGAGGGATTGAGTTTTCACATACAAAGTTATCTTTACTAACACTTTGCTCCTGATTACAACAGTAATGTTTACTGTATTTAATTGGTAAGATACAGAAAAACTGAAACGAAAAAAATGAAAGCACATATAATCTCTCCACCCACACGCAATTACTCTTAAGGGAACCACATGCACAGTGGTTCAAGACACAGAGTAGTAAAGTAGAAGGAATGAGTGAAAAAAAGCCAGAGACCCATGTTCCAGTGCAATTTCTGTGCAGACTGCGTGACCTGGGCTTCAGCCCCCTCGTGGTTAAGAGGATGGGTCTGGAGGAGGAGCTTAACATGACTCCCAGGGTCCTGGTTCACACAGCCAGGGGGTGTTGGAAATCAATGTCAAATTACAACTGTGACCTTCCTACCCAACTGGTCAGCTTTTGAAATGCGCAGTGAAATGGCAGTGGCCAGGGATTTTCTGTACTGAGGTAAAGGAAAAGTACCAGTTTTAAACTATTCGGATTTATTATGGATAAAACTGAAGGCTGCCAATCATGTCCACTATTAACTCTCCAGTTATCCAGCCAAAGAACTCTCCTTCTGGTCTCAGTTTACTACTCTGAATATTTCTGGCAGACCAAACTTAGAGCCTTAGAGGCTGTCTAAGGAAAGAAAACAGTGTATTCAAGGAGTCAATGTTTTATAAAAAGCACACACTTGCCAAATTTAGTTTTTTTAACTGGATAATTTTGTGTATCTTTCACAATCCAGCTGTTAAACTAAAAATGGGATTTACAAAACAGATGGTGATAATAAGGTCTGGTTCACAGCAGTTCTAAAGAAAGAACACACCGATCTGATTAAACTATCCATTTGCTTCAAAAGCCTCTAATAGGCTCATCCCTTATCATCCTTCATTCACTTACGCCATGAGATTTCATACAGATGGATATTGTGGAACTGTCTGTAATCCTATCCAAGTAAGCACCAGCAGAGCGCGCGTAAGCCACCATCATTAAAGACAGATGATTAAGGGATCATCCTTCAGAACAGTGGTTCCCAAATATGGCCAATCATAGAGAGCTTTGGAAATGACAGCTTCCCAGGCCACCCTGCAAAAATCTGATTCACTAGGCGTGAGGATGAACCCAGGATTAAGTCTTTTAAAAACCCACGTGATTCTGATGACCAACTGGGGTGGGAGCACGCAGGATTTTGAGAGGTGAGGGTGCATGAGGGTTGAAAACGGACCTGCTACTGGCCCTCATTTGCTGTCTAGCAAGGTGGAGTCATGCGCAGTTCCTCACCACAAACCCTCACTGCAGCTACCACGTCAGAGGGTGGCGATTCCTGCGGAACACTGTGAGGTCTGCACACAGATGCGAAAGGGCTGGACAAGTGTTAAGTATGCTGGAACAGAGAGGGCTGGGGAGAGGGGAGCAAAGACAGGAGAGGGAGACTAGGACAAAGCTGGAGCCAACATCATCTAAAGCAGGGACAGCAGGAAGGACCCACATACTCCAGAAAAAATAAAGGAAAGAGGACCCCACATCAGAAAGTCATACCCACATCCTAGAAAAATACCTGCCATTTAAGAAACCAGCTGAATCCTATACCCGACTCACTAGAAATCAGTTTCTAGGCTAACACAATCAAGTTTTCAAAGTTCCTGAGCTGGACACAAATATATCAAACCATGACATCAAGAAATTTGAGATGAGGAAACAGGCTTAGGTGTAAAAATATTTGGAGGATGACTGGAAGTTAAACTACAAAATGATACTTTACATAAAGGAAACCTGTGGGCTGAGAGGAACAAACGTGATTATGTTGAAGATTAAGATCTGACTCAGACCTTAAGGCTGGGTAAGAGGAAAGGTAGAAGTTTCCTAGAAGTGGGAAGGGAGAGAAGTATCACGTGAGATAAGATACAGAAGCAGGAAACAACAAAAGGTAAAGTGGCTGGCCTGAGTGGGTCTAGGTATGGGACAGAAACCAGATTCCTTTCCTTTTTTTTTTTTCTTCTGAGACAGAGTCTCACTCTGTTGCCCAGGCTAGAGTGCCATGGCGTCAGCCTAACTCACACCAACCTCAAACTCCTGGGCTCAAGCAATCCTTCTGCCTCAGCCTCCCGAGTAGCTGGGACTACAGGCATGTGCCACCATGCCCAACTAATTTTTTCTATATATATTTTTAGTTGGCCAATTAATTTCTTTCTATTTTTAGTAGAGATGGGGTCTCGCTCTTGCTCAGGCTGGTTTCAAACTGCTGACCTTGAGCGATCCTCCCACCTCAGCCTCCCAGAGTGCTAGGATTACAGGTGTGAGCCACCGTGCCCTGCCTAGGGCATTTTTCAAATTTAGCTTTCCATTTGGTTCATGACCTCTTTCAAGCCTTGCCACAACTCTGCAAGGGTCAAAACCAGTTACCATTCCCATCTTACAGATGAGGAAACTGATACTGTTATTTGGAATCATAACTGACTGCTGAAGAAGAGCTCACTAGTTAGTGCGAGAGCTGGATTTTGATCCCTGTCCTCTGACTCCAGACCAGAGCTCTGATCTTGAGCTGCCAGAAATCTGAACCTGATCTATTAGAAGTATGGACCGAAGAGGGAGAGTCCAGAGGCAGCAAACCCAAATCAGGAGTTATTAGGGGTCAAAGTCAGTCATGAGGTGGCAAGGCCCAGAGCTGATGACGGCAAAGGAAAAGAAGAGAGCAAATCTAATTTTCTGAAATAAAAGTAAAATTAGCTACATAGAAGTTGAAGGAGAAGAAGGGGTCAAAGCTGTCAGCCCAGGAGAGCAGATCAGAAAGAGTGGCCTAATACCTAGAGACCGCTAGAGCCCGAGGTGGTGCACATCAGTCACAAAACACTATTTCACCAACTATTTATTTGGTTCATAGGAGGGAAAATTCAGTTATTTAATGCTACTTTGACCTTTACTTTTTGAAATCAAACTGGAACAGTTTCAGAGGAAAAGAGAATCCCATTAAATCTTCAAACTAATAAAAAGGCTTTTTTGTGTGTTTTTTAAAAAAAGAAACTTTTCTAGAGAAGTTTATCCTAGAAAAATCAGTAAAGAATTGATCAGTAAATAATCAAGATCTAAATATTCTGTGCTTTCCAGTAGTGATCGTGCATGACGTACACAGCATTCCTGCTAAAATTGTTTTCCATGAATTTAATCAAGTCCTTAGACCTAACTTCCAGTTTCCATGAATATGGGAGATAGAGAAACAAGTCAAATGACAACAAGAGAAAAATAACCAAATCGCCAAGGTGGGAAACCTTACAGGACAACTGACTGCTCCCTGAGGAGGCGGGAGGTGTGGGGGAAAGGAGGTGGCAGGAGCCGCTCTAGGTTAAAACGTGACAATCAAGTGAAAATGTGCCGGCCTTGAGTGAGCCCTGGTTTGAAAACAATCATTAGTAAAAGACATTTGAGACATCTAGGGAAATCTGGATATATATTAGATATTAGATGATATGAAGGAATTAATAGTTAATTTGACTGAAGATGGTACAAGCGGCTAACAAGGAAAGCACTTTTTAGGATGACACTTCGCCTCTAAATACATGTCTCTGACTTAGACCATAGGAGAATAGACTATGCCAGTACGGCAGAATGTTCATTTTGAATCTAGGTGGTAGGTATACAGACTCCCAGTATACAATTTTGTGTTTGGAAATTTTACGTCATTAAAAAAAGTAAAATTAGGCCGGGTGCGGTGGCTCACGCCTGTAATCCTAGCACTCTGGGAGGCCGAGGCGGGAGGATCGCTCGAGGTCAGGAGTTCGAAACCAGCCTGAGCAAGAGCGAGACCCCATCTCTACTAAAAATAGGGAGAAATTAATTGGCCAACTAAAAATATATAGAAAAAATTAGCCGGGCATGGTGGCACATGCCTGTAGTCCCAGCTACTCAGGAGGCTGAGGCAGGAGGATCGCTTGAGCCCAGGAGTTTGAGGTTGCTGTGAGGTAGGCTGATGCCACAGCACTCTAGCCCGGGCCACAGAGTGAGACTCTGTCTCAAAAAAAAAAACTAAAATTAAAAAATAAAAAATACATGATCCTGACAGTGAATATTAGTTTTCTTTATTACTGCTCTACCAACTAACCCAACAACTCCTATTCTAGTTGATATGAAGCTTTATTAGTAGACTAAAACCTCAATTGCTAGTAAAACTAACAACTGATTATTCTTGTAGAAGTGACTACGACATTCCTGGGAAGAAAGCCTTTTAATAAAGGCTTTGTCTAAGCAAAGAGGCTATAATGTTAGAAGATCACAGACCCTGAAGATACAGATGAGAAATCTTTTCAAAAATCTATGTCACAAGGAAAAAAAGAGAGAGACAGAGAGAGAGAGACAGAGACCAAGACCTGTTACCATAGAAACTATTTGTGTGTGTGTGTCTTGAAGGATTCAAGGAAAAACAGCTCCTCTAGCAACAGAAAGAGCCTGAGGAGCTTGCTAGGGCCCTGCCTGTTGGCTGCTGGAGCGGACAGAGTGAGAGATGACAGTACTGACAAGCCCACCCGTCCTACAGAGACCTCAGCATGACAATTCAGCTCCCAGTCCTACGACCTCTCCCTGCAAACCAGACCCAGAATAGTCACATGGCCTGTCTATCTAGGGTCATAAACTAGTTAGTGTGGATACAGATACTATGACTAGCCCAAACTAGTTATTCTTCTCATTATAGCAGAATGATTCTTTATTGACACACTAAACTAGTTTAAGAAGCAAAATGAGATTGGGGCTGGACGTGGTGGTGCTCCCTGTAATCCTCAGCTGAGGCGGGAGGATTGCTTGAGGTCAGGAGTTCAAGATCAGCCTGAGCAAGAGTGAGGCCCTGTCTCTATTAAAAATAGAAAAACTAGCCAGGTGTTGTGGTGTACACCTGTAGTCCCAGCTACTCAGGAGGCTGAGGCAGGAGGATTGCTTGAGCCCAGGAGTTTGAGTTCACAGTGAGTTATGATGACGCCACTGCACTCTAGCTGGGCAACAGAGCTGGTCTCAAAATAAATAAATAAATAAAATTTTACTTAAAATGAAAAGATATGCTAAGAATTTATAATTCCATTCAACAAAAAGTAAAAGCCGTAAAAACAAATATTTTAAACAGAACTGAAATTTTCAAGTAGTAAAATTATTAGGCTCACATTTGATAAAGTATAAATGACCACCATATAATTAAATGTGCATTAGACAAAATATATAGAGTTTTGGTTTTTAAATATATCCCTCAAAAGACGAAGCGGGGAAAAGCTTGTTTGCTTTTAATCTACCTTAGAATTGAATGTAATTTAGCTAAAGTGTGTGCAATTATTCACAAATTCCCCTCATCAAAAACTTGGTGAACGGGGGGTGGGAGGGTTGGCAGGGGCAATATATGTAACCCTAACAATATCTGTACCCCCATAATATAATGAAATAAAAAAAATCTAAAAAAAAAAAAAAAACTTGGTGAAATATCTTCAAATCAGGATATTAAGAACTGCCTCAAAACTAAAACTACTTGGCTTTCTCTTTGCTAAAATTCAGAAAGTAAATCAAAACTCCTATGTGTCATGATTCTCACATATGAAATAGATCTTTATATAAAATTTTAATGTAGGCACTTAAAACTGGAGGGGCATGATGTAGATTGGAACTTGAGTGCTACAGTCACACGTACCTAAGTTGCCACTCTGCTCTGTGACTTAACCTGAGCTGCTTCAGTTTCAACTTAAGATGAGTTGACAGGAAGATCAAACAAGATCACAAGTACACAGACTTCTCCTCTTCTGAGAGTTTTTTTTTGGGGGGGGGCCTTGGTTTTTTGTTTTTGCCAGGATTATGTATTTTTTCCTCTGTATTTTTTTATTTCAATAAATTTAAGGGATGCAAGTTGTTTTTTGTTACATGGATGAATTATATAGTAGTGAAGTCTGGGCTTTAAATGTGTCTGGCAACCAAATAGTATGCCAGACACACGAACATTATACCCAACATATACATTTTCATCCTTCATTACCCTCCCCCTTCTGAATCTCCAATGTCTATTGTACCACTCCAGGAATACGCATAGCTTAGCTTCCACTTAAAAGTAAGAACATGCAGTATTAGGTTTTCTGTTCCTGAGTTACTTCACTTAAGATTTGGCCTCTAGTTCCATCCAAGTTGCTGCTAAATACATTATTTCATTTTTTTGTATGGCTGAGTAGTATTCCATGGTGTGTGTACATATACATATACACACACTCACACACACATTTTCTTTATCTACTCATTGGTTGAGGGGCACTTAGGTTGATTCAATATTTTTGGAAGTGTGAATTGTGCTGTAATTAACATACAAATGCAGGTGTCTTTTTCATATAATGACTTCTTTTTCTTTGGATGGACACCCAGTAGTATTGCCAGATCAAATGGTAAGTCTACTTTTAGTTCTTTGAGAAGTCTCCATACTGTTTTCCATAGAAGTGGTACTAATTTACATTCCCATCAATAGTGCATACATGTTCCCTTTTCACCATATTCACGCCAACATCCATTGTTTGACTTTTTAATAATGGCCATTCATACTGGGATAACATGGTAACTCGCTGTAGTTTTCATTTGCATTTCCGTGATGATTAGTGATGTTGAGCATTTTGTCACGTTTCTTGGCCATTTGTCTATAGTCTTTTGAAAAATGTCTGTTCATGTCATTTGCCCACTTTTTAACAGAGTTGTTTTTTTCTTGCTGATTTGAGTTCCTTATAAATTCTACATATCCAGCACCATTTATTGAATAGGATGTCTTTTCCCCAGTGTATGCTTTTGTCTGCTTTGTTGAAGATCAGTTGGTTGTAGGCATATAGTTTTATTTCTGGGTTGTCTATTCTGTTCCATTGGTCTATGTGGTACTTTTATACCAGGCCCATGCTCTTTGGATTACTACCGCCTTGTAGTATAATTTAAAATCACGTAATATGATGCCTCCAGCTTTGTTCTTTTTACCTAGGATTGCTTTGGCTATTTGGGCACTTTTTGACTTTCATATGAAATTTAGGATTTTTTTTCTAATTCTATGAAAAATTACATTGGTATTTTGATAGGAATTGCATTGAATCTGCAGATTACTTTGGGCAGTATCATTTTCACAACATTGATTCTTCCTTTTTCCACTTGTGTCATCTACAATTTCTTTCATCAGTGTTTTGTAGTTCTCCTTGTAGAGATCTGTCACCTCCTTGGTTAAGTATACTCCTAGGTATTTTAATTTTTTTTGTAGCTATTGTAAGTGGGATTGAGTTCTTGATTTGATTCTACCTCAGTCATTATTGGTATGTAGGAATGTACTTATTTGTGTATACTGATTTGCAACCTGAGACTCTGCTAAATTCATTATCAAATCTAGGAGTCTTTAAGAGAAGTTTTTAGGGTTTCCTAGGTATAAAATCATATCATAAGTAAACAGAGATAGTTTGACTTCCTCTTTTCCAACCTGGATGTCATTTACTTCTTTCTCTTGCCTGATTGCTCTGGCTAAGACTTCCAGTACTAGATTGAATGGAAGTAGTGAAAGTGGGCAGTGGACATACTTGTCCTGTTCCAGTTCTTAAGGGGGATGTTTCCAACTCTTCCTCATTGAGTATGATGTTGACTGTGGGTCTGTCATATATGGCTTTTATTATTTTAAGGCATGTTCCCTTCTATGCCTACTTTGTTGAGGATTTTTATCATGGAGATGCTAGATTTTATTGAATGCTTTTTCTGCATCTATTGAGATGATCATATAGTTTTTGTTTTTAATTCTGTTTATGTGGTGAATCACATTTATTGATTCGTGTATGTTGAATCATATTTGCATCCCTGGTATGAAATTCACTTGATCATGGTGAATTATCTTTTTGGTGTGCTGTTGGATTCAATTTGCTAGCATTTTTTCAAGGATTTTTGCATCTATGTTCATGAGGTATATTGGTCTGTAATTTTTGTTTGTTTGTTTGTGTATTGTCCTTTCCTGGTTTTGGTATCAGAGTGATACTTGTTTTGTAGAATCAGTTAGGGAGGATTCCCTCCTTCTCCATGTTATGGAACAGTTTCAGTAGTATAGGTGCCAGTTCTTCTTTGTAAATCTGGTAGAATTCAACTGTGAACCTGTCTGGCTCAGAGATTTATTTTGAGGGGGTGGGGAGGTGATTTTTTATTACTGTTTCAATCTCAATACTCATGTTCGGTCTGTTCAGGATTTCTATTTCTTCCTGATTCTCGCTCGGGAGGTTGTGCATTTCCAAAAATGTATCCATTTTCTCTAGATTTTCTAGTTTGTGTGCATACAGGTGTTCATAGTAGTTTCAGATGATCTTTTGTATTTCTGTGGTATCAATTTTAACATCTCCTTTTTCATTTCTGATTGAGCTTATCTGAATTTTTTCTCTTCTTTTCTTGGTTAATCTAGCTAGTAGTCTATAAATTTTATCTTTTCAAAGAACCAATTTTTTATTTCGTTGATCCTTTGTATTTTTTGTTTGTTTGTTTCAATTTTGTTTAATTCTGCTCTGATCTTTGTTATTTCTTCTGCTAACTTTGGATTTGGTTTGTCCTTGTTTTTCTAATTCCTTGAGGTGTGACATTAGGTTGCCAATTTGTGACCTTTCTGTCTTTGTGATGTACCCATGTAGTGCTATAAACTCCTCATTAGCACTGCTTTTGTGGTATCCCAGAGATTTTGATAATTTGTGTCACTAGTATCATCATTTCAAAAAATTTTTTAGTTTACATATAGATTTCATCATTGAGCCAAAGATCATTCAACACCAAGTTGTTTAATTTCCATGTATTTGGGTGGTTTTGAGAGTTCCTCTTGGAATTGATCTCTAATTTTATTCTAGAGTGGTCTGAGAAGATACATGGTATGATTTAGAATTTTAAAAATTTATTCAGATTTGTTTTGTGGGCTAAGCATATGGTCTTAGCATATGGTCTCTCTTGGAAAATGTTCCATGTGATGATGATAAGAATGTATATTCTGCAGTTTGGGGGTAGAACGTTCTGTAAATGTCTGTTAGGTCCATTTGTTCTAGAGTCATTGAAGTCCAGTGTTTCTTTGTTGATTTTCTGCCTTGATTATCTGCCTAGTTCTGTCAGTGCAGTGTTGACATCTCCCATTATTATTGTATTGCTGTTTATTTCTTTTCTTTGGTCTGGTAGTATTTGTTTTATGAATCTGGGAGTTTCGGTGTTAGGTGCATATATATTTAGGATTGTTGTATCTTCTTGTTGAATTGATTCCTCTATCATTATATAATGACCTTCCTTATCTTTTTTTATATATATACTCTTGTTGATTTAAGGTCTCTTTTATCTGATATGATAGCTACTCCTGCTCACTTTAGGTCTCCATTTGTGTGGGATGTTTTTTTCCCTCCTTTGCCTTGAGTCTTATGAGAATCTTTACAAGTTAAGTGGGTCTCTTGAAGGCAACAGATATCTCGGTTGTGTTTTTTATCCATTCCATCAATCTATATCTTCTGTGTGGGGCAGGTAGACCATTTACATTCAAAGTTAATATTAATATGTGAGATACTGTTCCAGTCATCACACATTATTACCTAGCTGCTTTGTGTTCTCCATTGTGTTACTGTTTTCTAAGAGCTGAGTTTTTTACTTTTGAGTGTTTTTTTACTGGTTGAATATTAACCTTTCTTTTCAATAATTAGAACTCCTTTGAGCATTTCTTGTAGGACCAGTCTACTGGTGACAAATTCCCTTAGCATTTGCTTGGCTGGGAAAGATTTAATTTCTTCTTTATTCTTGAAACTTAGTTTTGCAGTATACAAAATTCTTGTCTGACAGTTATTTTGTTTAAGAAGACTAAAGATAGGACCCCAGTCTCTTCTGGTTTGTAAGTTTTCTGCTATTAGTCTGATGGGTTTTCCTTTAAAAGTTATTTGATGCTTTCATCTCACTGCTCATAGGATTTTCTCCTTCATGTCATCAGACTGTCATCTGATGACTATATTCCTTAGTGATGTCCTTTTTGCAATCACTCTCCCAGGTGGTCTTTGAGCTTCTTGTACCTGGATGTCTAAATCTCCCTCAAATAAGTTTCCAGACTTTTTGATTTTTCTTCTTCTCCCTCAGGAATACCTAAGATTCTTATGTTTGTACATTTTACATACTCTCATATTTCTTGGATACTGTTCATTTAATTCCTTATAGTTTTATCTGACTAGGTTAATTTGAAAACCTTGTCTTCAAGCTCCAAAATTATTTCTTCTGTTTGGTCTAGTGTATTGTCAAAACTTTCCACTGTATTTTGTAATTCCCTAAATGAGTCTTTCATTTCCAGACATTCTTGGTTTTTAAAAATATGTCTTGAGTGAATTTTTCATTCATACCCTGAATTTTTTTTATTTGCACTGGTTCTCAACTTTCTCTTGGATCTCATTGAGCTTAACTGCAATCCATATTTTGAATTCTTTATCAGTCATTTCAAAATTTTCCTTTTGGTTGGGATCCATTGCTTGAGAGCTAGTGTGATCCTTCAGGGGTGGCAAAACAGCCTGTTTTTTCATATTGCCAGAGTTCTCATGCTGGTTCCTTCTTATCTGGAGAAAATGTCACTTCTTATTTTTGAATTTACTATCATTTGGATGGGATTTTTTTGGGATTTTTCCTCTCCCCTTTGAGGATATGAATATATTTTATGTTGTGTTTGGCTGTTCGGCTTTGATATTAAGTACTTTCAGGGGGCCAAAGCCCTTGGCTATAGAAAACTTTTGTGCAGTGGCTTTCTCAGATGCTGACTGTAGTAGAGACTTACTGGGTATATGAGTAGACTTTCCACTTTCTGCAGTATTGGAATTGCAGTAGTCTCAGGAAGCTTGTCTCATTCTCCAGCACTATGCCCTCTGATGGCTAGTATTAAATTGGGTTGTACACGTCAATCCCCGGGGCTAGACCGGGTACAGTGGCTCACACCTGTAATCCTAGCATTCTGGGAGGCCGAAGTGGGAGGATCACTTGAGGTCAGGAGTTTGAAACCAGCCTGAGCAAGACCTCGTCTCTACTAAATAGAGAATAATAATAGAAAAAATTAGCCAGGGGTGGTAGTGTGCACCTGTAGTCCTAGCTACTCGGCAGGCTGAGGCAGGAGGATTGCTTGAGCCCAGAAATTTGAGGTTGCTATGAGCTAGGCTGATGCCATAGCACTCTAGTCCGGGCAAAAAAGTGAGACTGTGTCTCAAAAAAACAAAAAGACAAACAAAAAAAGGGAAAACATAAAAACCCTCTCCAGGGCCAGTAGGTGGCACTTACAGGTAAAATCCAGCTGTAGCAGAAGCCAGTGGGTAGATGTTTGAACTTTGTTTACAGTGAGAGGTTCTCTGTTGTCTCAGGTGACGACGTACTAGTCTGTGTCAGAAAAGTGATCTGCCTTCCCTATCATGCCCTTAACTTGAGGCTCATGACTCTCCATTCAGTCAAACCCTGGAGAGGCCACAGTGTTGCTGAGATCTGCAGAAAGTGCCTTTCTGTTGGTTCTATGCCTAAAATGGTTTTGGAACAGAACCTTTCCCTTCAGCTCAAAACAGACAGTTTTGTGGCTTGCACATTCTCCTCTACAGGGACCACTGCTGCTCCACATAGAGAGGGAGATGTGCACTGCTTTTCAGCTCATACAGGTGAGTACTCACTGTGGTGTTGCTGGCAACTTGGGTCAGTTGGACCTCAGACCCCTGGGAGAGTGCTCAGGTGCCAGTGGTGGTGGACCAAGTCAGGTAATTCCCAGTACCCAGATTCCCTAGATGGTGTGCTTGAGTCCTCGGGAAGACCAGACCAAGACTGGGCTGGTGAACTTGTCCTCGGGCCTCTCTGGGTTCAAGTGCTGGCTGTGACAGGGAGGGATGGGGGTGATCTCATGGTCAGCAGAATGCTCGGGGATAGGAAGGCTGGGTCACTGCGGGCCTGCCTCCGGTAGAGTGCCTCTTCCCAAAGTTTTGGTTCTCATACTCTTCTCTTCAAGACCTAAGGTTCCCATTCCCCACCACCCACCAACCAAATACATACCAAAAGAAAACTCACTTGATCCTGCTAGTCAGGAATAAATGCTTCACAGCATGACAGCCTCAGGGTAATAAAACTTTTTATATGTGGCAGCCCAGGCATGCAAACACTTTCCAATTAACCCAAGCCCACAGTTCTTCACCATATGCCATTTCCTATATAATGCACTATTTTGCCATTCTAAGAGACTGGATATTTAGGTTGCTTCCATCCAAGCTACACTCACCAACCTTGAGCATACATAATTTCATGTATGAAAGTACCATACATATCTAAGATAAATTCTTAGAGGCAGGATTTCCAAGTAGGATATATACATTTGTATTTGATAGATGTTGCCAAATTACCCCCTATAAGGAGAGCTACTGCCAATGTAATACTTGTTTCCTTATAAAACTTAAATGATGTAATACAGTATCAAATTTCTGGATGTTTGTCACTCTAATAAGAAAAATAAAATGTATCTTAGGGTGGTCTGTATGAACTTCTTTTATTGAGGGTGAGGGAGATCAGTGGTCCCCAACCTTTTTGGCACCAGGGACCAGTTTCATGGAAGACAATTTTTCCATGGACTTGGGGTGGAGGGGTGGGGTGTCATGGGGATGGGTGATGGTGCAGAGCTCAGGCAGTGATGCACGGCCTGTTTCCTAACAGGCCATGGACAGGTACCAGGCCTCAGCCTGGGGGATGGGGACGGCAGAGATAGATCATCTTTCCATGTGTTTAAGAGTCACTTGTATTTCTCACATCAATTTCTAATATCTTTATCAACCTGTCATCTAGGATATGAATTGCAAATGTTTCTTCCTGGTTTTACATTTCACTTCATTTATTTGACATGTAAACATTCTTAATTTACATAAGTTACAACTTTTTTCTTTTATGGATTCTATATTGAGTCATAATTAGGTAGACTTTCACTGTAGAATTAAAGAAATATATTAAAGAAAGTAACAATCTTCTTGTTGTTAAGCTTTATTTTAAATACTTTACAAAGAGTTACAAAGATAGTCTAAAGAGTTCCCTTATACCTCCTTTATGGAAGAACTCCAGCTAATAAATTCAGAAGAAATTAAAGGACCAAACATTGTTTTACAATTTCTAACAAATACTGGGTCTAGACACTCACCAGTGACTACTAAAAGCAGTAGATAAAATGCTGGAGAGAAACCCTGTAATGGACAGATGAAGCTGACAACACCTAAAGCTGGTTGATATTAACACACAAAGAATCACTTTTGTGGTTTTCTTTTCCATAAAGCTAGGTCTCCTATGTTTTTTAGTTTATAAAATAACCACCATTTTTTTTTTTTTTTTTTTTTTTTTTTTTTTTTTTTTTTTTTTTGTTGAGACAGAGTCTCACTTTGTGGCCCAGGCTAGAGTGAGTGCCGTGGCGTCAGCCTAGCTCACAGCAACCTCAATCTCCTGGGCTCAAGCGATCCTACTGCCTCAGCCTCCCGAGTCGCTGGGACTACAGGCATGCACCACCATGCCCGGCTAATTTTTTTTCTGTATATATATATTTTTTTAGTTGGTCAATTAATTTCTTTCTATTTTTAGTAGAGACGGGGTCTCGCTCAGGCTGGTTTTGAACTCCTGACCTTGAGCGATCCGCCCGCCTCGGCCTCCCAGAGTGCTAGGATTACAGGCGTGAGCCACCGCGCCCGGCCTATTGAGCACTTATGAACAGAGGCACTGTGGTAGGAGGAAGACGGTAAGAGTTATGAAGTAATCCCCGTCTTTAAGAAATTAATTCAAACATTCATCAAGTCCTTCACATGTGCTGGGCAATTTTCTGGAGATTCGAAGATATGTACAGACAATCCCTCTTCTCTAAAAGGGTCTAAAAAACTGCGACTAATAGGACAAAATTCTAGTGAATCAATGTCCTCTTGGCCTTGAGTAAAACAGACTTACCTCAGATCAGATACTCTTTGATTAACCCAATCTAAATTATCCCTAATCTAATTAGTAAAGACTCAACAGAGTATCTGTAACCATAGAAAATATTAGTATTTGTTTGATTAACCTGATCTTAATTCTTAAATTGCTCATACAATTCAGGACTCATAACCAAGGATCTAATAATTAGACAGTTGCCCTCTCCTGGTAAATTTTAATACTACAGTCTAATTCAACCAAATACCAGATTCCAATTACAGAAGTACGCTGCAAATGACTCGGTTGGGAAATGCCCAGGCATGGAAGGGTTTCTAGAGCCGGACAAAGCTAACAGCAGAAAAAATACAAAAGGGGTGTGGGGGTGGGGAAGAGGAGAAAGGATTCAAACAAATTAGTAAATATTATGATCAAAATGAAATAGAATATGAGAGGTTATGATGATTCTCATTCTCTATCATCCTCTCAACTCTGCTACTTTCAAGATATGATCTCGAGTAAGTTCTCTGTACCTCAGTTTCCTTACCTATCAAATGGAATAATATTACCTACCCCCTCGGGCTATTGTGAAGACCAAATGAGGTAATACATGTGAGGACTCAGCGTTCAGCACTGTTGTTATTCAGACATGAGTTCAGGCATCACTTCACCCATTCGCGCCCCCACCTCCCAGCATACATCAAGTTCCTTTATTAAATGTTCTCGTTGAGCTGTGTTTTTATCATCACATTTTTCAATCTCACATCACCTTCCTCTTCCACATGATTCTCTAATTAATGTTTGTCTTGTCTGCCAGGGTGTAAGTTCCATGAGGGTAAGAACCATACCTGGTTTTGCTCATCCTGTATTCCCAGCATTCAGTGCAATGCCTCGTACTCAATGAATTTGTCAAATGAAATTGTAGTAAAATTCTCAGTTAGTTATATGAATAACAGTATTTAGTATGGACCAAATTGTGCCCCCACCAACAAAATATATGTTGAAATCCTAAACCCCAGGTACCTGACTGAGAATGTGACCTTATTTGGAAACAGGGTTGCTGCAGATATAATTAGCTAAATAAGATGAGGCATAGTGGAGTAAAGTGGACCCTTAATCCAATATGACTGCTGTCCTAATGATATGAGAAATTAGACACTGACAGGCAGAGATTGGAGTGATGAAGCTGCGAACCAAGGGACGCCAACAACTGATGGCCACCACCAGGAGCTGGGAAGAGGCGAGGAAGAATCCCCCTACAGGTTTCAGAGTGAGTATGGCTCCAATGACACTTTGATTTTGGAATTCTAGGCTCCAGAATTGAGAGACTATTGATTTCTATCATTTAAACCACCTCATTTGTGGTACTTTGTTATAACAGCCCTAGGAAACTAATACAAGTACCAATTCAATGGCTTTGCTTGGTCTTTCAAAGTTATAGTGATTTTCCTCCCATGTCCAAAAAATTGTTTGTAAATAATACATTTTTAAAAGAAACTATTAGGACTGGCTTTTCTCCCTCATTCTCAGTAACTTCTTTTTTTCTTTTTTTTGAGACAGTCTCACTCTGTTGCCCAGGCTAGAGTACCGTGGCATCAGCCTAGCTCACAGCAACCTCAAACTCGTGGACTCAAGCGATCCTCCTGCCTCAGGACTACAGGTATGCGCCAACATGCGGGGCTAATTTTTTCTATTTTAGTAGAGATAGGGTATCGCTCTTGCTCAGGCTGGTCTCAAACTCCTGACCTCAAGCAATCTTCCCACCTCAGCCTCCCAGAGTGCTAGGACTACAGATGTGAGCCACCATGCCCCACCTCTCAGTAACTTCTTAACAGTTTTAATCCACTTAGACTAGTCCCAAATTCCAATCATATATTATTTCAACAGCCTTATTTTTTGTACTTTATTCACTGTGCTTTTTCTGGCAATAAACAGAACTAAGTTCTATATTAGTATTCATTAATAACATAAATTCAAAACAAAAATTATTAATGAATTAAGATTTAAATGAGCTAGACATCCAAAATAGCACCTCATAATGATGAGAGAAAATTTTCTATAACATACTATAAAATTTGGGACATAAACTCACCTTTCACCCATGATATATAGGAGAGAATAGTAAATAACTTGACTTTTTGTTCCTCTTCACACCTTAGAAGTTGTTAAACTTCCTAGTTCACCATAGCAGTCTAATTTAGTAAATCAAAGAGGTCTGAGATTCAAAGACAAAGACCTTCAGGACTGCTACCACATTGCAGTATGAAATGGCTAAAATGCATTTTTGTATAAACAAAGCATCGAATTGCCGTGCATTATCTTTAGAGATTAGACACAGTCTTGCAGTGAAGATGGTTGAGGCAAAGACATGACTCACTGTCCTCCGCAGCCCAGATGGGGAAAGTGTTGAGGAGTCAGTCCCCTCTAGTGCCATATTCTCATGCTGCATCATACACATGCTTCCCCAAATTCTGGAAACTGTCCATGTGATTTATGAAAACTGCCTTGGCAGCCTAGATGAGATAAGCTAAAACCTACTTTAACTAGAAATGTGACAGAAAAGTCAGGACTTGAGATTTGCATATTACCATGAACTCATAAAAAGGACAATAGGGATAAGTTATACCTATCCAACCTTTAGTAGATAATGCTATCTAAGAGGCTGTTCCGATTTATGCCTGCAACCATCAGTCACAACAGCATGAAGACCAAGGACCTCAGGGAATGGTGGACTCTCCAATTTAATTAAGTGTAAGTTCTAAATAAAAGAATAGTAGCAACGTGGGAAAGATTCTTTATATAGAAAGGAGAACTCACCAGGGCAAAACCTTGAATATGTAAGAGAACTAGGATGTGGCTAAACCGAAGTGGAACAGGAAATAAAGATTAGTTGTTCTGAGCTGGTCTAAAGATCAGCCTGTGATGCTAGATTCAAAGGACAGCTAATACCTGGGAGAGATGTTGTCGTCTCCTCCAACCCTACCCACTAGTCCACAAGCTACAGTCCAGCAGTAAACAGTAACCAGGAAACTTGCACAACCCTGACAGCCCCGTCACAGGTGACCACAGTGCATGTAAGGTACACACTAGAAAGTAGGGGAAAGGTACACGAGGCAAGGATCTTGGAGAGCAGCTGCAGTGTAGAGAAAACTGACAAATTCCCCACAACACCAGAAATTAGCATCAATCCGTAAAAAAGGAACTGGGGAAAGAAAAATTTGAGGAATCTAAGATACTAACTTATACTTTACAACACTTAAGTCAACATTATTAACCAGGAATTAATACACAAAATACAAAGATAGAAAAGATATAAAGTTCTGTATCTTATTCACAAGCACAGAAAAGTGAGTTTCAGAGAAGTTTGTTCCTAACCAAAAACAACCTATAGTGGTCACTGACTTATGTTCTGTAAAGAAATATGCTGGGTGCAGTGGCTCACGCCTGTAATCCCAGCACTTTGGGAGGCCAAGGTGTGATGATTGCTGGAGAACAGGAGTTCGAGATCAGCCAGGACAACATAGTGAACCTGGTTTCTACAAAAAATTTTTAAAAATTAGCCAGGCATAGTGGGATGTGCCCGTAGTCCTAGCTACTCAGGAGGCTGAGCCAGGAGGACAGCTTAAGCCTTGAGCCCACCCAGAAGTTTGAGGGTGCAGTGAGCTATGATCGCGCCACTGCACTCTAGCCTGAGTGACAGAGCAAGAAAAATTGGGGATTGTACAGGATTGTTTTCTATTTTACTCTCTTCTATATTTTCTACAGATTTAAATATTTGAGTCCCCATTCACTCCCATCTCCCACCTGTATCTTTCCTTCTCTTTCCCACCCAGGTCGGTCTAAGACCTAGAACACCACCATTTTAGGTTCATTCCTTTAAGTTCAGCATCATCTGCCCCACTCTGTCTTCCCTTTAATTATGTATCTCTTAAAAAAGAAAAAAAATCAATATTAAACCCTTAAGTATGATCCCTTATATAGAGATTTGAAACTTTTGGTTACAACTCACAGAAATATATTTACATCTAGAACCAGTGCACACAAAAAATCATACCTATAAAACCTACACATAAGTTCCTCAAAACATTTATCCTTACTACATGTGATAGATCTTATCCATTCTAATCCACTTTTTCAATGCTAGTGACCCAACTCACAGTTTGAAATACTTAATAAATGAGGTACATTGATTCATTTCTCTACATAGCAATAAGGAAGTAAATAGCTAAGAGTTCTGCAGACCTGGATTCAAATACCAGCTGTACTTCTTGTAAGCTATCAAGCTTTCTGCCTCAGTTTCCTTGTCACAGGATAAGCAAAGTGTTTATCTCAAAGTTAAAGATTAACCATCCATATAAAGCACTTAACCCATAAAAAATAGTCATGTATTGTTTAACAATAGGGATACATGGGTCGTTAGACAAGAAATGGATTGTTAGGTGATTTCACTACGCTAACATCATAGAGTGTACTTACACAAACCTAGATGGGATAGCCTACCACACACCTAGGCTATGTGGTATAGCCTATTGCCTCTGGGCTACAAACCTGTACACCACGTTACTGTACTGAATGCTGTAGGCAAATGTAATACAATGGTAAGTGTGTGCATTTAAACATATCTAAACATAGAAAAGATACAGGAAAAATATGGTATAAAAAATAAAAAATAAGGCTGGGTACTATGGCTGAGGCCTATAATCCTAATACACTGGGAGGCCAAGGCGGGAGGATTGCTTGAGCTCAGGAGACCAGCCTTAGCAAGAATAAGACCCCATCTCTACTAAAAATAGAAAAATTAGCTGGATGCCCGCAGCCCATGCCTGTAGTCCCAGCTACTCCAGAGGCTAAGGATGGAGGATTGCTTGAGCCCAGGAGTTAGAGGTTGCAGTGAGCTATGACGCCACTGCACTATACCCAAGGCAACAGCATGAGACTGTCTCAAAACAAAACAAAAAGACTCTTTAAAGATGAGTTCTTATTAAAAAAAAAAAAAATACACCTGTGTAGGACTGAAAGTTGCTCTGGGTGAGTGCACAGTATGTTGAATATGAAGGCCTAGGACTTTACTGTATACTACTATAGACTTTATAAATACTATACACTTAGGCTGCACTAAACTTACAATTATTTCTTCAATAATAAATTAAACTTAGTTTATTTACTATAACTTTTTTACTTTATAAATTTTTTAACTTTTAACTTTTTTTAACAAACACATTGTACAACTGAACTGTATAAAAATATTTTCTATCTTTATTCCATAGCATTTTTCTGAATTTCTTTTTAAGTTTTAAACGTTTTTGTTAAAAACTAAATGCTAAACATAAATACACACATCAGCCCAGGTCTACACAGGGTCAAGATCATCAGGCAAAATATCACTAGGCAATAGAAATTCTTCAGTTACATTATAGTTTGTTTTTTTTCTTCTAGAAGAGGGTCTTGTTGCCCATGCTGGAGTGTACTGGAGTCAGCGTAACTCACAGCAACCTCAAACTCCTGGGCTCAAGCAATCCTTCTGCCTCAGCCTCTCAAGTAGCTGAGACTATAGGCGTGTACCACCATGCCCAGCTAATTTTTCTTTTTTTTTTTTTTGAGACAGACTAAGTTTGTTGCGCAGGCTAGAGTGCTGTAACATCAGCCTAACTCACAGCAACCTCAAATTCCTGGGCTCAAGCAATCCTTCTGCCTCAGCCTCTGAGTAGCTGGGACTACAGGCATGCGCCACCATGCCCGGCTAATTTTTATCTATATATTTTTAGTTAGCCAATTAATTTCTTTCTATGTTTAGTAGAGATGGGGTCTCACTCTTGTTCAGGCTGGTTTCGAACTCCTGACCTTGAGTGATCTGCCCACCTTGGCCTCCCAGAGTGCTAGGATTACAAGCGTGAGCCACCGCACCCAGCCTAATTTTTCTATTGTTTGTAGAGACTAGATCTTGCTCTGTTGCTCAGGCTAGTCCTGAACTCCTGGCCTCAAGCAATCCTCCCACCTCAGTCTCTTAAATAGCTGGGACTATAGGCACGTGCCACTGTGCCCAGCTTTATACTGTGGTAAAATTCATCATTTTAGCCATCTTAAAATGTACAGTTCAGTGGCATTCACAATGTTGTGCAACTACCATCACTCTCTAGTTCCAGAACATTTTCATCACACCAAAAGGAAACCCCATGCCCATTAAGCAGTCAGTCACTCTCCATTCCTCTCTTCCTCCCCAGCCCCTGACAAATACTCATCTGCTTTCTGTCTCTAGGTCTGTGGGCTTTTTTTTTCCTTTTTCTTTTCTTTTTTTTTTTAATTTCAGCATATTATGGGGGTACAAATGTTTAAGTTACATGTGTTGCCTTCCCTCCCTCCCCCCTGGAATCAGAGCTTCAAGCGTGTCCATCCCCCAGATTGTGCACATCGAATTATGTATGTATATACCCATCCCCTCCTCCCCCCTGCCTGACGCCCAATAAATGTTGTTTGTGGACTTTTTAAACAATGAATTAACACTTGACTGGAACAATTTTCTAAGGTAGAATGAAGTATTCTTTGGAGTCACTGGTCCTCTTTAGCTGAATCTTGGCTCAAGTGACAAACTTCTAATCATTGTTCAAGTAAACCTGTGAGTCACTTTAGACAATTCTGTGACCTTACGGTCAGAAATCCCTCTCCCTTTGAGTAATTAGACCCATGCTAGGTTATAGAACACTCTCCTGTGAATTTTCTAATGGTAGGATTCCCAGCCTGCCCAGCACTGTGGAGTAAGACCATCTTCTGTGTATGTTAAGATGCAGAAAGAGCAAGGCCCTAAGATGTTTTTTCATCACATGGCGGAATATCACCAAAAAGAAAAAGAAAAAAACCCCAAAACCTCCAAAGAGTTGAACCCACAGAAAACCTGAATGTCTATTCTTCAGTCTGCATTTTGAAAATGATTCTGAGGCTCCAAACTTTTTTGATCAAGGGGTTAAAAAAAAGTGAACCTGGACACAGAACTAGAAGTCCATTTCTTGGCTTTAGGATGTACTATCATTTCCTTTTTAGCCTCCAACCCTCTCACACCCTTCCTTTGGGGTGTGGAAGACTGGGAAAAAATAACTGTTCTTCCCAGAGTCTATTTGGCGGGTCGCTCAGTACTCCTTCAGGGCAATAACGGGGGCAGGAAGGTTACCTTTCCAGGAAGCACAGTTTTTCTTTCAGAAACGGTGACGGCAGAAGGCTTCTTAGGCCCAAGAAATAAATGTCACCAAGACACACAGAAGACGTAAGACTAGAAAACAATGTCTTTGGCCCCAGATGTAGAAGCCAGGAACTTTTATTTATTTATTTTAAATAAAATCCAACACCGTTCCCACGGCAAACAGGCAGCAGAGTCTTGTCATGTTCCACTCTCCCTTCACCCTGCCTCTGCATCCTATCCGTACTGCTTCCCCACCACAGGGAGAAAGCTGGACACGACTGGGGCACGGACAGCACTGGGTCAAGCCGGCTTTTGGGGGGAGGGGGCGCGGTGACTCCGAGTCCCAGAACCCAACGAGCCTCCCTGACTCCCAGAGCAGCAGCCGGGGGTCGCTTTGTTGCTTGGGGGCCCAAGGATGGGAGTGGGGGTAGGGGTAGGGTGAAGGAGGAGGGTTTTAGTTTTGTTTTTTATTAAAGAGATGGGGTTTTGCTCTGTCGCCGCCCAGGCTGGAGTGCAGTGGTCCAATCATAGCTCACTGCAGCCTCGAACTCCTGGACTCAAGAGATCCTCCCGTCTCAGCCTCCCGGGTAGCTGAGATTACAGGCCCACGCCACCACACCCGGTTGGGAAGAAGGACTTTAACCAGCAAATTAGCCCAAGAAACTTCACATCTCGAACTCCCAGAACTGTGCCAAATTTTGGAACTGTCCTGAGCTAGAGTGACCTTGAGGTGGACAAAAGAGAATTACAACTCTCCCGGCAAGTCAGTGAGAGTGAGGGTCCCCTCGTTTGCAGCGAAGGATAGCCCCACAGCTTCAACCCAGACATATCAAAAACTAGGATCTCAACAGAAGGGACGACCCAGGAAGCGTCACTGCAACAAGCGCCCAGGTGATCCTCATCGTGGGCAAGTTTGGAGCCGCCCGTGCCTCGAGCATCCCGCCCTGGGCGCTCGGGCGAGAGGGGCTCCAGGGTCTCGCCCTCTGGAGAGTTCAGTGACCGCGGTCCCATCCACGCGAGCCCCCGACGCTCGAGAAGAGCGTGCTGGGATCCGGGAGGACCCAGAGAGGGCGGCTGCAGCAGGTCCCCGGGGTGGAGAGGTCGCTGCCACTCAGGGCGCCCTAACTGCGCCCCACGCACGGCCCTTGCCCAGAGGAGGCCGTGGGCTGGGGCCGAGGGTGGGGCTCGGAAGTGGCAGCACTCCGCTCCCTTCGCCAAGAGTGAGGCAACTCCGGGAACTTCCCGGGGCTGGCGCGCGCTTCCCGCAAGCACCTCCCCCGCGCCCCGCACGCCCGAGCAGCCCGCGGGCACTCTGACCTGAGATGGTCTCCTGGTAGCCCTTGGTGAAGAACTGCATGGCCGTGGCCGCCCTCCAGGGCGTCTTGAGCAGCCCTTGCCGCTGGGGGTCCTCGCCCAGCGAGCGCAGGATGGACGAGTAGGCGGCCGCCAAGTTAGGGAGGTTCAGCTCGTTATCTTCCTCGCTGCGGGGCCGCTGGCCCTTCCAGCTGCCCGCGGGCTGGGCGCTCTTGGCCTCGGGCCGCGGGGACTTCTCCGCCGGCCGGCTGGGCCCGGGCCGCGGCGGCTCGGGCTCGGGGAACCCATTGCTGCACCTGGCGCCCCGCGGCTTCTCCGCCGGCGCTCGCACTCGGCCGTCCTCCATGGGCCCGCCGCTGCCGCTCGAGGACCCCGGGGCGCCTCAGGGGCTGCGACTAAACTTCGCCGGCGGCCGCGGTCGAGGGGCTGTGGCCGGAGTCACCTGGGGAAGGCGGACGGCGGGCCCAAGTCACGCTCCCAGCCAGGGGCCGCTACGGGCCGGAAAGCCCAGCGCGCCTCCTTTATAGGGCCGGGCGGCTCGGCCGGTGCCGCGGGGCGCTCCCATTGGCCGGCGCCGCCGCGCGTCACGGCGCTCGCCCCGCCCCCGCGCCCTGCCCCCCGGGGCTGTCCCGAGCCCGGCGGCGGCCCAGCGGGCGGAAAGGCTGGTGACCCGGCTTGGCCCGGGCGCCTCCCGCGCCGGCCCCCAGGAGCGGGTTGGACTCCTCCAGGTGTTGCGGGATGAAACGAATCCGAAAAGAGTCAGGCGTCCAAGAGCCGGAGGCTCGGCGGGGACAGACCTGGTCTGAGCGCCCAGTCAGCCCTCTCTCCAGGGCGCTGCATCAGAGTGCTCTGGTCCCCTCGCCCTGAAAGACCAGCAAACAGGTGGTCTTGCCCCGGAGGAGACCGAGTTAAGCCCTTGATAAGGAAACCAACTCTTAAGCATTTAAGGCAAGAGAATAATGTGACTTGAAACTCTTGCTTTGCTAGTTAAAAATATGTCCAACTGGCCACCTCTGAATCAGGTGGCACCGCTGTCAGGACAAGTGTTACCTCGAGTGGCCCTTATGTGAGTCCCTGTATCTAGAAGGATAGTATTTGTGTTGGCCAGAACTTAGACCCTGGAAAAATTGATTTATAAGCAAAGAAAAGGTATAAGCTTTCATTTAAAACCCATTTATGGCCAAGGCGGGCGGATCGCTGGAGGTCAGGAGTTTGAAACCAGCTTGAGCAAGAGCGAGACCCCATCTCTACTAGAAAGAAATAGAAATTGGACAGAAATAGAAAGAAATAGAAAGAAATTAATTGGACAACTAAAAATATATAGAAAAAATTAGCCGGGCATGGTGGCACATGCCTGTAGTCCCAGTTACTCGGGAGGCTGAGGCAGAAGGATCGCTGGAGCCCAGGAGTTGGAGGTTGCTGTGAGCTAGGCGGACGCCACGGCACTCTAGCCCGGGCAACAGAGTGAGACTGTCTCAAAAAATAAATAAATAAATAAAATAAAAAAATAAAACCCATTTACGTTTTCTAGAAACGCAATTGTGAAAATTCAGTGCTCGATCGTTGTAAAGTGACGTGCAAATCAAAGCCTCTTTCCCCAGATGTTGGTACAAATTGTGAAATGCTATTGATCAACTGGACTCTTAACCAGTGACATCTGGTTTGGCTGTTTTCTTTGAGATTAAAAAATGGACTCTTTGGCCTGAGCGGTGGCTCACGCCTGTAATCGTAGCACTTTGGGAGGCTGAGGGAGGAAAGATCGCTTGAGGTCAGCAGTTGAAACCATCCTGAGCAAGAGCAAGACCCCATCTCTACTACTATAAAAATAGAAAAAATGAGCCAAGGGTAGTGGCAGGCACCTGTAGTCCCAGTTACTCGGGAGGCTGAGGCAGGAGAAGTGCTTGAGCTCAGGAGTTTGAGGGTGCAGTGAGCTATGATGATACCACTGCACTCTAGTTGGGGTGACAGAGTGAGAATCTGTCTCAAAAAAAAAAAAAAGACTTTTTATCCCTCACTTGAGGATTATCTCATAATGCAAAGATGAATTTTAAAACATGTATCCAATTACTATCATTGGACGGGGCATGGTGGCTCACACCTGTAATCCCAGCACGTTAGTGGGGGAGATCACTTGAGGCCAGGAGTTCAAGACCAGCTCCAGCAACTTAGTAAGACTCCATCTCTACAAAAAAAATTTTTTTTAAATTAGCTGGGCCTAACAAACATATGAAAAAATGCTCAACATCTCTAATCATCAGGGAAATGCAAATCAAAACTGCAATGAGATATCACTTATCTCCAGTAAGAATGGCCTTTATCAAAAAGTCCCCAAATAATAAATGTTGGCGTGGATGCGGAGAGATAGGAACACTCCTACACTGCTGGTGGGACTGCAAACTAGTTCAGCCTCTGTGGAAAGCAATATGGAGATACCTTAAAGCGATACAAGTAGATCTACCATTTGATCCAGCAATCCCATTACTGGGCATCTACCCAAAAGAACAAAAATCACTCTATGAAAAAGACACCTGCACTCGAATGTTTGTAACAGTACAGTTCACAATCGCAAAGTTGTGGAAACAACCCAGGTGCCCATCAATACATGA
>VBSM01002121.1:12275371-12300340 GCA_008086735.1 Cheirogaleus medius | reverse complement strand
TCTCTCTCTCTCTCTCTCTCTCTCTCTCTCTCTCTCTCCTCTCTTTCTCTCTCTCTCTCTCTCTGACCTTCTTCTGATCTCCTTTTACTAGCCTAAGGCAGAATTCTAATCTTCCCCCACATTTCTGATTGTGAGTCATAAGACCCTCACTCTAGAGAGGTCCCTATCCCACAGCCTGGAGGAAGGAATGCTGCATAGAGAAGCTCAATCACATTTCCACACGGTCGTCCTTGATTCATTCATGCCTGTCCAATGAAGCCTCCACAAAAGGCCCAAGAGGACAGAGTTCCAAGAGATTCCAGACAGCTGACCATGTGAAGGTTCCTGGAGGGTGGCGCCCCAGGGAAAACATGGAAGCTCCACACCCTTCCCCCATACTTTGCTCTATGCATCCTTTCATCTGTATCCTTTGTAATGTCCTCTATAATAAACCAGTAAATGTGTTTCCCTGACTTCAGTGAGCTGCTCTAGCAAATTAATTGAACTCAAAGAGGAGGTTGTGGGAACTCCAACTTGAAGCTAGTCAGTCAGAAGTTCCAGAAGTAGGCCTTGCAACTTGCAGCTGGTGGGAAGGAGTGGGCAGTCTTGGGGACTGAGCCCTCATCCTCTGGAATCTGAGGCTGTCTCCAGGTAGATTAGAGGACGCCCAGCAGGCATTCCCTGATTTCATGGAAGTATTTTGTGTTGATCATTGTTGTAATGTGAGAGCAAAGGAAAAACACAGTTTGAGTTTTTTCAAACACCAAGGGTAACAGATAAACTGAAATTAGGCATTTGGCAATGGTAATTGGAAAAAAGTAAATTTCTTTAAATGAACTTGATGGAGGTTCTACATTTGAAATCCAAACTTTGGAGGGGATTCTGGATCAAGATAGAAAGATACATAAGAAAAATATCTTTATCCCACCCCTAACTCCCAGAAACAGGACAGTGGAGGCCATAGAACCCTGAGACGTCTCACTAAATCCACCAAATGTAGGGAGAAACAAACTGAATGGGGGCTCTTACCTTTCTTCTCTTCTGTCTGAGGAGGAACGGAACAACTTTTGGAGAGAAAATGGAAGCATAGGAACACAAAACTGACTCTGAGATGAAAGGGAGGCTCAAAGGCTCCATACTGAGCTTAGGAAACTATCCAAAGCTTAAAGCTACCTCCTAAGGGAAAGGTAGACATACCCCAAGCAGTCTGTGTCTCTGGTAGAGGATCTTCAATACATCTCGGAAGAACAAGCAGATGCCAAGAAAGCGGGATGCAAATAGAGAATGTACCCGACCACAGCTGAACTCTGTCCCAGCCTTCACGGTCCCTCGCAGAAGAAGGGATGTAACACAAACTCCTCAAGCCCCAAACCATAGCAGAGTCAGGAAAACAAATGGGCTTCCGTTAGAATGGGAAACATAAAGAAGTCACCCTCAACAATATTGGAGAAATAGAATGCCTGGAAATGGCCACCTAAGCATGGGCAGGAGGCAGAGAAACAATGTGGCAACTGTACAAACATACAACAGCCAAACAAAACAAAACGAAACCAATGGGCGAAATTATATAGCATGCAGAAGACGTAAAGGCAAAGAATGCAACTGAGAAGAAAGCAAAGCTCATGGGTAGAAGAAAATTCCTCACAAAGTGTTTTATGCTACAGAGCAACTTAATAAAAACATGAATCTTCAATGTAGTAAAATTGCAATTGTACTCCATGAATATATACAAATAAAATATAAATTTTAGGGCCCGGTGAGGTGGCTCATGCATGTAATCCCAGCACCCTGGGAGGCCAAAGTAGGAGGATTGCTTTAGGCCAGGAGTCCAGGACTAGCCTGAACAAGAGACCCCATCTCTACAAAAAAATAGAAAAATTATCTGGGCCTGGTCACATGTGCCTATAGTCCCAACTACTTGGGAGGCTGAGGCAGGAGGATCACTTGAACACAGGAGTTTGCAGTTACAGTGAGCTATGATGATGTCACTGTATTCCAGCCTGGGTGACAGAGCAAGACCCTGTCATGAAATAATAAAATAAAATAAAGGAAAAAATGAATTCAATAAGACAAAAGCCAAGATAATAAAATAACAGAATTGAAAGGGGAGCTGCAGATCTAAGGAAATAAATTGAGGGCCATCAATATTACAGAATTAATTAAAAAGAACCATATACAAAATAGACACTGTTGAAAATATAATTACCAACATGAGGAGAGACACGAGAATAAATACAGAATAAAAACAAAGATTAAAGCTATTAGAGAAGACAAAGCTGATCCAGTGTAAGGATATTAAGGTTCCTGAGGTAGAGAACTCAATAAATTCAAGGAAATGTAATCAAAGATATGAGCATGTTCCTCTACCAGAAAGAAATACATACATTTATGTTCAGTTGATCTTCAACAAGGGTGCCAAGACAATTCAATGGGAAAAGAAGAATCTTTTCAACAAATGGTACTAGGACAACTGGATATCTATAATATATACACAAAAGAAAGACACTGGACCTCTATCTGACATCATATACAAAAATTAACTTGATGGTGTGTTGGCTTGTACCTGTAATTCCCCCTACTTGGGAGGCTGAGATGGGAGGATCGCTTGATCCTCAAGGCCAGCCTGGGCAACATAGCAAGATTGTGTCTTTTAAATATAAATTAACTCAACATATAATACGTAAAATTATAAAACTCATAGAAGAAAACATAGGCATAAGTCTTTACGGCCTTGGGTTAGGCAATGAAATTTCTTAGCAATGACAACAAAAGCAGAAGCAACAAAAGCAAAAAATAGAAAAAATAAGAGCCATGCCATGTGGTGGTAAAGAAACAAACTGCAGTGTCACATTGTTTTAGTTCATGCCCGGCTCCATCACTTATTTTTGTTGACCACGGGCAAGTTACCTAACTTCTTTAAGCCTCAATTTCCTCATGTGTTACAGTGTTATAATAGTAGAATCTGTGTCATGGGCTTGTTGTGAGGGTTTAGGAGAGCAACGGTATTAGACACATAAAAATTGAGCAATAAGTGTCACCCATTATCGATAGCAAGAGTGTTTATAATACAACAGGAATATTTGCTTTTTTTCCTTTTTTCTGGAATATTTTAATTCTAGAGAGACCCCTTGGAAAAATAAATATTTAAGTGCTGATTTACTTAAGAGAATCCAAGTATAGACAGAGAAACGTAAAGTGCTATTTCTTATCATTAACTAACAATTAAACAGAAGTTAAAACATTTCTAAAATCATAATGTAAGTCAATAGTTTATGATTTGTTTCGAGATTTTCAGTAACAGATTGTATTAAGTAAGGTAAAATTGTATCGCAAATACTACAAGTTTGGTATTTTTTTTAAAATGCGCTTAGTGCAACACCTGCTTGTGGAAGTAAGGAATTATAACTCAGAAGATGAATCTTGCTGAATGAAATTTACTCTTAAATGCCCATATGCCGAGTTCCCAATTAGGCATCATGAAATGGCACAATCCAACAAGAAAGGCTGTCAGTCGTACGCACGATGAGAACACTGGAGCAGGGCTCTATCATGGGGGACAGGTATCTGCAGAGCGTTGCTTCCAACTCACCAGTGTCGGATGGCAAAGCCGTACATCCCTCTGTAGGATTCCACTGCTCCCCACCTCTCCCCATCTCCTCTAGCAATTAGGTAGTAGTTATTTGAGGAGGATGGCTAGTTTCTCCAGAGTAGAGGATTTATTTTCTAGTCAACAGATGCTTTCAAGTGGCAATTTAACTGTCAATGAAAAATAAATAAAAGGTGTTGCAAATTGTGTAAGATCTTAGCAATTCATGGAAGCTCTGTTTTTATTGAATGTATTTCCCTCTCAGTTGCCTGGGGAACTGCATTTTAACGTCACACATCAAGCAGTTCTTTCCTGAATGTAATTGTAATTTTTCTGATGCCATGGTTAAAGCTGTTCAAATGTTTGGCTTCTGGAAAATATTTCCTAACATCATTCATGACAGTGATGGATCTGAAGCAATATTAATACATTTTAAAATCCCACTAACTTATTAAATAACCAGAGAAAAATCCTATATAAATTGAAAATATCTTTATTACCAGAAGAAGTGTCTAGGGAGACACATATGAATCTATAACAATTTGGTGTTTTCTAGACTGTGATTGGTCCTTTGCAAGATGGCATCTTAGAGCCCAGCCCTGAAGTCACCTGGGGGATGCCTTATAGCAAGTTGAAGGCCATACTGGATGAACCATTGGTTTCTGGAAGTCACTGCTAGATGCCTACCCCAGTAGTCTTTCTCTCTTTCTTCTTTTACTTAAATATTTCCAACTTAGTTCAGAGAGGCCTGGGATTGGCTGAAAAAACACATTTTCCAAGTTCCCTGCAGCAACAATGGCACATGTCGTAGTTCTGTCCAGTGAGTTGTCCAGAACTCCACTGGAGTTCTGTCCAGTAGTTGCCGGATAGCACTTCTGGGAAAGGCCTTTAAAAGGGGCAGATAGTGCTCAGCTAATAGGTCTCCTTATGCCCACACAGTCTTCTCTTGCCAGGAGTGCAGAGGCCATGCTAGAAGTGGATTAGCCATCTTGATCCCAGAGCCCGCTAGATCATGCTCAGGATGGCTGAGCAGAAAGGTGGAAAGATCCTGAGTCCCTGCTGACACGGCCAAGCCTCCATTCCAGTCTGGGTCACCACCCTCCAGACTTCCCGTTACTTGAGAAAAACAAAACAAGATACTGAGCCACTTGTGTCTGAATCCCTATCATCAGCAGCCAAACACAATCACTAACTGATACAAAATGAAGTTAAACCACATCACAATGAATATAATTATCAAGTCAAATTTTTAATGATAATTCTATTGCATTAACAGTCATATACCCACAACTACTATGACAGTTTGAGTAAGAATTCCCTGACACCATATAAAATATACTGATGTCACTGTAGAGAATTGAAAATTAAATACCAGAGAATCCTTGGCCATACTCCACTTTAGCCCTACTTGGGCTCCCGACTCCCACCAGATGCTGGGTCGTTCTTGGACCAAGTCTCTCTTTTCAAGGTTAGTCCTATTTGCCTAGCCCTTCCTTCCACCTCAACCACCTGTCCACGTTCCTGTCCATTTAATATGTAAATCAGTCTCTTTAATATGTATCACTACAGCCCCTCAGTAGTGTCTATCACTACTGAGCCTAGCTCAGCCCTGATGCTCCTATACTTTCTACCCACAAAAGATTTTTTGCTTATCAAAGACAGTTCTCTCCCATGCCCCCTGACGGAATTCTGTATTAATTCAATAACATTTTCTCTCTACTACATATGTTTTCTCAAAAATATTGAAGCTTCCTCAACCAACTTTTAGCTATTTGTTGAAGTTCAATATCATTTAATATTTGCGGAAAAGCTTAGTCCATAAAGGAAACTCCTGACCAAAAGTGTATGCACTGCGTTTATCCAAAGTCCTAACAATTTCTCCATACTCCATCTGCATAGTACAAATTGCTTTTCTAAATCTAAGGACTATGATAATTAGTACCTACATTATATCCATACTCCATATATCCTACTCGGGTATCAGATTCACATTTACATGAGGAACACTAGAGATAAAAATGTTTGAATTTTAGGCTGATAGGGAGGTATTTTTGAGCAAGAAAGCCTCAGTGATACTCAATTTCCAACATATAAGAAGTCCCCTGTGGGAGTCTCTCTGAACCTATTCTGGTTCAGGGGCTGCCGAGTTTGCAAGTCGTAAAATAAAAAATTTTTAAAAAATAGTCCCCCGTTTTAGCCTCTGAACAGAGCTGGCTTTGGCTTCCATGCACAATGTGCTGTGGGGAAGATGAGAAAGGCTTTGATGGCATTAGAGAAACTGGTATACCCCAGCAAGATCAGTGAGTAGGTCCTGGCTCTCAGGAAATGGCATCCCGTGGGTCTGTATATTTGCAAAGTTAAGGAGAATCTAAAAGGAAAACTGTGTAAACTTTCTTTTCCAAGGCTGCTTCATTTTCTTTCTCTTAACTTCCTGGTTTTACTTGACCTGTTTCTTTCCTCTTCTTTTGGCTTCTTCCATACCTGCCAAAATCTACTCTTCATACTTTTATTATTAATACATACATATTAATAACATTAATTATTATTTAAAGAAATAAAACATACTTCCAAGCTGGTGAGCTTTCCTATATATGCATATATAGAAAAATGTTCTTATTGAAATCTACACAGAATTATACAAGAGTAGGCAGTCGTAAGTTTTGTAAGCGGGTTTGGAGATAGGGTTTAATTGAAAGATCAATGAGACCTTCTAGAATTCTAACACTATAAGAGCCTGTGTTTAAACAGTATATTCCAAGCTTCTATCATTCAAAGACCATCTGGTTTTCATGATTGTTCCTATATCTGAGAATATTATAAAAGCTCCAGGATCTACCCCATACAGCCAAAACCTTGGAGGGAATTACAAAAATGTTCCCAGCCTCGCACATATGTTAGTGTGTTATGATCACCAACCTTAAATAAATTCAAACTATGAAAGAAAACAGGCCCTTTGGGGGCCAGCCTGGGGAGTGGTATCCAACTGAACATAGATCAGACAGAAATTAAGAAGTGATCAGATGGCAAAGAAACTCAACTCACACCCCGTAACCCTTCTCTATACTCCCTCAAGCCAAGCAAGAAAGCCACAGCTAAGTTCTGGGCTAATCCTGTCTTTCCATGGAAATTGGAGCAGTGGCAGAGATTAAAAGGCTCTTATAAAGAGCCTTTGAAACTCATTGGTTCTGATTTTGGCAATGCTGCAGAGAAAGAACACAATTTGGCATTTAGACAGGCCTAGGTGGAATCCCATTTAGAACCACTTATTAGAAGCTGTGTGACCTTGGACAGGTCCCTTGACCACTCTGAACTTCATTTTCGTCTTCTAGAAAATGAAACCAATAAAACTCTCTTTGCAAAGTTTCTGAAATGATTGCTAAAAATATAACATGTATGATATGATTCCACTGATATAAGTTCCACAAACAGGGACAACTAGTCTGAGATGTTACAAGTTAGGATAGTGGCTATCTTTAAGGGGAGAGGATGGTCTTGCTGGGGACAGGCACAGTGTGAACATCTGGGATGTGGGCAGGGATGCAGGAAGTAGACACACAGGTGTTCACTTTGTGATAATTCACTGAGCTTTACATTTATGTTGTAGGCACTTTTGCATATACAAGTATACTTGAATTTTGTTAAAGTTGAAAGAAATAACACACATAAGGGCCCATCACTGGTGCCTAACAGATTCCTGGTACTCAGTGAATGACAGTCATTATGTGTCATCCATTCTAGATGCCAAAGCCTGTTGAAAGATGTGTAATTGATAAATCAATAAAAATGAAATCCAATTTTAAAACTTCCAGTAGTTTGTGCTTCTATAACATGTCATTACAGCCCACAGGAGAATCCGGGAAATATTGTTATCAGCATCAGAGAAGGACGTGGCTGGAACGTGTGAAAACCCATATGCGAGGGCGCAGAGGATTGATTTTGCAGTTACCTAGCCCTCCTCCTTGTTCCTGCGTCCTATTGGAGATGTCCTGAAATCTTTCTCTCTAGTCTGTGAACCACCCACCGTTTAGGTCTGCATGTGTCCACTTTAAATTGAAACTGAGTTTCCACTAATTAAAAAACAAATTTTCCCATTGAAGAGCTGGGGCAAGCAAAGCCCTGTTGATCTCATCAAACCCGCACTAGTGGCCCCGTTGCTTGCAACCCATGGAAGAAGGCATTTAAAATGAAATCCTTGTTTTCGTATATTTCCTTCCCTGTCCTGGCTTTCCAATTAGTTTAGGATTTTACTGATTCAAGTTTGCATTTATTTGGATGTCAGTAGTTGGAGAAGTCTACAAAATGGGATAAGAAACACCCAGAAATATACTTACTCTCCACTCTTAACTGCCCTAACCTCGCCCATCCAAGTTTCTCAGATTGATTCCTTCTAATGTGTCAAGATTAAACCAAAACCTTACCTATTGAAAATTTAAAAAGACAGTTATAGAGAAACAAAATGGATCTTAAGATTAGCTTAATTAGACTTAGCTTACATCCCAGGGAAAAGGTAGGATCTGATCTCTGTTATCAGCTGAAATGCACAGAGCAACATAAGCTGTCAAATGTAAATAAATAGGGATGATTATTGGGGAAACAGAAAAGAGAAATTTCACAGGAAACTAGTGGGAAATACTGTGTTTCCTCGAAAATAAGACAGGGTCTTTATATTTATTTTTCCTCAAGAAGACACCCTAGGGCTTATTTTCAGGGGATGTGTTATTTTCCCCTCAAAGCCTCAGCTTGCAGCAGGCACAGGATGGCCGGGACCTGACAGGGGGAGCCGACTTTGTTGGTGGGGCTGCCCGCACCTTTCCGGTCACCTCTGGGATAGTAGCTGTCACGATGGGACAGATGAGAAGGGCTGCTCGTCTTCTTTACCGCTACGCGACAAAATGCATGGGTTGTGCAGATACACTGCATAGCCACGCCCATCACTAGGTCTTATTTTTGGGGTAGGGCTTATATTGTGCAAATGCTTAGAAATCCTGCTAGGGCTTATTTTAATGGGTGGGTCTTATTTTTGGGGAAACATGGTAATACTTTGTAGTCATGGTGTCAGGGAAGCTTTCTAAAGCTCTTGAGAGGTAAGGACTATTATTCCCATTTTGTAGAGGAAGAAACTGGTTTTACTTGTAGGATTTCAGTAATTTGTTTAGCTAGTGAGTAGCTTGAATTCCAGAACCACAACTGGACCAACCCATCATTCTAACCCCCAGGGGGGGAAAAAAAGAATGGTCAGATGATCAGCAATGATCATTTTCTTCATGCTTGTTCTCCTGAGGCAGGTCCTTGTCCCTCGTTGCCTTGTCCCAAGACATCAAGCCTAATTCCAGGGGGTGCTGGCCAATTTCCATATCATCAGTGTCCACCTGCACTTTGTCCAGAGGGAGCTGCTTGTGGCAGATCTCCTCTCCCTTCTCCTCTTTCATGATTGCCCTGCTCTGCTCTGACTTAACAAAAACAAAGTCATCTGCCTCAGGCATCTCATATCTTCCTATGATATATTGCCCCAGGCACCCTACAAACGGACGGTTCAGAATGTTGGCATCTGTGTAGAGAGTAACAATAGTGACTGGGTAATGTACCTTTTTGTAAGCCAAGTGGCTCTCAATTATTTGCTTTCATCAAAATTGAAGGAGTACCTAATCATGTTGTCAGCTTATACATCATTTAAAATAATTTTTATATTATTTTATATGTTATTATATATTATGTATGATGAAATTTTCCACACATAACTTGGAAACCAAATAAGAGAGTTGTTAAAAACAAAACTCCTGCTATTCCCATCTATTCAGTGCTAACATCTATATAAACAAAAATTGGAATAGAATTGATTCTGAATCTTGTCTCGTTCTAGCAATAAATAATATTCATCCATGGCTACATGACCCAGTGGGGAGGCAGAACCAGTTCTGTTTTTAATAAATGGATTTCCAGCTGGGTGCAGTGGCTCATGCCTATAATCCTAGCATTCTTGGGAGGCCAAGGAAGGAGGATTGCTTGAGCTTAGGAGTTCGAGTTTAGTCTCTACTAAAAATAGAAAAATTAGTTGGGCAACTAAAAATAGAAAAAATTAGCCCAGCATGGTGGTGCACACCTATAGTACCAGCTACTCAAGAGGCTGAGGCAGGAAAATCACCTGAGCCCAGGAGTTTGAGGTTGCTGTGAGCTAGGCTGACACTGGGGCACTCTAATCCGGGCAACAGAGCAAGATTCTAGTCTCAAAAAAAAAAGATAGAGAGAGAAAAGAAATGGATTTCCAATAAAATTATACTGTTTAATAATTATCAAATTTTTTGACATATTTATTTTGTTGTGATACAATATAAACTACTAATAATGGAAAGATAACTCAATCCAGAATAACTTAATAACATTTAAAGTCTTATGGTCACAGAAAATATTTCTTCAATTTAAATTAATATACAAATTCTTTTTGAAGAGAGGCTCATCTGGGACAATGCATAAGAGAACTTTGGGTAAAGTTATGTAGAGGAAAGAGAAATAGAAATGCAAGTTTAAGAAGAAAAATAAAGAAAAGGAAGAGCTTATTCAATGATTTGCACAACTGGATGATGGTAGGGAACAAAGTGCTATAGTATTTACGTTCCATTGACTATTCTGAAAATGCTGTTATAGTTTTGCTTTAAAGCCAATGTTTAAAAGACACTGCAAGTTAGATCCTTTATAACTATTTAATCTTATACAACTACAGCAATCAATCTACCAACGTGTGTGTGAGGCAGAGGAGCGTGGGGGCATACATAGGTTTCTAAAATTCTTTTGGAGTTACTAGAGCAAAAAAATGTTTGGTGAAAGCTACTGTGGGATATGAAGGCCCAAGTGGTAGAATCTCTGCTCACTTCTCCTAGACCTGCGGTCTGCAGTACACCAACCACATGTGGCTAACGAGCACCTGAAACATAGTCTGAATAAGATACACAGTAAATTTAAAATACATACATGTTAAAATGCATGTTTCAAAGACTTAGTATTAAAGAAAAAAGATTGCAAAATATCTTAAATAATTTTTATATTAATTGCATATTGAATAATAGTTTAGCTATATTAGGTTAGATAAATTAGTAAAAACTAATGCCACCTATTTCTTTTTTAATGTAGCTACTAGAAAATTTAAAATTACATACCCATAAGTGGTTTGCATTTGTGACTCACATGATATTAATATTTCTATTGGACAGCACTGTGGCTAGACAAATGTCTCCCAGACATTAGAAATCACTGCAGCCTTTCAAGATTTTTGCAATATTACTGATGGTAATATTATGAAATTATTATTATTCACTTAATATTGACTCATATTTTAACTTAAAGTTATTTTAAAAGCAAGCCATATATAGATCATGGGCTTAATATATTAGCTCGAATTTTTAATAAATATTAACTATATAACTCTTGAAATTAAAAAAAATCTGTCTTTCAGTGTACCTATGAAACAATGTCATGTTGCACTAGTAACTGTCCCACCATGCAATGAGAAACCCTGCCCTGGACTGAAGGAGAGGGATTTGGGAAGAATTTCCTTGAGTGGCAGAAGCTCTTGGCCCACTCCTGAGCAATGCTATTCCTGACCACCAAAAGCCATGCTTTGGGAGCAGCTGTGAGGCAGAGTAGGATCTGAGCTTCAAATAGAGGTTGAAGTCAGGTTATTTAGAAAAATAACATGACTCTTACTCCCAGGATTGTGGAATAAAATCCAGACCCCTTCAACACCTCCACAACGTGGGTGCCATAATTCCCATATATATAGATGAAGCTCAGACGGCCTGAACCCCCAGGGTCATACAGCTAACAAGGGATATCTCACTGGCTCCAAATCTGGAAGCCTTGTTATTCTCATTTACTCCTGTTTTATAGTAGGCATCATGAATACAATGGAGATATGTTCCTGCCCTCTATTCTTGGAAATCTAACCGGGACCCAAAATATGTTCCTCTATTAAATATTAGGAAAACACTAGAAAAAGTTCTACTGGCAAACATACATCCAATTCCCACAAATAGAATCTAAGGCCATGTTCAGCACCTTTTTGTCTCCACTAAGAAATTTCTTGTTATTTTAATATTTTCCTCTGATCACAAGAAGCGATCATTTGGCAGCTGTGTTGCAAAGAGCCCAGGCTGAAGTCTGACAGTCCCGGCTTCCAAATCCTAGCCCTGCCTTTTACCGTGTGGCCCTGGGGAAATAACCTCTCTGGGCTGCAATTTCCTCACTTGTAAAAAGGGAAAAGTTGTTCTGAAAATCAGAAGTAATGTATGCTAAAGATCCTGGTAAAAGTACCTAAGTAATAATTATGATGGTCATAGCAAATGATCATCCCTTTATTCTTCTCTTTTCTCAAAATCTTCCATCAGCTTTAATACAAAGCAAGAGCAAAGCCTATCATCCAAGGGGGGGAAAGGGGCTAAATGGCATTTGTGTGGCTGCACCTGTCTCTTCATTTATTTAGTGTCACCATTTCCCAAGAATCAATATGCTTATTCGCCCCTGGACATAGTTTCCCAGCAACACACATCTTGAACCAATTCAGGTGAATCTCCTCTGTCATTTATGGTCACCTGGCTCTTGCATCAAGTGGCTCTTTGCAAGCTTCCATAAATATTACTATTATGCCTGCTAAAGGGAAATGAGCAAATAGTATGTTTATACACTGTCCTTTTGGGATTTAATAACACTGAGCAAATAACCATCAGCTGAGGATGCCACAGTTTCCTTGAAGGCTGTTGGGTGGGTATTTTTGTGCCATGCAAACAGACCAGAAGAACAGATTTATCTGCAGCGTTTTCTGATCCTAAGGAAAAGGAGTAGTCCCTCCATAAATAACAATCATTGTTAGTGATCAGAAGAGAGACCCAGGAAATAATCGGATTTTCCTACCCTGGGGTCTACCCTGACATTTCCTTTCTTCCAACAGAGAGCAGGCTCGCAAGCACCTGTAAGGCAAAATGACAATCAAGTTATTGCCGAACCATTTAGCAAACAGTGTAGGAATTTTCCATGTTTTACACATAAATATTCCTCATTTTAAATTCCCTTTATCCTTTCAAGTCTGGTTTTTTTTTTTACAAAAAAATTTACTACATTGTTTGAATTCCTTCAGGCAGGACATCTACTTTGCTATATATTAAGTGGGTTTTTGTGATTGCTAAGCAAGCTTTTAATATTTTTAATAATGATGTACAGTTTTTAATTTGAAAAATAGTGAATTATTTTCAAAAGGATTAAAATATCTCCCATAATCTCACCACAATGTTATAATCATTTGCTGTATTTCTTTTTAATCAGTTTTCCTGTGTGCAGTTATGTTTTATTTTACATTGTTACATTCTATTGGTAATCTGCTTTTTTCTTTTCTTTTTTTGAGACAGAGTCTCACTGTGTTGCCCAGGCTAGAGTGCCATGGCGTCAGGCTAGCTCACTGCAACCTCAAACTCCTGGGCTCAAGCGATCCTCCTGCCTCAGCCTCCTGAGTAGCTGGGACTACAGGCACGTGCCACCATACCTGGCTAATTTTTTTTCTATTTTTAGTTATTTGGCTAATTTCTTTCTATTTATAGTAGAGACAGGGTCTTGCTCTTGCTCAGGCTGGTCTCGAACTCCTGAGCTCAAGCAATCCTCCTGCCTCGGCCTCCCAGAGTGCTAGGATTACAGGCGTAAGCCACCGCACCTGGCCCGGCTTTTTTCTTTTATCACTATATTATCGCTATATTTTATGAATTTTTCTATATTACAATAAAATTTTCATACTTTTTAATTTTGATAAATTTCTTATTATCCGGTTAATTTGATAAAATATCTCATTAACAATAGAGTCCTAAGTGCCCATTAATTCATGAGTGGATTAAGAGAACATGGTATATATATATATATATATACACACCATGAGGTACCATTCAGTTATAAAAAGGAAACTGGGTAGAACTGAAGACCATTATCCTAAATGAAATATCTCAGGAATGGGAAAACAAACACCACATGTACTCTCTAATAATTGGGAGCTAATGGATGGGCACACATGGGCACAAAGAGATATAAAGAATTGGAAATCAAGAAGGGGGCAGGGGGGAGAAGAGGATTAAAAACCTATCTATCAGGTACAATGAACACTATTCAGGTGATGGGCACACTGAAAGCCACGACTTAAGCATTATAAAAAGTATCCATGTAACAAAAACATTTGTACTCCCTTGATATTTTGAAATTATAAAATAAAATAAAATAAAATAAAGTAATATAAGAAAACCACAGGCATTAATATTTTAACAAAAATTGGGGGAAAAACACAAGAGAGTCCTCCTTTTACTATCACTTTAAGGACAGTGTCACTAAGAGGATCTTTAGATAAGCAAATTACTTATTTTTAAGAGACTTTTCCTTATTCTATACTTAGATAAAAATCTAAAGCACAGGGGTATCACAAGCATGTGACCTTAGGTAAGTTATTCAGCATCTCTAAACTCAGCCTCCTTATCTGTAAAATGGGGATAATAGAACCCAGTTCAAACAGATCTGAGATCACGGCCTGTTACATGCTAAGCAATCAGTAAATGCTATTGAAGTACATGTTTTAAATAACATTCATTTTTGGTGAAAATAAATAAAAAACAAAGTGTTGAACTTTTATCAGGGATATCAAATTAAGTTATAATCTTGGCAATATGTAGGGGCAGCCTAAAGAAATATAAGTCGTGTACGATCAATGGAAAATGTTATCTCCTGATTCAGCAGTGCCAAGCTTGCCTTTGTCCGGAACTGCCAGCCTCCCTCTCTGGTAGAGCCCCAGACAGACAGCACAGCGACTCTCTGCGCCTGCCTCAGTCTGCACCGCCTCCAGGCAAGCATGGCTTGCCTGCACCTCGCAGTTGTCAAGCAAATCTCCAAGCTCCATCAGACAACACACAGATGGTTTCCTACAAAGAGCAGGACATTTCATTTTTCTTTAGCCCTCAAATGTCTAAATGTTATTCCAAAGTTTTGTAATGAATCTCGCATTTCTAATTTACAGTAAGCTATTTTTCAAAGATGCTGAAATGCCTAGTACAGAAGGGGAAGAATAATGTCTGAGACTCTAGATTTTCCAGGGTCTTAAAAAAAAATCTATTTTATAATTTCAGATTTAAAGAAAATTTGCAAAAATAGTCAAAGAATTCCCATACATCCTTTAACCAGATCCCCTAAACATTAATGTTTGCTTCATCATTCACACTCTCTCACTGCCTTAAGTCAATCGTACTGTGTGTGAGTTCAACATGTTTCTTTACAACCTCTTCTTCATGTGAACTGGGGTGTTCTCTGCTGTACTTGTTTCCTGTAATTTATAATCTCATATAAGCTTTAAGATACATATGTACATACACACATTCATAATTAATGAAAGTGATACACACATACAGTCAGAAAAAAATCAAATAGAAAAATTGAGCCTATAATGGAAAGCCACAGTTCTACCTTTGGCTCTGCTCCTCCGAGGTACTTACTTTTTTTTTTTTTTTTTTTTTTTTTTTTGAGACAGAGTCTTGCTCTTTTGCTGGGACTAGAGTGCAGTGGCTTCATCATAGCTCACTGCAGCCCCCAACTCCTGGGCTAAAGTGATTCTCCTGCCTTAGCCTTCCCAAGTAGCTGGGACTACAGGCACATGCCACTGTGTATGCCTGGCTAATTTTTCTATAGAGATGGGGTCTTGCTATGTTGCCCAGGCTGGTCTCGAACTCCCAGCCTCAAGTGATCCTCCCACCTTGGTCTCCCAAAGTGCTGGGATTATGGATGTGAGTCACTGTGCCCGGCCTGAGGCAATATCTTTTGACCAACCTTTTCTGCTTTGGATTCTTCCAGTAGTGACCACGTCTCTAAATAATATGTTCCGACTGCTATTTCTTACTCATAGACTTTGTACATTTACTTTTAACTTACTGCTTTGAAAGACAAGACGTTAGCCCATTTATCACCCCCCACATAGCGACATCACTATTCTTAGTTCTCCTACTGGTCACCTCTGCATCTTCAATTAGCATCCTTAAGTCTGGACTTTTGTTCTGGCCACTCTAGGAAGTGAGTAGAAGACATCAGCACACTAGTTCCTTACCTTCCTCCCCTCTTCCAAAGGCTGCCCTTTACTTTCACATAACCCATTTATAACATTCTCATTTTCTTCTATAGCCACCATTGAAATGTCCATGATCTGTTCCTCTTAAGGCATGAAAGACCAACAGGAAGAATTTTCCTTTCTGTGACTCGGTGACTTGTGGGTCCCTGCAGAGCGAGTAGCACGGGAGGATTCCTTCTCCAGAGGGCAGGACAGTGACCACCTGTGTGAAACTGAAATGGGGATTCTGCTTTACCTCCACCCTCCTTGGTCAAACCTTCATGCGATTCCAAGTTCCCAGTGCTGCCTGGTCCCTCGTTGTCCTGGCATCCGTGTTCACCTCCTTGTCAGACTTTGTGGGCGTGCAGGACCCCGAAATGCCACAATATGCTGCTCTTGTTCTCCCTGGAAAACTTGCTCATTTTCTTTAGCTCAGAAACATTTCATTCTAATTAGCTGCCAAGAGTGAAACAAAATCGGGATATTTCACACAAATTCTAGATTTCTGTCTTTTTAAAAATTTTAAGGTGGAGTAACTCTGGACTTGGATTCTGTGGCAATAGGCTCTCTGGACGCTGTGGATAATGGGTCTTCAGCTCTGAAATTCATCTGCGTGGCTCTAGCCCTGGTTCTCACTCCGGATCCAGTCTATAGTCCCTCCTGCACATTGTGCTTTTCCTCTGCCGGGCCCCCGCCTTATTTATTCACCCCTGCAGCTTACTCAACTTGTGGTCCTTTACCAGGACAGCCTCAGTGGCATCCCCTGGGAGCTTGTTAGAAATGCAGAGTTTCCTGCCCCACTCTACACCTAGTAATCCGCATTTTAACATGATCCCCAGGTGACTCGTGTGCCCATGAACGTTTGAGGCTGGTCTCGGCTGTAGTTTCTCTGCCTTGCTTCACTGGGCATACTTCTTTCTTTCTAAATTTATTGGAATTCTCTCATGCATGGATGTCCCCCACCCACTTCACTTCATCATTGATTTTGTGGATTTATTTCCTTTTTATTTTCATTTTGTTTCTGTTATTTAATGGGATCTCTAGAGCCCCAAAGGAAAACATTTTGTGTGGTCAGTAATTCAGCAAGTGATTTGCCAGTTTTCAGAGTCAGGCTTAAAACTCTAGAGTAATAGAAATTTTTACCATGCCCTGTTTTTGTTTTGTTTTGTTGGCTTGCTTGTTTGTATTTTGCAGCTCTCCTCCTAATAAAAGCACAGATGTGAGAAGGGATGGCAGACACTTACAATCTTAAGGGAACAATTCCTCATGCAGAAGTCTCCTGATGCCTTTTGGTTGATTAATTTACACCTGAGAAACTCAGAAATGTGCTGCCTGTTAAGACCAGACTGGAGGCCACCATTTTGCCAGAAATACCAGCATTAAGAAAGCAAACTGAAAATTACAATAAAGACAAAGGGAAATGGAACAGCTCAGCAGAGAGGTGCAAAACCATGTTTCTTTGTTGTTCTGGCTATATTTTTATTTTTAGCATCACAACTGCTACTGTACATTTGTCCCAGCCAGTCATCCAAGTATTTGTGGAAATTAACTGCAATGTTATGAATGTTTCACAGATGGATGAACCAAAGCTGATGAGAAAACAAACTGGTTCTGATCTTTTCACCATTTGGGGGCTCTGAGTTTTATCTAGCTGAAATTAAATATGTTTTCGATCAGTAACTGTACCATGTAGAATTTTTTTCCCCTACTAGAAATGTAATACCCATCTAAATGTGGCTTAAACCTGCAGTCCTTTTTTTTTCCAATTTGAAAGCAGTCACTGTTTGTTAACTGACGGGATTACAAAAATAATCATGATAGCTACCTTAGATGAACTAAAGTATCTAAGAATGGGCTTATTATTATTATTCTAATAAGTCTATTGATCTGTTCTTCCCTGTTGCCAGCATCTCACCTTCTACAAAAAGAGTTGTCTTTTTCTTCATTTCACCCTGTGGAGATGATAACTTGAAGGGCCACAGGAGGTTATTTGCTTCTTTGAAGCGTTTTCCAACAGTACAGATCTCATGAATCAGATCTTCCTTGCAGATGATGCCATATTTACCAAGAGATCGGGCAATCAAAGTGTTATCTGTCAACGCAATTCACTTATTGATTTTGCCATAACCACACTTGTAGATTAGTTCATTTACTGACTTCAGGTTTGGGTACCTCCATACACTATATGGTTCTGCAGTCCTCAGCTGGTTAATTGAAGCCTTGTTGGGCTTAACAAAGGTTCCATTGAAGATCTGGGGAAAGTGAAGAAGCCCTAACACCTTTTGGACCTTTGGGCTCACATCACTGATAACTCTGATCCTGATGACAAACACCAATTTGGGTTCTGCAGGTCCATAGAAGCTTCCAGCTTTCCTTGCCATCTTCGCCATTCAAACCTCAGTTCTGTACGTTTGTCTATATTCCTTGTGATAATGTTTAGCTTTCTCATCAGTAAGCTTCCTCCTTGCCTTTCAAAGCATCTTTTGGGTAAATCTTTTCTCAGGTGTTTGATCTTCAGCTCTGAGAAATTCCGTCACTTTTTCTTGGCACAACAGGAACCTTCTTTTTCTTCTCTTCTGTACCCTTCATGGTTCCAGCCGGAAAAGAGGAAAGCCTGTAGTTCTTAAAATTGGCTGCACGTTGGAATCACTCAGCAAGCCTGGCTCCCACCTGGTGAGATCTGATTTCATTGGTTTTGGGTATGGCCTGGCCATTAGAGTGGTTCTCATGGGCAAGGCTGAGGACCACTGGCTTAGACAACCACAAGTCTGGAGGTGGTGTTGCAGGCATGGCTTGGCACTCAGTAATGTCATCAAAGACTTAAGTTCTTAACAATTTTCTCCTTGGTTATTCTCAGCCTGTTGTCAGTGTCTCCACGTTGACGCAGATGACTGCTATAGCTCTGAGCATAAGGGGTTCAAATACAGCAGGGAAAGTGAGTGCTTCCTCCTCCTAGTGTCTTTCTAGGTCAGCAAGGAAGCCCCTATGAGATTTTTTATCTCATTGTCTAGAACGTGGCCACCCATAGACCCATTGCTGGCAAAGAAGAATGGAATTGCCACAATTGACTCATGTCAACTGCCTTGTTGCTGTTACAAAACAAAATGAGGGTTCCATTAAACTCAGTAAAAAGAGGGGAATAACACGCAACAGTGTCTGTCTCTGTAACCTTGTTATCCAAAAAAAAAAAAAAATTAACAAAAATTCATTACTGACCACCAGGCTCCATTGAAACAGATTTTAGGGTTTTTTTGGGGGGAGGGTGGGGGGGGTTGAGACAGGGTCACCCAGGCTGGAGTGTAGGGCCCCATCATAGCTCACTGTAACCTCAAATACCTGAGCTCAAGAGATCCTCCTGCCTCAGCATCTCAAGTAGCTGGGACTACAGGTGCATGCCACCACTCCTGGCTAATTTGTTTTTACTTTTTGTAGAGACAGGGTCTCAATACATTGCCCAGGCTGGTATCAAACTCCTGACCTCAAGCAATCCTCCCACCTTGGCCTGGGATTACAGGCGTGAGCCACCATGCCTGGCTGATTTTAGCTTTTTGTTTTCTTTTTGGAGCATTTCTATTTGTAAAGAATCACACTTTATGAGTTTAATTCATTCTTCAAAAGAACAAAGAGAAATTTATTTCAAAAAATAGAACAAAATTCATTCTATTTTGCATTTACCTTATGGGTCCATGGATGCTTTTATAAATCCAACATATAGTATGAGATCTTACTGATCTTATTTTTCCTACTTCACATTTTGCTATTTCATGATTTAAGTCATTCTTTTATCATGTTCTTCAAATTTTCCCAGCTATATTTTTAACATGATTGAATTACAAGAAAATTTGGTTTTCTTGTTGCATTGCCCAAAGTATTACATCATTGTTCAGGAAAGTATAAAAGAGACTGGAGAAACCATCTTTTTTTTTTTTTTTTTTTTTTTTGAGACAGAGTCTCACTCTGTTGTCCAGGCTAGAGAACCATGGCATCAGCCTAGCTCACAGCAACCTCAAACTCCTAGGCTCAAGCAATCCTCCTGCCTCAGCCTCCCAAGTAGCTGGGACTACAAGCATGCGCCACCATGCCCAGCTAATTTTTTCTATATATTTTTAGTTGGCCAATTAATTTCTTTCTATTTTTAGTAGAGACAGAGTCTCGCTCTTGCTCAGGCTGGTTTCGAACTCCTGAGCTTGAGCCATCCTCCCGCCTCGGCCTCCCAGAGTGCTAGGATTATAGGTGTGAACCACCGAGCCCGGCCTGGAGAAACCATCTTTCTACTTTGCTTTAAGATTTCATGGAAGAAGTTGAGAATTCATTATTTTTCATTTTCTATCCACGGTGGCAAGGAGAAAAGAATTGACAGAGGTAGACATTTCAAAATTATTAGATGACTCAAAATTATTAGATGAATCAGAAGATGAATCTTTATTTGTAAAAAGTCAACAGCACTCCTGAATCAATGACAATGGTAGAATTGATCATATAAGTGAAATCTTAGATTATAAATTTTCAGATGATAATATCCTAGATGAATTTTCTCAAACTCAAGAATAAGAGACCTATGTATTTCTAAGGACAAAAGGAAATGTAGTATTTTCACCCAGTTAGTCATTCAATGGAAAAGACTCTATCATACAATATTTTGAGACAAGATCCTGAATCATTTTGTTTTGCTAAACGAATATATCATAGCATCCTTTAATCTTTTTTTAGTGTTTGTGCACCAATATTTACTTGAAACAGAGGTATGCTCCAACACCTGTGAAAAGAAGGGGAAAAAAGAGGTGTACTATGTTTAAATTCTTGCTAACATTTCTAATAGTTCTTTACTATCCCCTTTATTTATCTGAAAATTAAACTTAAAAGGAAAATGGCGATGACTGTTTTTCTTGGTATACTGACAAAGATCACTCAGATTACCCAGTTGTGGACTCAGAATCTTCCATCAGTGTCAATAAGAGAAATATATTGATTACCTTGTTTAGGATAGGCACTGTGCCAGGCTCTGAAGATACAAAAAACCACATCTATTCCTGAAGAGCTTGTAACCATGCTAAGGGAGTCAGGAATATAAATTCTCTCCCATTAGCTAAAATGCCACATTAGAGTTTTTCATTGCTGGATGTAGGATATCCCCAGCAACTATTCCCCACCCAGCCTGTTGCAATATTACTATCTTCTACAACTACAGTACAGTATCAAAACAAAGAAATTGACATTGGTACAATCCATAGAACTTATTCCCATTTTACCAGTACAGACCCATTTGTGTGTGTGTGTGTGTGTGTAGTTCTATGCAATTTTATCATGTCTAGCCTTGTGAAACCACCACCACAACCAAGATACTCAACTGCACCATCATCACAAGACTCCCTCTTACACCCCTTTATAGCCACGTCCCTCCTCCCTTCACCTTTAACTTTGGTAACCACTAATTTGTTCCCCATCGCTGTAATTATGTTACTTCATGAATGTTATATGAATGGATTGGTATCGTTTATATCCTTTTGAGATTGGCTTTTTTCACTCAGCATAATTTCCTTGAGGTCAGTCCAATGTCTTCAGTGTATCAGATGTTTATTCCTTTTTATTGCTCAGTATACTGTGGTAAGGATGTACCATGGTTTATCCATTAACCCCTTGAGGGACAGTTGGGTAGTTTCCAGTTTTGGACTATTGTGAATAAAGCTGCTATGAACAGTCATGTACATGTTTCTGTGTGAAAAATAAGTTTTCCTTTCTCTGGGATAAATGCCTAAGAGGGCAATTGCTGGGTCATATGGTAAGTTCACTCTAGTTTTGAAAGAAACTGCCAAACTATTTCCTAGAGTGGCTGTATGATTTTATATTCCTACCAGCAATATATGTGACTAAAGTTTCTATGCATTTGATGTTATCACTATTTTTCATTTTGGCTATTCTGATAGGTATGTAGTAATATCTCATTGTGGTTTTAATTTGCATCTCCATAATGGCTAATGATATTGAACATCTTTTCATGTGTTTTATGTGCCACGTGTATATCCTCTTACCTAATAATGTCTGTGTCTTTATCTGCGTCTATATCCAATTTTCTAATTGGATTACATGTTTTTGGTTTTGGTTTTTTTGTGTTGGCTTTGAGAGTTCCTTATATATTCTAGATATATCCAGCTACTATTTTTAATCAGCTGCTGTAACATTTAATTTGAAGGGGAAATGATGTCATGAAGAGTTTCTATCTCGCTGAACCACATTAATACTCCTCCCTCTTTGGGAGGAGTATTACCGTGGGTATCAACTCCAATCCAGCTGTCCTCAGACAGGAACACACTTTGTGGGGGGCCAGTTGCAATCTTGGGCAAAACATTTAATTCACCATTATTTCCTCCACACTATTCTTTCAGAATTAGAATGCCAGCTCTTCATCCTTCTTTCTCTAGGTTTTTTGTTATGAGTCACAAAAGCAGCTGTGATAACATTGATGTGACAGTTTTTGTTTGTTTTAATTTTTTTCCTCCTTTTCCAGTTCACCAGATTGATTTTCTGCTTCCCACTTTAGCTTTCCCCTGCTGTGGTGGTGGCATCACCTCCACGTGACCATGCCGTTTAGTCCTTCAGATTAACTGATTTGGCTCCTGTGTCCAAATTCCAAATCTCTGGAAGAGATATTGGACCTCCCCCAATACTGGGGATAACTGTACACTTCTAGCAGAGCCGTGGCCAGGGCAAGTGATATGTGGGCTATCCTTCTGGGACTGTGGACTATGCAGGTTGTCTCAGAAGGTGGTCTGAGCAGGAAATCACTGTCATCTTTATTACAAGGATAGAAGGAATGGAGAGTCAGAGAGTCATACAGCCCCAGCGGTAGACTTGACCATAAATCCCGAGCCTGTCAAGCTCCAAGGTTTTTACTGTATCGACTATGCCAGTCACCCCACCAGCATGGTTCCTGCCCTCAAAAACCCGGGTCTTCTGGTGAGATAAACAAGGATCCACAATTGGAAAAGAGACACATACATTCTGACAGAAATATACAAGGAGAAAAGAGAAGATAGAGAGCTATTAAATTAAATACAATTTACAAGTAAAGGAACAATAGCATTATTCCCCTTTTAACAAGTTTTGCAGAAGTTTAAATTTATGCTTATGTTATTATCCTCCTCACAAACTACTTTAGTGTGATTATGAGCCTTTGGGTGACATGGTCCAATGACATACAAAGTTAATTCCACAAAGTGATAGAAAAAAACGCAGGGTGGCACAAATCTCTCTGAACAAGACACATACTTCTACGCAAGAATACTTTTTAATTTTGTGCTTTAATCAGCATTAACTGACTCCCTAATGTAAAACCAACCTGTGTTCTTAGGATTAAGCCAATGGGGTAGCTAAATTGTATCATTTTTATACATTGTTGGATCTAGTCTACTACATTTTTACTTAAGATTTTTCATTTATGTTCATGAATGGGATTGGTTTATAATTTGCCTTTCTTGAACTAACTTTGTCAGTTTTTTTTTTTTTGTTTTGTTTTTTGAGATAGGGTCTCACTCTGTCGTTCAGGCTGGAACCTGAACACCTGGGCTAAAGTGATCCTCCTGCCTCAGCCTCTTGGGTAGCAGGGACTACAGGCGTGAGCCACCACACCCAGCCAATTTTTCTATTTTTTTGTAGAGATGGGGTCTCGCTCTTGCTTAGGCTGGTCTCCAACTCCTGGCCTCAAGCAATCCTCCCACCTCAGTCTCCCAAAGTGCTAGGATTATAGGTATGAGCCACCGCAGCTGGCCCCGTCAGGTTTAGATATCAAGATTATGACTGCCACCATACTCAATACTTGTATTAGACTGTGATTTTTACTTGACTGTTTGATAGAACTTGACCCTAAATTAATCTAGCCTGGTGTTTTCTTTTTGAGGATTCTAAATGTAGACTAATTTTTAAAATTCGTTATAGACTATTCAGATTTCTTATTTTTTCTTAAGTCAGTTTTTTAAAACTTTATTGAGACATAATTTACATACCATAACTTCACTCATTAAAGTGTACAATTCATTTTTAGTTAGTTCACAGAATTGTGCAACCACCACCACTGCTGAAAAACAGATTCCAGAAAATTTTCATCACTGCACAAGAAACTCTGTAGCCAGTATCTATCAATCACTCCCTCTTTTCCTTTAACCCCAGCCCTAGGCACCCACCAATCTATTTCTGTCTCTAAGATTTGCCTATTCTGGATATTTCATGTAAGTGAAATCATAATATATATGGTCCTTTGTGACTGGTTTCTTTTACTTACAAAATGTTTTCATGGTTCTTCCATGCTGTAGCATATATCAGTACTTTCTTTTTATTGTCAAATAGCATTGCATTGTACGGATATATCACCTTTTATTTATCCATTCATCAGTTGACGGACATTTAGGTTGTTTCTACTTTTTGGTTATTAGGAAAAATAGTGCTAAGAATATTCATGTACAATTTTTTGTGTGGACATGTTTTCATTGATCTTAGGTTTATACCTAGCTATGGAATTGCTGGTTAACTCTATGTTTCACCTTAAAGGAACTGGCAAACAGCACCACTTTACATTCCTACCAGCAATATTTGAGAGTTCCTATTTCTCCACATCCTTTTTAATTATGGTGATGTCTACTTCATCTGTTTTTTTCTTTTGTACTACTGGTGTCATCTCTTAAGAAACTATTGCTTAATCCAAAATCACAAAGATTTACGCCTGTGTTTTCTTCTAAGAATCTTATAGTTTTAGCTCTTACATTTAAGTCTTGATCCATTTGGGATTTATTTTTTATACAATCTGAGATAAGGGTCCAACTTCATTCTTTTGAATGTACCTAGTTGTCCCACCACCAATTGAGGAAAAGACTGTCTTTTCTCCATTAAATTATTCTGGCAACCTTCTCAAAAGTCAATTGACTGTAAATGTGAGGGTTTATTTCTGAACTCTCAATTCTATTCCATTGATCTGTATTTCTATCCTCACTGATACTAGATTGGGGGTTGGGAGAGATGGCTAAAGGGCACTTTGAGGTAAATTTTATAAAACATGGGTTAGGTAATAATATTGTATCTATTTAATTTCTTTGGTTTAATTATGGAATTGTGATTATGTAGAAAAATATCTTTGTTCTCAGGGATACATGCTGAGGTATTGAGGGATGAAGTGTTGATGCATATTTTAAATGGTTTAGGCAAAACCCTGTCTATAAAGCATATATGGTAAATAACAATAAATTAAGTTAGATGGAGGGTATATGGGTATTTACTATACAATTTCAAATTTTCTTTTTTTTTTTTTTTT
>VBSM01002121.1:12245647-12259923 GCA_008086735.1 Cheirogaleus medius | reverse complement strand
AATAAAAATAAAAGTGTTTTAGGCCTAATTATATACAAAAACTACCCCTTCATGCATTTTAAGAATTTCAAAAATCCCTTCTCACATCAGCTTTATTAAATAAAAATCACTAAGAGTGAAATCAGCTCTCTTCATATTTTCCTTAGCAAACTGCCTGCTTTTAAAATACAGAAACTGTACTATAAACACTTGTTATGGGATCCATGTTATAAAATTTATCATGGGATCCACAGAACCTCACTCTAAGATAAAATGCTGATGAAGCATATTCATTTTCATTCACCAGTTTGGGATTTCTTGGTGCCACTGGTAGGAAGTGTCAAATAAGAGAAAAAGACAGTAAAATGTCCAATACAGATAAGTGATTATTAGATATTTGTCAGAGTGGAGCAGAAAATCCAATAGCATTACAAAAGTTATAATCTATACCTGCTCTGTTAAATCAAAGGTTGTTTTATATGGTAATAGCTCAGTGGGCAGGGACTTAGTCTAAACCTTTTCTGACCAGGACATGTAAGGTGTTCAAAGATGCCCATCACAGGAAGTACTCATGCTATTTATTAATTCAAAAGCATTATTAATCACAGAATGATTTATATGCACAGAGCACTCTTTCAAGTTATCTACTCCAAATTGTTAATTAGAAAACCACTGGAAAACCATGACTACACACTGTAAATACTGTGGGCAAATTTTCTATTTTCATAAAGCCACTTTTAAAAACAGCACCTTGTTCAATGCTTACTAACTGTCACCCATTTAATTTATAGTACAGACTTTTAGTCAGGGCTTTAAGCCAGGACATTCTTGAAGGGAGATACTAAATAGAAGTTAGGCTCTTGGGTTTAAATTTTTTTTCATAAATATCTTCTAGTATTATCAAATGACCACTAGAGTAATTAAAAAATAAGTGGCAGGGCCGGGCTCGGTGGCTCACACCTGTAATCCTAGCACTCTGGGAGGTCGAGGCAGGCGGATCGCTCAAGGTCAGGAGTTCGAGACCAGTCTGAGCAAGAACCAGACCCCATCTCTACTAAAAATAGAAAGAAATTAGCCATACAACTAAAAATATATAGGAAAAATCAGCCGGGCATGGTGATGCATGCCTGTAGTCCCAGCTACTCGGGAGGCTGAGGCAGAAGGATTGCTTGAGCCCAGGAGTTTGAGGTTGCTATGAGCTAGACTGACGCCACGGCACTCTAGCCTGGGCAGAGTGAGACTCTATCTCAAAAATAAATAAATAAATAAATAAATAAATAAGTGGCAGGCCAGGAACGGTGGCTCAGGCCTATAATCCTAACACTCTGGGAGGCTGAGGCAGGAAGATGGCTTGAGGCCAGGAGTTCGAAACCAGTCTGAGCAAGATCAAGATCCTATTTCTACTAAAAATAGAAAATATTAGACAGGCGCAACGGTGCACGCCTGTAGTCCCATCTACTCTGGAGGCCAAGGCTGAAGGATCGCTTCGGCCCAGGAGTTTGAGGTTGCTGTGAGCTAGGCTGACACCATGACACTTTACCCTGGCGACAGAGTGAGACTCTTGAAAAAACAAAACAAAGCAAAAAAAACCCTCAGTAATCTTTTTCAAACTACACAGGCCCTTTCCTTGTGAGATTCAAATACCTTTCCTTCTTTTTATGAGTATACAATAAAAACACAAAAATGTTTTTGGAGTTCCAATATTTTTTGAATACACTATCTCATGTTCTTTCTTCTTCCTCCCCTTTTATAATTTTATAGAAATCAGTGGTTTTCATTACTACCTCACAGAATGAAGTAGCAGCGTGAAAACCTCAAGTTTGGAAAAATTCTTGTGGCAATACAGTCATGAACTTATCTTCACAAAAACCACTGGTTTACTAGTCAGACAAAATGAAAAAGACAGAACATGTGCAATCACAAAGGAAAGTTCAAGTACATATATTTAAGTACACTAACAAAATTAGAAGGAAAATTGGTAGTAATGTTAATTGCCTATACATACTTTTTTCTCTAATGTGATTTACACTCTTGCTTAAAAACATTTTATAGCTCAAATACTTGATTTAGACAGAATAAACAAGTATTACAAAGAAAAAGGAAATATTGATTGTGATTTTATTAATACTTTGTAAGCCTCATTTACGTCAAAGCAGAACACTAATTCACATATTAAATATTTTATACTTTTATTAGCTTTAAAGACTTGAACTTTTTATAAAGTCTTTTTCTCTGTTAGATATCCCTTTCACAGAAGAACTAGAGGTAAAAACAAGCACATTTTACCTGCAAATTTGGTGGGTTTTGCCTGCTATGAATGAATTTCCTGGAAACTGTGCTAAGCACAGTTAGAGGAGGAGATGTGAAAAAATAAACCAGCTTACTAAGAAAACAAAATTATTTTAATTCCTTTTCAAATTGATCACAAAATCTATTTTCTTGTTATATTAAAGGAAGAACTGAAAAATATAAAACTGGAGAAAACTGGGGCCAATGTCCAGACTAATCTTGCCCCAGTCAGCAAGTTTTGCTTTCTCTTCTGTGTTGTACAGGACTCTGTTCGGCATTGAAGGGGACTTTGTTCATATCTCTTTTAAAGCACTTACTCAGGAGTAGTATAATGATTTTATAAGCCTATCTCTTTCAGGCTCCAAGCCTCATTTATCTTTGTGTAGGATAGCACATGTAGTCAGTATTATAACAAATACTTTTATTTATTTATTTTTTTGAGACAGAATCTCGTTCTGTCATCCAGGCTAGACAGCAGTGGCGTCATCACAGCTCACTGCAATCTCAAACTCCTGGGCTCAAGTGATTCTCCTGCCTCAGCATCCTGAGTAGCTGGGACTACAGGCACAGACCATGGCACCTGGCTAATTTTTTCTATTTTTAGTAGAGATGGGGTCTCACTCTTGCTCAGGCTGGTCTCAAATTCCTGACCTCAAGTGATCATCCCGCCTTGGCCTCCCAGAGTGCTGGGATTACAGGCATGCACCACTGTACCTGGCCTGAAAAATATTCTTATTCAAGTTTATTCTTCTAGAATAACACCAGGAAAATATATTATTAAAACTATCCCACAATCAATTTATCACAGTATATACAAATAAATGTATTTTTATGAACAGACTTTTTAGCGTATTTTCTCAGTGTTTCAAATGCCTGCTGCATAAGAATCAATCCCCTCAGCAATTCAATTGTTCTTCTATAAGCTAGTCCTTAAGGAAGAAGTGTTTATTCTTTTACATTTTTAAAACAGAAAATATAGTAAGTTTTTTTTGCCACTAACTAGTGTGATCTGAAACAAGTTATTTAATCTTTTTTGGACCTTAATTTTCTCATATGTAAAAACTGGGGAGAGGGGCTGAGAGCACAAGAACTGGACCAAAAGAACTCAGTAGTTCCCATTCTTTTATCATTGTAGGGCTGCTAAACTATTGGAAAGTGTCTATGAATTCACAGACGCACCAGGAATTATCTATATACCAAATAAAAAAAGTTTCCACTTAATGTACTAGAATTTTCACATGTATGTACATAATGTAATTTATAAATACAAATTTATATTAAAATATAATTGTTAGGTCTATAAAAGCTTATGTTATTATGAATTTTCTCTATCGAGACTAAATGTAGAGCTACTATCATTTGGAGGTCATGAAATGTTCAACATTTATTTACTTTTGTTTGTTTGTTTTTGTTTTTTTGAGACACAGTCTCACTCTGCCCAGGCTAGAGTGCCGTGGCGTCAGCCTAGCTCACAGCAACCTCAAACACCCGGGCTCAAGTAATCCTTCTGCCTCAGCCTCCCGAGTAGCTGGGACTACAGGCATGTGCCACCATGCCCAGCTAATTTTTTCTATACATTTTTAGTTGGCCAATTAATTTCTTTCTATTTTTAGTAGAGACGGGGTCTCGCTCAGGCTGGTTTCGAACTCCTGACCTTGAGCGATCCGCCTGCCTCGGCCTCCCAGAGTGCTAGGATTACAGGCGTGAGCCACAGCGCCTGGCTGTTCAACATTTAAAAAGGGCTCTTTCTGAGTCCACCCTGGGCAACATAGTGAGATAATATTAAATTAAATGAAAAACAAAATTACTCATTACAAATGAATAATTCCACACACCTCCCCTAAGATAATGACATTAAATAAAAAAATGAACCATCTTGTATAATGATAGGCAGCATAGTAAAAATCCTTATAGGTTTAAACCTAACCTCCTGTGAAGACAGACTGTGAATTTTTTAATTCAAATTACTAAATATTTGATTCCTGGAAATAGACATGCAAGACAGTCCAGAGAACAACCTATACCAAAAGAACTATTAAAAATAGTTAATATATTTCTTCTGATACTAAATATGTCAATAATGGAATATCTGGAGATTATGATTGCAAAGACAGGACATACAGAATTAACCAGTAATTCCTTTATGGTTCTCCACCAAGTTAAATTTTTAATTCTCTAAGATTATGTCTTCTCTTCTCAAACATCATACGATGCCAACCAATGCCTCCAAAAATATCCCGATCTTGCTTCATAATCTGCCAAAAAACAGAAGCCAGAAACAGAAGATAGGAATTTCTGTCACCTTTCAACTACCAAATCTATCTGCATTTGTGCCTATTTTCTTCCCTCTCATACAACTGATAAAATGTCAGTCTTCTTATTTTAGATAAGTGGTCTAAAATCTATCATCATTTTTTTTTGAGGATATCAGTCATTTGGTTGTCTCTTTTTTTTATTGTCAATCTCATCCTCTTTACTAAATTCCATTGCCAAAATACTAGAAAAATGCTGTAAAACCACCCAAGTTAAATAATCCCTTCCTTGAGTTCTCATCCTCTTTTAGGTACTACCCCAAATCTCTGCTCTTTATAGCCAAACTTCTTTTTTATTTTTTGAGACAGAGTCTTGCTCTGTTGACCGGGCTAGAGTGCCGTGGTATCAGCCTAGCTCACAGCAACCTCAAACTCCTGGGCTCAAGCAATCCTTCTGCCTCAGCCTCCCGAGTAGCTGGGACTACAGGCATGTGCCACCATGCCCGGCTGGTTTGTCCTATATATTTTTAGTTGTATGGCTAATTTCTTTCTATTTTTAGTAGAGACGGGGTCTCGCTCAGGCTGGTCTCAAACTCCTGACCTCGAGCAGTCCTCCCAACTCGGCCTCCCTGGGTGCTAGGATTACAGGCGTGAGCCACCGCGCCCAGCCTATAGCCAAACTTCTTGAAAAGAGTTGTCCTCATATTCTGCTTTCACTTTGCCTCCCATTCCCATCCCAATCTGGAATTTAACATTTTATCATGCCACGAAAAAAACTTTTATGAATCACCAATAACCTCCATGTAGCCAAATTAAGAGGTCTTCTTAAACTTGACTTCTAACCTTATCTGATTTAGTTTACAGAATTGTCACTTTCATTTTTTAAAAATTTATTTAATTTTTTTTTTTTTGAGACAGAGTCTCACTCTCTTGCCCGGGCTAAAGTGCCGTGGCATCAGCCTACCTCACAGCAACCTCAAACTCCTGGGCTCAAGCAATCCTCCTGCCTCAGCCTCCTGAGTAGCTGGGACTACAGGCATGCGCCACCATGCCCGGCTAATTTTTTCTATATATTTTTAGTTGGCCAATTAATTTCTTTCTATTTTTAGTAGAGACGGGGTCTCGCTCTTGCTCAGGCTGGTCTCGAACTCCTGACCTTGAGCGATCCTCCCGCTTTGGCCCCCCTGAGAGCTAGGAATACAGGCGTGAGCCACCGCGCCCGGCCTAAAAATTTATTTAATTTTTGAACAACTAATGCATTTACATGTTCAAAAAGTATAAAAAGAAATACAGAGAAAAGTCTCCTATACTGTCCACTGAGTTTCTCCCTACAAGGCATGGGGTCTTGCTCTGTTACCCAGGCTGGAGTGCAGTGTTGTGATCACAGCTCACTGCAGACTTGAACTCCTGGGCTCAAGTCATCCTCCTGCCTCAGCATCCCCAGTAGATGGGGCTACAGGCACGTGCCACCATGCTTGGCTAATTTTTCTTATTTTTTTGTAGACAGGGATCTTTCGATGTTGCCCAGACTGGTCTCAGATCCCTAGCCTCAACAATCCTCCCGATTTGGCCTCCCAAAGAGTCAAGATTACAGGTGTGAGCCACAGTACTCAGATTACAAAATAAATATTGTCATCAGTTTCCCTTTTACTCTTCCAGGGTTTCTTCTGCATATGTAAGCAAATGTAATTATGTATTTTTATGCTCTCCTCCTTTTATACAAATGGTATTTATTTCACTTAACACATCTTGCGCTACATCATTAAATAATGCCCTTATCCTTTTTAGTAACAGCTTTATTGAGATATTATATAATTCACTTACCAAGAGTTCATATAGAATGCACCAGTCGTATCAAACCATAGAGCATACAATTCAGTAGTTTTTAGTACATTCAGAGTTGTGTTATCTATCACCACTAATTCCAGAACATTTTCATCACCCCAAAAAGAAATTCCATGCCTATTAGTATTCCCACTCCCTATTCTCTGCTCCACTCTCCCCCTCGTCATCCCTTGACAACCACAAATCTACTTTTTGTCTCTACAGATAGCCTATTCTGGACATTTTAAATAAATGAAATCATAAAATGAGGCCTTTTGCATCTGTCTTCTTTCACTTAGCATAATGTTTTCAAAGTTTATCCATGTTGTAGCATATATCAGTATCTCATTCCTTTTTATAGCCCAATAATATTCCATTGTATGGGTATACCACACTTTACTTATCCATTTATCAGTTGACAGATATTTACATTGTTTCTACTTTTTAGATATTATGAATAAATATACTATGAACATTCAAGTATAAGTTTTTATATGGATATGTTTTCTATTCTCTTGGATATGTACCCAGGAGTAGAAGAGCTGAGTCATATCGTAACTCTATGTTTAACCTTTTAAGGAACTGCCAAAGTGTACCATTTTATATCCCCACCAGCAATGTTGGTGGGTACCAATTTCTCTACATCTTTATTGTTCATCTTTCTGATTACAATCATCTTAGTGGTTGCGAAGTAGTATCTCTTTGTGATTTTGACTTTCATTTCCCTAATGACCAATGATGCTGAACATCTTTACAAGTGCTTATTGGCCAGTAAATATCTTTTTTGGAGAAATGTCTATTGAATCCTTTGCTCATTCTTAAATTGGGTTGTCTTGTTTTGGGTTGTAAGAATTCTTTTGAACTATAGTCCAGGCCGTTAAAAAAGAAAGAAAGAAAAAATAAAAAAATTCTTTAGGTACCCTATACCAGTCCCTTATCACACATATGATTAGCTTTACCTTTTTAAATTTTTTAATTTTATTTTTTAGAGACAGGGTTCTCATTCTGTCACCTAGGCTAGAGTATAGTGGCATATATATAATCATAGCTCACTGCAGTCTCGAACTGCTGGGATCAAGCAATCCTTTCTCTCACCTCAGCTTGCCAAGTAGCTAGGATTATAGGTACAAGCTACCATGTCCTGCTAATTTTTAAAATTTTTTGTACAGACAAGATCTCACTATATTGCCCGGGCTGGTCTCGAACTCCTGGCCTCAAGCAATCCTCCTGCCTTGGCCTCCCAAAGCCTTGGGATTATAGGTGTGAGCCACCGTGCCCAGCCTGCTTCACCTTTTTTAAAAGCTATATACTATTCTAGTGTATAGATATACAGAATATATTTGGAAATTGAGGTTTCCAATCTTTTGTTAATATTAATAATCCTACATGAAGGATACCTTTTACACGTATCATTTCTCATAAGTGCTAGCAGCAGTACTTCCCAAACTTTAATGTGCACATGAATCACTTGGGATCTTGTTAAAATGCAGGTTCTAATTCAGTAGGTCTGACATGATGTCCGAGATTCAGCATTTTTAACAAGCTCCCTCATGATTCTGCTGGTCTACGGATCATACTTTAAATAATAAGTACTTGTATATGTGTAGGACAAATTCTAAAAGCAGAATTATGAGGTCAAAGGGCATATGCATTTCTGGTTCTGGTAGTTCTTGACAAATTGCCCTCCATAGTAGTTGTACCAATTTATACTCCCATGGGCAATGTATGAATGTGGTTATTTCCCCAAAGCCTCACCAACTGAGTGTTATCAAACTTTCACATTTTTCTAATCTGACAAGTAAATAAAATTCTTTTTAGTTTTGATTTGTATTTTTCTTGAGTGATATTGATCATCTTTCCATACATTTGAGAGTTATTTGTATTTCCTTTTGAGACTACTGCCTCTTTCTTGAAATTGCCTCCACTTACAGCTTCTGTGATAAGACTCATTTCAGATGATGATTTCTTTTACTCGCTTAGCTTTTTCTAATCCAAAAGCTCCAACTCTAAGATCTGATCTCTAAATGCTGGCATTTCTTATGGTTCAGTTTTGATACCTTTTTTCTTCCCTTTCATCTATGCAATCTCATTTATTTTATGACTTCAAATATCTTCTATATTCTGGTGACTCCTAAATTTATATCTCCAGCCAACATTTTCCCTCTGAATTCAAATTTTATATCTAATACCTTTTTGATATCTTTTTCTGGATATTTCACAGGCATTTCAAACTTTAAGACCAAGAAGGAATTCCTTTCCACCCTCCTTATTTCTATAAATGGTATGACTATTCATCTAGTTGTTGAAACTAGAAACATGGGTGTCATTATTGATTCTTCTATCTCACTCCCAACCCCCAATCTACTAGCAAGTCTACTATTTCTATCTTGAATCTGCTTCTCTTCATTTCTACTGCCCCAACAATATTTAAACCATAGTCACAGCTCTGCTAGATGACTGCAAAATCCCATGTTTCTCAATGAAGGCACAGATAGCATTTGGAGAAGGGTAACCAATAGTTGAGAAGGACCATCCTTAACACTGCAGGATGTTCAACAACCCTGGCATTAGCTCTCTAAATGCTACAGTGACCCTGGTAAATGTGAAGCTAAAACCAATACCCCACATTTTCGTTTCCTTTTTTTTTTTTTGAGACAGAGTCTCACTCTCTTGCCCAGGCTAGAGTGCCATGGCATCAGCCTAGCTCACAGCAACCTCAAATTCCTGGGCTCAAGTGATCCTCCTGCCTCAGCCTCCCAAGTAGCTGGGACTACAGGCATGTGCCACCACGCCTGACTAATTTTTTCTATCTCTAATTTTTCTATTTTTAGTTGTCTAGCTAATTTCTTTCTATTTTTAGTAAAGATGGGGTCTTGCTCTTGCTGAGGCTGGTCTCGAACTCCTGAGCTCAAGCTCAAGCTCTGCTCGGCCTTACAGAGTGCTAGGGTTACAGGTGTGAGCCACCACACCTAGCCCTCACATGTTCAAATATTCCCCAAGGAAGAGATAAATCCCCTGGTTGAAAATTGGTTTCCCTAGCTCCAATCTTAACCTTTCCAATCCATTTACCACACATGTATTTTTCTTTGTATATCATAAATCAGATTACATCACTTCCCTGCACAAAACCTTTAAATGGCTTCCTGATACATTTCAAATAAAATCCATACTTCTCTACCATGGACTATAATGGAGCCTGTGTCTAACTTTCCGATATTGTCTTAGACTTATGTTTTCTGCCATCCCTTGCTTGTACTCTAGCCATGTTTACACCCTTTTAATTTCACAAACATACCTAGTTCTTTTTGACCTCAGGGTCTTTGTACATGCTGTTTACTCTACACAGACCACTTTTCCCTCCATTCTTCCACATCAGATTCCTTGGCCTCAATGCCTCATTTTATTATTTTTATTTATTATTTTTTTTGGAGACAAGGTCTTGTTTCATTGCCCAGGCTTGAGTGCACAATCACTGTAACCTCAAACTCCTGGGCTCAAGCGATCCTTCTGCCTCAGCCTCCTGAGTAGCTGGGACTGCAGGCACGCGCCACCATGCCCGGCTAATTTTTTCTATATATTTTTAGTTGTTCAGCTAATTTCTTTCTATTTTTAGTAGAGACAGGGTCTCACTCTTACTCAGGCTGGTCTTGAACTCCTGAGCTCAAACAATCCACTCGCCTTGGCCTCCCAGAGTGCTAGGATTACAGGCGTAAGCTACTGCGCCTGGCCTCTTTTTTTTGTTTTTAATACATCTTTTTTAGTAGATGATGGAAATGCTCTATCTATCTAAAGACAGAGTTTCACTATGTTGCTCAGGCTGGTCACAAATTCCTGGATTCAAGTGATCATTCCACCTTAGCTTCCCGAGGAGCTGGGATCACATGCATGCGCCACTGTGGCCAGCCTCACTGACAATCTTTTAGACCAAGAAAATATCAGGTATCAAAAGAGGAAAATCTTCAACACAGTACTGAGTTGATACTCTCTGAACTGAGAATTCTATACTTGTAGTCAACTATTAAACTGCTATTAGCCCTTTCTCCTATTATAATAATCAAGGAAAAAAATCTCAAAAAGCAACTAAATTATATATATTTAATTCTAAATCACGGTTTAAAAAAAAACTATAATAAAAGGTAAAATGCCATGTTTAGCCAGAACTCCCCTCCCTGTCTGGCTGAAATGATGCTATAGTCACACTAATAAACTTAATTTCTATTCTGTTCAATAAGTTTCAAGTAAAGCAATTGGTTGAAAACATTAAGGTGAATATAAACAAATTCCTAATAGTGACTATGGAAAGAAGTAAACAGACTAAGAGAGGGACAAACAAATACACTTAAAGGACCTCACACAAAGAATTTCAAAGTACTTTTTAGAGCCAACTTCACACATTTTGTCATAGCCCACCTTAGTTGCTGGGGATTTTCATGGATACCAACCACCCAGTAGTGATCAGATTTTCCTTTGCAGTGTTCTCTTGTGTTACATATGGGAGTCCATGTATCACCAAGCCCTCTGTTAAGCATTCGAACAAGGCCTTCTGAATCCACATAACAGGGGGTACCTATAAACCAACAGAAAAAGGAATCACTTAGAGACATAGCTACACATTTGTTAAATAAATCATATTTCAAAAATACATACGAAGGATTCAACTTCCATTTCAAAAGTACAAAACAAAAGGAAAAAATCTAAAATTATTTTCTGTAAACTTTCATTAACCACATAGAGTAAGACCTAACTGAAAAAAGGGAAAAAAAAAAAAATCACATGATATGACTAAAATTTACCCAAATAAAGAGAAAAAACTGACAGTTTCAGTGAAAAGTATGCCATCTGCTGGAATATAACAAAAATAATTTTTAAGCCAATTTTAGTAAAAAACGAGAAAAAAAAAACAAAAAAACTAATAAAACAAATCATGAATCTGAAGGTTCTTGGCTGAAAAAGACTTGGAAAAATGACCAAAATCTGACACAAGGTGATGATGTAAAGAAATTTATCTTTGGTACTCTTCTGCCCTCTTCTCTTTGTTGGCCTTGTCACAGTTCTATCCCCAACTCCTAGGCAAGCAATTCTTACCTAGGAAAACAGGTAAGGATTCCTGTTTCCCACTCACTCTGCTTCCAACTGAGAAAGTGAATGGCAAATTATCTAACTATTCCTTTCCTTATCTGTGGCTTCATAGCCCTCTTGCTCTACAAACATCAGTTTCTTCAGAGTCTGGATCTGATTGGTACATGGGGAAAAAAAAGCTATACAAATGTTAGTTATTAATTGCCATATTATTAAAGCATGAATGACTAATAATATCCCAATAGAAAACACATCCAAAAATCACTGACGTTTTAAAGACAAAGTAGAATTTCCAGTAATGTAAATGAAGAATACAAATCTCTAATAAGAGAAATATTTAAGCCCTCTTTGAGACAGGTTTAACAGGTGATTTAAAATAAGGTACTCTTCAGTGTTCTTCAAATCATCTATCATACGCCACTATAATTGAGTTTACAATAGTACTACAGAATAGAAATAAATATGTGAGCCACAAATGTAACTTTTAATTTCCTAGAGCATTTAAAAAAAAGGGTGAAGTTAATTTTAATAATGTATTTTATTTAATACAATATATCCAAAATATTACCATTTAACATGTAATCGATATAAAAGAATTATTGAGATTTCTATATTCCTTTTTACATACTAAGTCTTCAAAAATCAGATAATATTTTATACTTACAGAACATCTCAATTCATATGAGCCATATTTCAAGTGCTCAGTAGCCACACATAGCTAATAGCTATTGTAGTTAATAGTAAAGTACTAGAAAATGCCTAATTTTTGTGTACAGTCTATTAGAAAAGACACATCTTTACCATCGATTTGTATCTCCTTCTTACTATCTAATAAACTTTCAGAAAAATATATTTCCTGGTCACTCCCCAAAATTGCAGGAAAAAAATTTTTAAAAATTTTAAAAAGAAAAATATATTTCCCTCTTTGTAAGTTTTCTAATCAGAATTCTCATGAAAAGAGATCTTGTACGTAAGACAATGGCTACCTTGCCTAACAACTGCAGCTTCTAATTCTGTCAACATATTAAAACAAAGAGATTTAAAACACAAAATATAGACAATTTATCTTTAAAGAAATGAATTAGAGATAAAAAAATTTTTCTTCTTGAAAAATATCTTTAATATAAAGAAACAAATTTATCTTGCCTTCAGCTGAAAACCCAACCCATGCAACATAGGATTTCCTTGTAAGAGGAAGAGGGTCACCATGCAAAATTTGTTTTTTCTTTTTCCCCAGCTCTAGCAGTTGAACTCCAAGGCACTGATCCCCATCAAATCCTGTACCTATTGAGAAAATGTAAATACAAATCAAACATAAAAGGTTATTCAGCTTTAATGCAGTTTAAATTATTTTCTGTGAATTGATTTTATAGTAAATTCTTAGACTAAATAGAACTACTATTTATGGATAATCCGCCTGAAGCACTATTCAGGTATTACAAACAGAATAATAAGTTACACAGACTATTTATATAAACTCATTGTAACGTGGTCATTCATTCATTCAAGAAATACTTACAGAGAGCTTACTATGCGCCAGGCACTAGCTTAGGCACTGGGGCCACCATAAACAAAGTCACTGTTCTCATGAAATTCAAATTCAAGTAGAAGACAGACAAATTAAAAAACACGACAAGTACAAAAATGATACAAAGAATTCTTATAATAATGTGATACAGAGTGTGAGACTAAGTGGCTACTTTAGACTGCATAGTCAGAGTTGGCTTCTCTGAGAAAGTAAAACTTAAGCTGAGATATGAATTGCAAGTTGGAGCCTGCCATGCAAACATCAGGGGAAGGAACATGACAGCAGGTGGAGTGAACAGCTAATGAAAAGTCCCAAGGTAGGAAGAACAAGCCAGGAGAGTTCCAAGAACACAAAGAGGCCAGTATAGCCAGAACATGGTAATAACAGAAAAAGTGGTGAGAGATGAGCTTGAAGAGGCAGGCAAAGGTCAGATCTTGCAGGATCAGTATTACCTTGCCAGCTATGATAAGAAGTTGGATTTTGATTCTAAAAATGAAGGGAAGACAGAGAGATTTGAGCAGAAGAGGGATGTGATATGATTTACATTTTTAAAAGATCACCTAGGGTACACCACCTAGGATGTGGAGAATGGACTGTGGAAGGCAAGAAGGGAAGCTAAGAGACTAGTTAGGAGGCTACTGTGACAGTCCATGAGACAACATCTGGGTTCTACTGGGGTGTTAGTAGAGGAAATGAAAAGAGACAGATTTAGAATGCTGTTCCATAGAAGGGACATTTTGCTGTTGGAGTTGATGTGGAAGGTGAGGGAAAGAGAAGAAATAAGGTTAACTTTTAGAATTTTGGCTTGAGAAACTGAATTGTTAGTATGTCATTTACTGAGATGGGGAAATACATAAAAAACAAGTTTGGAAGGAAAAAAAATCAAAGGTTTTTTGTGAGTAAGTTAAGTTTAAGATGCCTGTCAAAACTCTACATAGAGATGTTAAATGGGCAATTGGATATGCAAGTCTGGAGATACAGGACAGGGTAGGGCCAGTGATACTAATTTAGAAGTCACAGATACAGAGGTGTATTTAAAGCCATGGGCCTTGATAAAATTCCCCAGGGTAGTTTCTCAAACTGCATTTTTGGACCTATAAGTCATAAAATCAATTTAGAGTAGTAACCCGTATTAAAGAAAAAGGATATCAAAGACTTTTATTTCAGTGATATTTGCAGACATATGTAGAATAACAAAGTAGAATCTATTTTACTGTGGCTAAGCAGTCAAAAGACTGAAAGTCCCTGACCTAGCCAGAGTACTAGAGAAGAAGGGGCTACAGTCTAGCTAAAAAGTCAGTTAAGAAGGAGAAGCCAACAAAAGA
>VBSM01002121.1:12228146-12245547 GCA_008086735.1 Cheirogaleus medius | reverse complement strand
AAAAAAAAAAAAGAAAAAGGAGTAAAATATTGAGAAAAACTATCGGGAGAGTGATGTCAAAGAAGATAAGAAAATAAAGCATTTCCTATTGAATTACATATGTGTGTGTGTGTGTGTGTGTGTGTATATAGCATAAGGAGATCATCAGTAATCTTGATAAGACCAGTCTTAGGGACTAAACAAACAATTGAGGTGAGGAAAAGGAAACTCTACTTTGTAATTCTCTCTACAATATAGTTCTATAAATAAAATGTTTTCATTTTCACTGCTATTAGTGAATAAAACAAAATTCCCTACATTTAAAGATTATACTAATACAAATAATACATAAATGTAAAAGGAGGTATATAATCCAAAACAAAAACAGTAACTACAACAAAAAAGCTCAAATAATTTCCATTCTACTTCATAGTAAAATTATGAAAGACTAGGAAAAAAATCTACCTCTGTGATAAACAACAAAAAGCTGTTCTCCATGTCCTGCCATTGACACCACAGGCCCAGGAAGGCTGAAGACCTCTTTCTGAACACCTCCAATAGTAAATAATCGAAGGAGCAAGGCACTAGTGGCAGCAGCAGCCCATCCCTGACCCAGACATATGGCTTCAATATCCTCCTTCTGAGGCATATCTATTATCCACTCTTTGCTTGAATCCCAAGAACTAAAGTGCAGGCAGTGAAGCTTGCTAAAAATTAAAACAAGACAGAAACAATCAATCAAACTTTCATATGTAATATTCACATATAACTAATCATGACACCCAATAACAAAACCAAATAGTTTATTTTTCTATTATACATTACTAGTACAACAAATTGCCTTAAGAGTGTTAACTATACAATATCCTTAAACTATATTAAAACCATTAAAAGTCATGTTTTTGAAGAATATTTAAAAATACGGGAAAATGCTCACAACATAATGTTAAATGAAAAACGGCAGGCTAAAAACTGTCAAGTGTGATTTTATATTGTAAATGTACACAAAATCACAACTAAGTTTTAAAAAAGGAAGGAAGCATCAAAATGTTAAGCAACAGTTCTCTCACTGCAAAAAATAAAAGTTAATATGGAAGAATAAAAAAAGAAAAAAGAACCACATATAACACCACCAGTGAGATTAACCACTGCTAAAAAGTTGATACATGTTTTCAGTCTTTTATCCTTGCACATGTATATATACACGTAAGTTATTATTAAACACAAATTCTTTAAGCTTCAGAATGTAGATACCATAAGTTTTTGGAATCAGAGGAAGTAATGACTTTCTGAACAGTAATTTTGATATTCAATTTTAAAATGAAAAGATAACATTGTATATGCCTGTGAAATAATGTATTCAAGGAAAACAAAGAGGATTATCTAGAATCAAAATTACACACAGAAATAAATATTCTTATACATGAAATTCTGAGAGACACTGAGTCACCAATGATTTATTTTACTAAACTGATTTAATTCAATAATGAAGTATTGAGTTAATTTTATAATGTGTAAATTAGGAGACCAATTAAAAAGTTAAAATGACCTAATATAATGTTTCTCAGACTTTAATATGTACTCAATCACATGAGGATTTTGTTAAAATTGCAGATTCTGATTCAGAGGTCTGGGGTGGGGTCTGAGATTCTTTCTGCACTTTCAACAAGTTCCCAGGTGACCTATGCCCCTAGTTTGTAAACAAATGCATCCAATCAGAAAGATTTTGATTTCAAATCACCTGGGAGATAGTAAAATCCTTCAAGTGTATATCAGTACTATTACCAGCTGAAGGAAAGAGATTAAGAAAGGGCAATCAGCTATAATAACAAAAAACTGAGAAAAATATTTTTTCTTAAAAAAAAAAAGCATTCTGCATCCATTGCTTTTCCATCATATTTTTTTCTCTATATCTATCTATTAATACCTACCTACCTGTCAAATATGTAAAGAAGTCCAGAATACATTAAACAAAAAAAGCAAATTGATGAATAGTATATTTTTGGGTTTGTTTATCCTTTTTGTTCTTTTTCAAAGAAAAGTTTCAAATCTAATCTATAGTGACAAAAAACCAGATCAATAGTTGGCCAAGGCTAGGCCAAATTAACTGCAAAAGGATATGAAGAAAAATTTGGGGGCGATAAAGAAGTAGTCTATATTTTGATTGTGGTAGTGGTTACCTAAGTATACATGTTTATCAGCTCATCAAACTATATACCTAGACTGGGTGCATTTTATTGTATATGAATTATACCTCAATAAAGTAAATTAAAACAAGGGGAGTTCATAAAGAAAGAAATCTAGAAGGATACATATCAAATTGTTAACAGTAGTAGAGTAGAATTCTGGGGGGAATTTTCATTTTCTAAAACTTCTGTACTGCTTTTTTTTAAATACAATGAACATACATTATTCTAATAGTAATAAAAACACAATATAAAAAATAATTCCATTGCCCTTGCATTACAAATCACATCATATCATTTTGATATTTAGTTAGAGAATGCAATAATAGAACAATTAGGACAAAAACAGACATTTTCTGAGGTATTGTGGGTGTACCGGTATTTGTATGGAACTCTTCTTTCTGAAATTTCACACTACAAAAGATATAATTTTGTTTTATTAACTTTTTGTCTTTAATTTCAACAACTGTATCTAATAGTTCAACAGTACCAAGCTCTTCCTAGGAATTTTGAATTTACCTTGTCAGGTCATCAGTGCTTTCACATGCCAACAAAATAGCTTCATGGGAAAGATCTGCTATTGTATAATTCAAAGTGTTTGATAAGTGTGTTGCATGGTGTACGGAAGTATCATGGAACTCCACATCTATGGCATTGTCCTGCTCATCATTATAGCAGCGAATAATTCCAACAGAGTTCCACACCTATAAGCAGGTTAAATATAAGTTTAAGAAAAAGTGAAGCTCCTAGAATAAGTAGGTACAAATTAAAAAATCTTAACAATTCAGTTAGTATCAAGATTTAAGTTATGAGAACTACTACATCTCGCCTAATACCAAATAGTTTCAGATAGCAGTAGTAATACCAGAGCTACGATTACTAATTATTGTTCTCCTCATAAGACTAAAATACATCTAGTCTTATTATTAACAAGTGGAGTATTTAATATTTAAAAGTAGATTACATGCTGTTATTTAAAATGTACTTTACAATTGGCCTTTGAACAACCAAACCATCAAATTCCTCGAAAGAAACATTTTTAAACTTTACTTACAAATATGGATGCAAACAACAACAGATTTTTTTTTCTGGTCCAACTAACTAAATATCATAGGATAAATATACACATTTTAAGGAAACATAAACTGACACTATTTGGTATAATTTGGAAAACTCATCTTCCACTGATGTACATTATAGGTCCCAGTGTCTCTAATGAAATTAGTTAAATATATCAAATTATAAATAAAATATTGACACTAAAAACTAAGACCTATTACTTGATGATTACTGATGGCAATGAGAAGTTTTATTAATATTAAATATTATTACCCTTAATGTTTACATAAAAATTTATACCAGGCCTACACAACAGGCAAAATGCTCAGAGTGGAAAACCTCAAATAGCCAACAAATAGAAATACTAAACTGTTTAAGAGCTCAAACTTAAGGCAAAAAGCAAACACATTCATTCATTTATTCAAGAAATATATATTTAATGCCTACTGTGCAATACTTTGTTCTAAATGCTAAGAACGCATTAGTAAGCAAAATAGAAAAATCCCTATCATTGTAGAGCTTACATTCTAGTGGGTGGGGGGCGGTAAGGAAAAGGGGCAAGTAGGTTTTTTTCCCCCTTAGTACTGATCATCTTTTATTAATTATATATTAAACTAGTAGTTGCCACCTTTAAAAACACCTTCTAACAAGCATTTTGGAATCAGTATAATACTCTCTATAACAACAAATATGAGAAATAAGGTTTAGAAGTATAGCCAGAGGTATTATAAGACATACAGTAATATTTACTTATGTTCATTATATATCATTTTACAAAGGAGAATTTTACTTAACACGATTTCAATTATAAGGTTGAAAGATTAAAACTGAGTTAACCATAAAATAAATCAGCCACAAAATACAAATCAACCAAAGTGCTCCAGGCCATTTAATTAAGGTTTTTAAAAATATGTTTTATCCAACAAAATCAACTATAGTGAGAATAAAATGCTGAAAAGCTATTTAGAAGTTGAGTGTAGAACTAAGGCTTACCATGAACCTGTGGGTGAGATGCAAGGGTGTAGAACCTGACTGGAATGGCTTTTGCCGGGGAGTTGGCATGGGTCCTTCATAAAGTGGCCTGTGGGATGTTACAAGTGGAAGACTGTGAATGCTGCCTTCCTGATCATCCTCCTCTTCTTTGAGAAGACTAGAAGCAGTTTTTAGCATTGTAACATCTACAATACAATGGATTATATTTAAGAGAATCATAAATACCAATGACCAGGAAAAAGAAAAAGCATTATGGAATCTAATAACTTTTCCATTCATATTTGATGACACCAACATGATATTTGCCTCTTTCACTGTGTTAAAGAGATGCAGTGATGGTATAAAACTCCTGGTGCCTTTGCATCAATCAAGGCAGTGGCATGAAACTATATTAACAGTCATTCCATTGTTAACAACCACTCACTTGCAGTAAAAATATTAATGTGATTAAATACTGATCCTGGCCGGGCGCGGTGGCTCACACCTGTAATCCTAGCACTCTGGGAGGTCGAGGCAGGCAGATCGCTCGAGGCCAGGAGTTTGAAACCAGCCTGAGCAAGAGCGAGACCCCGTCACTACTAAAAAGAAAGAAATTAATTGGTCAACTAAAAATATATAGAAAAAATTAGCCAGGCATGGTGGCACATGCCTGTAGTCCCAGCTACTTGGGAAGCTGAGGCAGAAGGATTGCTTGAGCCCAGGAGTTTGAGGTTGCTGTGAGGTAGGCTGACGCCATGGCACTCTAGACGGGGCAACAGAACAAGACTCTGTCTCAAAAAAAAAAAAAAAAAAGTTCAAGTGAGACCAGTGGATTTTAATGTAAAATAGTTGAAAAGTTCATTGAAGTTTTCAGATTCCACTTTGCAAGTAATCTTTAAGAAACTACCATCTGCTAAGTTTTGGTGCAGTATCAAAGAGTATCCACAATTATCTCACTAAAAATATGTCTCCTTTTCCAAATTACGTATTTGTGTCAGATCAAATTTTCTTCATACACTTCAAGCAAAAACAATATATGGCAACAGACTTAATCCAAAAGCAGATGAGAGAATCCAGCTGTCCTCTATGCCAGACATGGCAAAGACTGAAATGCTACTCTTCTTACCAAATTTTCTTGTTTTTTATAAAAAAATGTTATTCATGTTTACATGAGATTATTACTGTTATTTTAAGTGAATAAATACTTAAACATTTCTGATAAATAATAGATATAACTCCATAAATAAATATTCTTTGGGAGTTCTCAAAATTTTTTTGAGTGTAAAGGGCTACTGAGGCCAAAACAATGAGGACTGCTGTTCTATAAACCCTATGATTTAAATGCAACACAACTTACCACTGCATATTAGCATTTTACTTGATAATGCTCAAATGTGTTATTTTAGCATGTAAGTTGTTGTGACAGGCACTTTATTTGAAGGTTTTAAATTATAATCTCAATTTCTTTAATAGATACAATACTATTCAATTTATCTATTTCTTCTTGAGTTCGCTTGGTAGTTTGTATCTTTCAAAGAATTTGCCCATTTCATATTAAATTTATGAGCACAGTTATAATATTCTCTTGTTATCCTTTTGTTATCAATAGCAGTGCTGGCATACAGAAATATGAGTTACAGATGTAATTTAAAATTTTCTAATAGCTATATTTAAAAAGAAACATGTAATTAATGTTAATAATATACTACCTTTAAAATACATATCATTTCAACATACTCAAAATAAAAAATTTACTAGATATTTTACATTCATTTTTTTCTTACTGTCCTCAAAATCTGGTTGCATTTTAGAGTTACAACACATCCCAATCAGGACTAGCCATGTTTCAAGTGCTTAATAGCCACCTGTGTCTAGTGGCTACCACACTGGATAGCATAAGTCTACAGGATCTATAGTGATGACTTCTCTTTCATTCTTATATTAGTAATTTTTGCCTTTTTCTTGATCAGTCAGGATAGAGACTTATCAATTTTATTGGTCTTTTCAAAGAACCAGCTTTTGGTTTCATTGACTTTATAGTTTTTGTTTCAATTTTATTGAATTTTGCTCCTTATCATTTCTTTCCTTCTGCTTTCTTGGGGTTTAATTTCTTCTTTTTCTAGTTTGCTATAGCAGAAGCTTAGGTCATAGACTCGAAATCTTTTTTAACATAAGCATTTAATGCTATAAAATTCCCTCCAAGCACTGCTTTAGTTAGCTACATTCTACAAATCCAGTAATGACTTTAAATACCTTTAATTAAAATATCAAAAACATTAATCAACAGGGTAGATTATCACATGCACAAAGTCAAATTCATACCAACTGAGTTTTCATCATCTTCTAGAATGTGACTTCGCTGTCTAGGACGACCTGAAGCCATCATGAGGTCATCATCATCCTCATCATCATGTATAATCGCTTTTGAAAAAGAGGGGATCTCAACTGCATTGTCATTCAGAAAATCACCAGCATTACTTGTATCATCTCCATCAAAAAGATCATCATAATTCTTTTCCACTCTGCTAGATACCTTGAACAAATTAATTAACAAATGAGAAAATTAACACTATTAGTCAACTATTTATGAAAGGTAATAATATTAGTGAACTATTTGGAAAAACTCAATTACTGAAAAGGCAATCTTTTAATATATACCCATAAACTCTATCAAATAAGCTATGTTCTAAGAGATAATAATTAATAAATATATTTATGAATATTGTATTTATATTTATGTAGTAAGACTCAGAATGTATGTATGTATGTAGGTATGTATTTATTTTTGAGACAGAGTCTGGCTCTGTTGACAGAGCTAGAGTGCTGTGGTGTCAGCCTAGGTCACAGCAACTGCAAAGTCCTGGGCTCAAGCGATCCTCCTGCCTCAGCCTCCCAAGTAGCTGGGACTAGAGGTGCTCGCCACCACACCCAGTTAATTTTTTTCTATTTTTAGTAGAGACGGGGTCTCACTCTTGCTCAGGCTGGTCTCAAACTCCTGAGCTCAAGCAATTATCCCACCTCAGCCTCCCAGAGTGCTAGGATTACAGGCGTGAGCCACCACTCCTGGCCTCAGTCTTTGTTTTAAATGCCTTATAGTCTGGGGATGGGGCTTGAGTGTAAGGACAGATATGCAAACCAATACTGTATATGCCAAAGTATAAGGCAAGATTTTATTCCTCAAAAGTCATTCCCCTGAAAAGAAGTCACATTAATATGCCCAGGTCCAAAGTGAAAGGTGCCCTTACTAATAATAATCAACAGAGGAAAATAAACTATTAAATAGAAATAAATTCACAGTACAACTGCCCTTTGTTTTGTTTAATTAAACACCTATGGCCTAACTCGTTATCTCTAAGAGTTGCTTCTCAGCCTTGAAGATCCCTAAGCAGACAGTAGGGATATAAACTTCCCGCTCCAACTATGTCTCAGTTCCTGCCAAAAACCAGATTCCAAGGACTCAGATAAGCCAGCCTCACAGAGAAAAGAGAGAAAACAAGGAACACCTGCAACAGCTTTGCAGCCGCTTCTGTTATCAATCTACTAATGCAGAGGAAAAAAAGCCAGTTTTTACCCTTTAAAACTCCAAGTGACTTTCCCTCAGGGGCCCTACATTTCTACTCCTTCATTTGTGTGCCATGGCCACTCACTCACTCTCTCTTTCGTGCTCTCTCTTTCTTTCCTTCTCAGAAAAATAAACTTTTACTTCTGTAATCCTAAACTGTTTGAGAAATCTTTCTCCACCCACGTACGAATTTCACATCCTTTCACAAAGTCTCTCATATTATAAGACATGCTCTCATTTACTTTTATTTTGAACAAGATACTATACATTTCTTTTAAATTATCTCAGTTTTTTGATGCTTATAGAGATAGTGATAGAACAAAAAAACAAGGGAGTCAAAGAAATTCAATGTGGAATTAATCATTATTTCCTAGGAAAATGAACATACCTTGCAGGAGTTGGGTGTCACTGTAAACAGATTTTAGATCACTTTAAAAAGTGAAATAGGGCTGGGCACGGTGGCTCATGCTTGTTACCCCAGCACTTCAGAAGGGAAAGGCAGGAGGATAACTTGACACCAGGAGTTCGACATTAACCTGGGCAACATAGGGAGAGCCCCCCTCTAACAAAAATTTTAAAATTAGCTGGATGTGGTGGCACGTGCCTATAGTACTAGCTACTCAGGAGGCTGAGTTGGGAGGACTGCTTAAGCACAGGAGTTCGAGCTACGATTGTGCCACGGCACTCCAGCCTGGGTGACAAAGTGAGACTCTGTCTCTAAAAATAAATAAATAAATAAAATAAAAAGTGAAATGGTAAGCAGATACATTGCTGAGTACACAATTTACTCCTAGAGGATGAATGAAAACAGAACAAATGTCAAGCCAATGGAAACTTATAGTTTGATATTACATTCTAATGAGATACCATTAACGGATTAAAAAGGACCATATCACAAACCTTTTATTTTTTTAGTTATAGAATTTAAGAATTTTTGGTAGAGAGCGACTTTCCCTATGTTGCCCAGGCTGGCCTTGAACTCTTGGCCTCAGGTAATCCTCCCAAAGTGCTGGGATTACAGGTGTGAGCCACTGCGCCTGGCCACAAACCTTTTAAATGGAAGTAAACATAATTTTGTTCAGAAAAACTAATGTTTAATAAAATGAGAGAAAATTTAAAAAGTACTTGTAAATTCATATATTTAAACATGATTTGATATGTTTAATTAAATTAATGATGAAATGCTATCAGAAGATATTTAACCCTTCCATTTGTAAACCTAAAAGTTTATGTACTCAAGTTAGCCAAAAACTTTTTTTGGATTTTCTTATAGGAAAATGGGAGTTTTGTCATATATTTATGGTGAGGCCCATAAAATGTTAACAGGTGTGAAAATGTACTATGAACAATGAAAGGAAAAAGGAGAGAATGGTCCATTCTGGATAGAAGGGTTAAATATTTCATAAGAAAATCTTTAAGTTGAACACAGCTCCCAACTTACTTCTCCAAAGAGTAAATCTTTTCAGCTCTTGTAATTGTTTCTTTGATACTTTCTTTCATACCTGTAAGTAATATTCTAGCACTATTTCTTTTTTTCAGTTTTACTCATTATCGGTTTAATAGATCCTATTAACTTCCGTCTATGGTAAATGAGGACTTGGTATCCTTTCACAACCACCTCTACCCCCTTGTATGCATGCATACTATTCTTCTACCCTAATCCTCCCAATAGAGATATTCTCAACTTTGGTTCAATCAATATACAGTACTTAGGTTATTATGATCATGCAAATGCTATTCACAGCTGAATAAAAATTATAGCCAATATTTACAAAGTGCTGTGCTAAAATACTGTTTTAAATATATATATGTAATTCATTTAACACTCACAATAACCCTAAGTGGTTAGCTCTATTCCTATCTTCACATTACAGATTAGTATATTATGATCATTTTTCCTCTCTTTTACAACTTTTTGTTTTCTCTGGAGTTAAGAATCTCTTTCTTTAGATCTTTTCTTTTGGACAGATTCCTCAAAGATGATTCTGCCAATCTCCTGAATGAAAAGTATAAGACTTGCTAACAATGTTCTGGGAGCCAAGTAGAAGCAAGCTGGGAATTTTAACATTCAAGTATGGATACTTTCATTTAATCCTCTGTTTTCAATACAGTATTCCCCCCTCACCCAATTCCAACTCCACTCAACTGTACCCAGTGTCCCTAGGCCAAGGATCGTTTTTGTTTTACCTTTTCTAGAAAACAAATCTCTAACATTCTGCCAGATGTATGTGGGGAGAGGGAAGGCTGTTACAAAGTTGTACACTCTGACATTGAGACTGGACAGATCTCCTGCTCATTAAATCAACCCTTCTGTTTTCAGCCCCTCTTTTAGAAGTACCTAGTGCTACCAAAATCCCAATCTTTGAAGATTTAGTCAGGCAAACTGAGTAGCATCTCACAGCTCTCCCCCGGCTGCAGGTTTAGAATTCAACTTCTTGAGAAGCCAAAGTTAGTTTCCAACCATTCTTTTATTTTCTAGCCTCCAAAATTTTATTATCAATGCTTAAACTATCTTTTTTTACCTCAGGGGATAATGCATTTAAAAAATTCCTTTAGTGTGGTTTTAGTTGGGGTTTTAGCAGGAAAGATAAAAGCATGTATTAAGGTCTGTAATCTTTAAGTGGAAGTCTAAACTAAGACTTGAAATATGAATGGGTACATTTGTCAGGCAGGGTAAATAATGAACAAAAATAAGGTGGCCTGTTTAAAGTAATTCAATAAAGCCGTATGGCTATATGAGTAGTTCTAAGAGTTAAGGCTAATTCAGAGCAGAAAAAATTTATAGGCCAAATTGAAACTTGATACAGTTACTAACTCTAAGCTTTAGCTATAAAACCTTTACCTAACAATCTCAAGAAAACAGAAAACAAAAATAGTATTTCATGAAGAGTATTCCTTGGAAAGGAATTATATAGAGGTGGAAAAAAGTTTCTTAGGAAAATATATTTGGGAAACATTAGATTAAACAAGTTCAAACATATTTCTTTCCTATAAACTATTACTGAGCATTTAATATAGTAACATAAACTGTCATTTTATAAGAAAGGTAGTTTCTAGTGTCCTTCAAATCTATACGACCACAGAAAAACTGAAGAAACTGTTATACCATGTGACTTATTACCTTACTGCTTGATATCTTTTCGGTAAGGTTACAAACATTCTCCAGGAGCCCTAGATTTCCTTGTGCATCAGTATAAGATATTTGACCACAAGTAGGATGCCATGCCAGACCACAAATTGCATAACCTTTCTCATTTTTCACCCTGAAAATTAAAAAGTTGGTTTTCAAAATACTGTCAAGAAAAATACAAACTGTACATTTTTTTAGGTAAATTTTAGTTAAAATGAATTCTGACAATCTAATACCTGTGTATTTTCATTCTGACAATCTAACAACTGCAAATTTAAAATGTTTCATAATAAAACAGAAAAAAGCTAATAGAAATGAGCAAAGAAGAGACAAAAGATATGCGAAATCATACCTTTCCATGCAGTCTTTGGTTTCCACATTCCATACTATAATTAAGCCATTAATACTACCTGCAGCTAAATATTGCCCACAGGGAGACCAGGTTACTATATTGAGGGTCTATAAAGAAAAACAGTTAATAAATAATAATTTGGCATAATTTGAAATTAAACACTCATTTTATTACCCTATTCAAATTTCATATCCCTATTTTATATTATTTCTAATTATATCATACACAAGTTATAATATAAAACTTATTTTTTGGCTTTCTTTTTTAATAATATTTAACTATCATTAGCACCTATTACTTTCTTTACCATGAGAAAATTATGCTGGCCCAATTTTGGTTTCTGCTTTTTTTTGGGGCGGGGGGGTGACAGGATCTTGCTCTGTTGCCTGGGCTAGAGCGCAGTGGCATAATCACAGCTCGCTGCAAAGTCAAACTCCTAGGCTCAGGCTCAACTGATCCTCTTGCCTCAGCCTCTCGAGTAGCTGGGATTACAGGCACGCATCACTAGGCCCGGATAATTTTTATATTTTTTGTGGAGATAGCACCTTGCTATATTACTCAGGCTGGTCTCAAACTCCTGGGCTCAAGTGATCCTCCTGCCTCAGCCTCCCAAAGTGCTAGGATTATAGGCATGAGCCACTGTGCCTGGCCCTGGCACAATTTTAAAAGCAAAATCTAAAAAACATTATCATCCTAGAAAGAGAGCCAATACAAGGCATCCTCTTAGTGTTCACCATTAAAATGAAGAGAACCAGTAAGTGCAGTGAAACTTATTAAGCCATTGCTGACCTATTGGGCTTATATTTCCTCAGTTTTAAAATGTGTGTATGTATGTGTGTGCTAGAAAGAGAAAGAGAGAAACCAAAAACCTTTCTTGTTCTAATTCCAGAGTCTACGATCATAGGTCTTAGTGAAACTCAATAATAAATGCTAATTACTGATAATTCAAGAATAACTTGTTCTAGGCTGGCCCAAAGGTAGTGAGTTATCTCACTTGATTGTTCATGGTCAGTTACAGATTGAACTCCTTGTTCTACTATTTTCCCCTCTTCTCACTACTGCACTCCACTAGTCTTAAAAAAAAAAGAATCACTTGTTCTAATACTAGGCTAGGGTTAAATTTGACTTCTTACGAATTAAAAGATATTCTTATTAAATCTCACAAAGGAGAAAGGTCAGATAGGACTTAGCAAAGACCAATCTACTGTCCAATTATGGATCAAATAAAGGAAGGGTTAGCTGATAGAAGGTAGACACAGGCACAACAGTCTGAAGTTGTTCTCCACTTCGAATAATATTTAACTGCAACTGTATTTAGGCAAAGTATGCATTAAATATTTCCTATAGCCTACTGAAAGTGTCACTTATGAAACCTACCTGAGAGATGAAATTATCTGAAAGATCAAATTGATGACTCCAAGTTTCTCTTCTATATAGTTTAACAGATTTTTCGACAGGAATTGCCAGTAACTATCAGAAAAGAATCAACAAAAGTTTACATTAAATTGATTTTGAAGAGGAAAAAAGGCAGAAAATACATTCAGATAAATTTACAGACATAAAAGCAAATTTGTTGTGTTTTCTGTTTTGTTTTTAGATATGGGGTCTGGCTATATTGCCCAGGTTGGCCTTGAACTTTTGGCCTCAAGCAATCCTCCCACTTCAGCCTCCAGAGTAGCTGGGACTCCAGGCACACACCATGCCTGGCACAAATTTATATATTTTTTTCTCTGCCCCCCAAGAAATTTGTATTTTAACTGGCAATTGACAAAACTTAGAAAATTACTTAAAATTTTGATAAGCAAAAAATAGGTGATGATCACTCTACTGCTTGCACTGAAAAATAAAGAATTTGTAGTTACTAGTATTTTTAATTATTTCTTAAGGAATGTAGGTCCTTTGGATCTAAAAATTCATCTCATTTATTGGAAGGAAGTAGAGCCAGAATCCATTGAATAGCTTAAGAAAAAGAAATAAAAGAAATTTATCGTCTTACACATTCTTCCAGAGAAACAGATTAGTAGAAAAACTAAAACTGTGTATTCTTTCCATGTTTATCCAAAAAAATTATTAACAGTAAAGCTATGTTAATTTTAATTTTTAAAGTAATTATATTAAATGTTTTGTAAGCAAAGAAAAACATATCTAGATTTCCTTGAGTTCAATTATCACTTTAATATAAAATGTACACTCTTAAAAGTTTATATGACACAAAAGGGTATATACTGAAAGTCTCATTCCCATCCCTAAATCCTATTTCTACTGCCCAATGGCAAATATAAGTATAGACTATACAAGAATGCATATGGACATATATAAGTATATACATATACACACACACAGACCCGTAATTTTTTAAATAGTAGCATCTTCTCTATACCTACTGTTCTACAGCTTGATGTTTTTTACTTAACAATATATCTTGAAGATTATTCTATATAAGGATATACAGATATACCTCACCCTAAAGGTTCAAAAATACCACAGAAATATCACAATTTATTTAACCAGCTTTCTATAAATGAATATTTATGTTTCCAGTCTTTACTGTCACAAATAGCAGTGCAACATTTTCATTATACATACTCTGTAGTGCGCATGTATGAATATGCTTACAGGATATATGCCTAGAAGTAGTACTATTAGTCATTTATTCTGATAAAAACTGCCAAACCCTCTTCCACACAGTATATAATCAAACTTGATCTCTTACTATCTCTGATAAATGAAAATAGTCTACCGCTATAATTTCAATTTGTATTTCTTTTAGTATGAAAGACTGCATATACATTGATGTTTAAAAGCCAACTATATATTTTTTTCTGTACACTGCTTATGTCTTTGTCCATCTTTCTACTGGGTTTTTACTGATTTATAAGAACACTCTGTATATTAAGGAAATGAGCTCTTTGTTATATTGTTTCAAACTTTCCCCCCCAGTTTGTCATTTCCCTGAGACTCTGTAATATTTTTTATCATGCAAAATTCTTTACTTTTTATAGGATTAAGTTTATTAATAATCCTTTCTGAAAAATTTCACACATAAAGTTGAAAGAATAACATAGCAAATACCTATATAGAGATTCATTGCCTGGGAGGGAGCCTCCAACATGGTCCTCAATGATTTTTCATCTCCTGGTATTCATGCTCTTGTGCTAATACAATTTACTGAATCTCCTTTTCCCATATATGTTTGGATCTATTTCTCTAATAGACACATGTCTATTTATGAGTCAGTAGCAAATTTTTAATTTCTATACCTTTATGTTTTAATATCTGATTGGACTAGACTTTTCATCCCTTTTCTTTTTCAAAATCTTCAGTTTCCACATGAACTTAGATCAATTTGGTCCTCTCAAACATCTTATTCATATTTTGTATTTGAATGCTGTCAATGCTGTCAAAACTATAGATTAATTTAGGGAAGAACTGACATCTTTATTTATATCAAAAATTCCTTTCTAAGAATGGGATACATGTTTTTATTTATCCAAATCTTCTTTAACTCCTATTGGTAGCATGGCAAAGTTTTCTTTAGATAGATCTTTCACATTTCTTGGTACATTTAACCCCAGTTATTTCAGTTATTTTATCTTCTTCTTCCTTCTTTTTTTTTTTTTTTAAGAGACAGGGTCTCTCTCGCTCTGTCACCCAAGCTGAATGAAGTGCAGTGATAAGATCACAGCTCAATGCAACCTCGAACTCCTGGGCTCGACTGATCCTCCCAACTCAGCCTCCAAAGTAGCTAGGACTACAAGTATGCACCACCATGCCCAGCTAATTTTTTTAAAAGTTTTTGGTAAAGATGGGGTAGCACTATGTTCCTCAGGCTAGTGTCAAACTCCTGGCCTAAAGCAATCCTCCCACTTAGGCCTTCCAAAGCGCTGGGATTACAGGCGTGAGCCACCATGCCCGACTCTGGCCTATCTTTCAAAATTAGAAGTAAATGCATTATTTTATTCCACTATATTTTCTAAATGGCTACTGTTTATATACAGAATTATTATTGGTTTTGTACATTAATTTTGCTTCCAGCTACCTTATCGAATTTTCTTATTAATAGTAATAGTTTTCTCCCCCATTTGATTTTCTTGGGATTTCCTTGTATATAAGCATTTCATTTGCAAATAACAAACATTCTCCTTCTTCCTTTCAAACTCCATGTATCTTTCTGTTGTCTAACTGTATGGCTTAGTACCTCTAAAATGTTAAATACTAATGGTGAGAGTAGACATAACAAGATTGTTTCAGTTATTCCATTAAGCATGAATGTAAAGGAAAATACAAAATTAATTTACATAAAATATATACTTTAAAGGGAATCTTTAAAAAGTTAAAATATTTCTTAAATCATTTCAATTGGGGCTCTAAAATTTATAAATCAAATGAAACAAGAAGTTACAATTTAAAAACTATTCCTACATTCAAAGTTGACAAAGATTGGAGTAAATACTTAAAACAAAGGTTGAAAAATAAGAGTCACTTACTTTTCCATTTTTTGGCTGCCAAGCAAGTCTGCAGATTGATTTCGCATTTATCACATCATTGCATTTTTGTAGCAGTGGCCAACTAATAGCGCATGTCTGATTTTTTAAAAAAGAAAATTTATTTTCCTTTATGAAAATTGCCTCCAAAATATATGCAGAACTAAATACATTTAATAGGTGCTTTCTTCAAATTGATATATATTTCACAAAAAAGCAACTTTATGCACTTTAATTTAATTATAATAATACCTGATTTACCTAAACTGCTTGAAGCCCTTCAAAGGTATAAAGAGTACAAATCTTAAATAAGTAAATTAGGTAAAAGTATTTCCTGTGCAGAATAAGCAAACATACTCAGTGAATAAACATACATACAGAAAACCCCAATATGTTAAAATCTTAAAGTGTCTACAAAAATAAATAAAAATTTAAAGGTCTACTATAAAACATTATGGTGTCAAAGTCAGTCTTTCCAAATAGCTCAAGAATGAGGGGAAGGAACTGTGGCTACTGAGGCATATCTGTGGGGGATATTTTTCTTGTCAGTCACATGATCTCTAAAAATGCCAAGGTATCTCTGATTGCTTCGGGAAAACTTGTTTCCTCTGCCAATTGGAGAGCACTTTCTTTCATACCTCCTTTAATATCTTTATCAGGCTAGGTTAAGTTATATATGAGACTTTACAAATTAAGTGTGGCCAATGTTTTATTTTATTTTTGTATCTCCAACATCTAACACAAGACCCACCACATGGTAGTTAACTTATAAATATATAATAATTAAATTTACTGCCTTGATTTACAAAGTTTAAAAATAAAATATTAATCTATTATTCTCCTTGTGATTTGGTACAAAAGCAATTAGTCTTCAATATATTTTCTTTAGCATTAGGTTACTGTGGAATTTTACCACAAAAACAACATTAATGCTACTCAAAGAACTCTAAAGAAAAACAATTATTAATTTGGCCCAGTAATACAATATGTAAAACCCAACATATGATGGGAATGAACAAAAAGTTTTAAATTTTAATTGATGATTTTACCTGATCTGAAATTTGCCACACTCTGACAGATCCATCACAACTAGATGATGCCTGCAGGAACAAACAATAGATTTCTAATAATACTATATGAAAATACTAGACAGAAACTGATTCAATTGATTAAATCAATCAGCCTTTTATCTACTGGGTGAAATTTTCTGCTAATTCTCTTACAATTTTTTAAACACATTCAGGAAAAACACAAAAAGAGAGGGAAAAAATAATTACCAAAAACATGTCCTTAGGATCAAAGGAAAGACTTAAAACAGGGGCATCGTGTCCTCGAAATGTTTTCTGTTGGCTGCTATCCATCACATCCACAATTTTGACTAGGAAATCACTATGAACAATAAGGAGTAATACATGTGAATAAATGCCAATACTAAATGCCTCTCCTAAAAGCTATGAACCAAATATTTCAAAATCACAAGAGTAAATGCTATAATTTCTTTATAGCAACTTATAAAATTGGGCACCCAAATTTAATGACTTATCTTTTAGTTTTGCTCTATTAAAGATGCTGAAAACCCCTAGCACTCTGGGAGGCCGAGGTGGGCGGATCGCTCTAGGTCAAGAGTTAGAAACCAGCCTGAGCAAGAGCGAGACCCCATCTCTACTAAAAATAGAA
>VBSM01002121.1:12217660-12228046 GCA_008086735.1 Cheirogaleus medius | reverse complement strand
AAAAAAAAAAGAGCCTTACCTAGATCCAGCAGCAATTTTAATACCATCCCCATTAAAGACCACATGGTTTGCATTTGTAGTGAAGCGAGTCAATATACCATCTGGAACTCCTTCAGGAAATGTGTGCACTTGAATAGTATTATTAGAAACTGCAGTGACCAATTTTCCATTCTACAAGAAAAATAAAGGTAAGAAACATTGGCAAAAACAAATCCAAATCAATTGGGAGTCTCTCTATAGTTAAAAATCCAGTAAAAAAACACAAAAACTTAAAAATGTAGTTCATGTCAAGGGAAAAATTATCATTCAATGTATAACTTTCCTGAAATGTACATTGGCAAGAAAAATTTGCTAGCTTTAGAAAACTTAATTTTACCTTCACCAGCCAATCTTTTAGCCTCTGATTTTTCTTTTACTTCTGGCAAGAAAAACATATAAATAGTATCTTGATGGATCCCAAAGAGACTACAGAGTTTTTCAGAGAAAACATAGCTAGTCTCGAGAAAAGAGGGCATCAGAAGGCATGGCCGTAACAGCTACTATAGTGTTGTCTTATGTTTCCACAATAAAATCATTATATGTCTTTTTTTAGGGCAAAGTCCAAATGCAGAATCCATGACAGAAACTGGAGTGATGTGTCTACAAGGCAAGGAATGCTAAGGATTGTCACAACCACCAGAACCTAGAAGACAGGAATGGAACAGAGTCTCCCTCAGAGCCCCAGGAAGAGTCACTCTTGCTGACACTAGAATTCACTTATTGTAAACTAAGCCCTAATACTGGGATTAGCAATATTTATCATCTTCACCAATCTGATAGAAAAAAAAAATACCCAATTGTTGAATTTGGACTTCATTGCTTATTAGCAAGATTTAGCTTATATTTAATGTATGTTGGTCATTTATATTTTTTCTTCTGGGAATGTATTTTCCATTATATGTGATCATTTTAAAAAGAATATCTAAATTATCTAAATACCATCTCATCTACCTTAAATAAGCCTGGTTTAGAAAAAATACGAATCCTGTGGAAAGATTTTTGTACCCAAATATGATATACTCAAATTAAAAGTCATCACAATAAAAATCTTAGGGGTTTGTAGACACTTAATTTCCAAAGTCCTTCTGAATATGTCTTCATTCTGAAAGTAACCTTCATCTCATTCCCGTGTTTGTCTCACTCGAAACATCAGAAAAATGGGAATATGAATATATATTGGAAAAGTTAAGGAAACATTCCTTTTTTCTAGAACAATTCCTTCAGTTATCTTAATTAGTGAATATCTTAGTCTGTTTTGTGCTGCTGTAACAAAACAACACAGACTGGGTAATTTATAATGAACAGAATTTTTTTTTTTTTTCAGACAGAGTCTCACTCTGTTGCCCGGACTAGAGTGCCACGGCATCAGTCTAGCTCACGGCAACCTCAAAGTCCTGGGCTGAAGCAATTCTTCTGCCTCAGCCTCCCAAGTAGTTGGGACTACAGGCATGTGCCACCATGCCCGGCTAATTTTTTTCTATATATTTTAGTTGGCCAATTAATTTCTTTCTATTCTTAGTAGAGACAGCGTCTCCTTCTTGCTCAGGCTGGTTTCAAACTCCTGACCTCGAGCAATCCACCTGCCTCGGCCTCCCAGAGTGCTAGGATTACAGGCGTGAGCCATCGCGCCCGGCCTAATGAACAGAAATTCACTGGATCATGATTCCAGAAACTGGGAAGTTCGAGATCGAGAAGCCAGCATATGGAGAGGGCCTTGTTGTTGTGTCATCCCATGGCAGAAGGGCAAAGAAAGGACAAGAGAGAGAGAGCAAGAGGACCAGATTCTCCCCTTTATAATGAACCCACTTCTGAGATAATGGCATTAATCCATTCATGAGGCAAGAGCTCTCATGGCCTAATCATCTCTCACTAGGCCTCACCTCCCAACATTGTTGCATTGGGGATTAAGTTTCCAACACATGCTTTTGGGGGGGACACATTAAAACCATAGCAGTGAGCTAAAAACACCACTGAGATTTCCCTCAAAGGAAAAAAGGGAGCATTTAAATCTTTCTTAAAAGAAAAGTATAATTTTCTTACATATATTTTAATTGCTTCACTATTAATAGCCATTAATCACTTTTAACAAACAATTCAGAGTTTACCTTTGAAAATTGTGGGCAAGTTATGGCATTATTATATGTTTTAAAATATTATTTCATAAGAGAAACAAAAACATACATCTATATTCAAAACTTCTATAAAAGTATTTTTCACCTAAGCATAAAAATCACATGCCAGAATCATTTCTTATCAATTGATATAACTGTTTTTACTACCTTCAAAGCACATGAATATGCTTTTTCTCCAACATTAATGGACTTAGGATCATCATCATCTAAGTCTTCCCAAATCCTCACATCACCATCACTTCCACAAGTCACAATACAACTGTGAAGGAAACATATACATCAAAAAGTCATCCAGTTTCAGGCATATTATATTTTTTAGAATGCTACCTTTACATTTATCATTTCTTAATAAAATCAAAGTAGTAGGCAATATTTTTTTCTCATTTTATACATATAAACCTCAATAACAAAGGCTACTAACTTCCTATTCTGTAAAATAAAAGGTGAGTTTAATGCTCTCTACAGTTCATTCTTGGCATAAAATTATTTATTTGTAATAATGTGAGAAAGATGAGTGTGTAATCTCTATAACAGCAAGGACCATGTCTACTTTGCTCACCACTATATCCCTAGCACCAAACAATCTCTGACACAGAAACCTTAATAAGTGTTTGTTGAATAAATAAATGGATGGATGAGCTTAATTGTCCTACAAAGGTAACTATTCAAATGGATGTCTATATCTGTCATAACTTGTTTTAAACCTCTCACGTTCCAAGTGCTCTTATTCATTTTGTGTCCTACTAGACACACACAAAAAAGCAAATAAAAATACAAAATATAACATATATAATAAAATAATGTATGGTAAGTGGCAAAAAAGGAGCCATATAAAGAACTATGGATGTTCAATAGAAAAAGATTAATTCGCATTCCCACCTATTCATAAGAAAGATGGAACTTTCACTGGGAAGTCAAAGGACAAGTAGGACTGAATATGTTGAGACTGGTGATGAGGACAGTTCCAAACAGGAAATCAACCAAAATATGAAGTCAGTAAAGCATGGGGGAGTTTATGTGGAGCAGACAATCCAGAAAATGGTAAGGAAAATGAAGACTGGGGTTATCCTGTTTAGGATAATCTTAATGGCAGAGTCATACTCCCTTCTATAGGAAGTAGACAGGAAGACCACAGGTCTCAGTTCGTCCAGGATACTCCTAGTTTATGCATCCAGTCGGTTTGGCATTTGTCCTGGATTTTTCACTTTAAAATATTTTAGTATTAGGCTGGGCACGGTGGCTCACGCCTGTAATCCTAGCACTCTGGGAGGCCAAGGTGGGCAGATCATTCAAGGTTAGGAGTCCAAAACCAGCCTAAGCAAGAGCGAGACCCCGTCTCTACTAAAAATAGAAAGAAATTAATTGGCTAACTAAAAATAAATAAAATAAAATAAAATATTTTAGTATCAGTTGCACCAAAATTGGCCAGGGTGGGTTTGGCAGACCTCTTCTTTGCATTTCCAGCTTCTGCCATAGTCTTGTTCAGTACTGTAACACACGTGCAATGTGTCTCACTTTAACACACGGTTAAATCTGAAAAATGACCAGTGATGATAACCCAGCTCCCCTTTTCTAACCCTTTCTTGATGCAATATACTTAACAAATCCTTTCAAGGACAACATGTGAGGCATTCACTGATAAAAAACAAACTGAATTCAGACATAAGGCCCTAGGGATAGCTACTTCTCCCAGTCTCCAGTGGTGATGGAGAAGTATTTCATGTTGCTGTTCCTATGGACTACTTAGTGCATCAGCAGCTGCATGGGGGGGGGGGATGTACAAAGTTGCAGGAGCCAGTCGGTGGGGCCTGTGGGAAATTATAGTGAAATTAATGAGAAATGTAGGCAGGAAATAGAGTTAAGCAGATCTGTGAAGAGCTTCTAAAGTAGTCTGAACATTCTTCCTAAGTGGTTTTGTCATTTACTGTATCAAATAACTATATATTAATTTTATTGTTTGGCTATGTTTTTCAAATTTGGGGAAAAAAACACAACACAACCCTTTCAGTAGCGATAAGCTAAAAAAATACATTAAGTACATTTTAATAAACAATTAAATACTAAATTTCTGCTTCTCAGGAAAGTTGATAAGTATAACTTGAACAAAATGTTAGCTGACATTTACCACAGGGCTATAGCGATAACACCAATCACAGGAAAATCAGAAGATGAAAAACTCCTGAAGAAGTATCTACTTTAAAAGTCAGTCATTATCGTGAGAAGACTGTCTAAAAACTGCACTTCTATAGCTGGAGAAAGTGAGTCTACATTTTGTCAAGCATAACTCTTTAGTGTTGTCCAACAGAACTTTCTGAGACGACAGAAATGGTTTGTATCTAGTATAGAGCAATTAATATGTGGCTAATGTAACTGAGGAACTGAATTTTTCATTGAGTTAATTTTACTTAATTTAAATCTAAATAGCTGCATGTGGCTAGTAGCCACTGTATTGGACAGTGCAGCACTAAAACAAATATTATTTGTTTTAAACTAATTTTGTTCATTTTTCATTTCAAGTTTTCTAGTAAAAATATAAAAAGTAAAGTGACTTAATGTGTTATAACCATTAGCAAAAGAATTTTCAAGCAGTTAAACGATACTGATGTTATATCCATGTCATCAGGTGTTTTAAACATAAAATCAGTGCCTCTGATTCTTATGAGAAAAATAATGGATAAAAAAAGAGAAATGAAATTTACAAAAAAAACAAAAAACAAAAAACAAAGAAAATCAGTCAGATCAATTCCAGTAATGGTTTAATTTTCCCTTCAGTTCATGGAAACAAAATAAAGCTTCTGGAAGTTCATTCTGTTGAAAGTGAAACATCTGACATTACTGAGGATTCAATCTAAATGCAATGAAAAATTTTGCTAAACACAAAATTCTTGATTTTTAACAGTAATACAAATTTTGGGAGAGCACAATACTGTAGAAAAGACAATGTTCTTAACTATATCAAGAAATCTATGAAACCAAAAAGTACTTGGAATTATAATTATAATTCATGATTGTGCCCAAATGAGCTGTGAGATAACGTGCCAAACAAAAAAGAAGCCATACTTGCCAAATTTTCAGATAGTTGTATTTATATCCAGAATAATTGAACAACAAGATTTTTGTAACAAACTGATGTTAAATACACAAAAATACTGGCATTGTAGGATGTGCTTTCTCCCTCTGCTGGCCATCATCAATTGGATTTTTAAAATCTTTGAGCCTTTGAAGAGTGACTTTATGAAACAATCCAAGTGTCCTACAGTAATGGTATTATAATAGTATTATTAGAAACAAGTCCTCTAAATCTTAGTTGCATTTAGTTCAAAACAGTAAGAAATCTTCAATCAAAGCATTCAACTTAAGCCTTTGAAGCTTTTAGGGAAAAGCAATTAAGGAAAACAAACCTTATGCACAGGAAGACACCAAAATTTATCCCTACAAAAGCAAATAAGAATTGAACAAATTATACATGAAAAGCTGAAATGGTGAATGATTTAATTTTGAAATTCTATAATTGCACTTTGGAATATCTTGACTTGTGGGAAGAATCTTTTGATGAAACTTCCATTTTTAATTATATAAATTTATGTTCTGTGCCAGAATGAAATGAAATAGAGTAGGCTTAAAATCTATGAAACACTCAAAAGAATCATAGACAACTTGATGAATTTTGTCTTTAAAAATATTGAAGACTCTATCATTGAAAAAGGGTACTCTGAAAGGAAATAAAAATACAGATCCTATAAAAATACTTAGGCTAAAATATTTACCCTTTCAATTAAAACAAATTCTTAAATATTATAATTCTTCCAGTTAGTAGAATTTGCTCTGAGCCTGCCAAGTACCATATAATGCTTAATGAGAGTATTTTCTCAGTGAAAAATGTTATGGTCTAAAGAATTGAAGATCTCATTTCAAATTTATTTCACATTAAGATCCAACTCTGAAAAAGACTGCCACTAATTTCATGAGAAAAATAAACATAACATTGTATTTGAACACATTTTTCAGAAAAATAGCAATACTATGAGATAGGCTAAAAAACTTACTAAAGTATGTGAACATGTACTAAGAATGATTATTCTACTTATGGTAATGTTTAGATTATATGTTAATGTTTAGATAATCAATGTAAAGAAATGTTTTTATTTTTTCTTGGGTAAATTTTGCTAATTTATGTATTTCTAATTTATATATTTATACCTTTGTTTCAAATTTCCAAAATTGTTGGCATAACGGTGTTACTACAGTCACATATTTTGAAGCCTTCACTGTATCATTTTTTATGCTTAATATTGTTTTACTTGTATCTTCTTTTAATTCACAAGTCTTGCTAAATCTTTATACTCATAGTTTCCACCCCCAAAAAGCCAGAGTTTAGTTACCACATGTATAGACTTGCTTTAAAATAATTAACTAACAAGTAAAAGAGGGACTGGGAGTATACATAGAAAAAAGCTTGACCACAGTATAGTAATTATTAAAGGAGAATAAATAGGGTTCATTATACCAGCCTCTTTTATCCACATGTGGAAATTCCCACAATAAAAACTAAAGAAAAATAAAGAAAAGAATAAGGAAAAAAAATTTGTTTAATGTCACAAACATGTTTTTTTAGGAAAAAATGTCTTAAAATAGTTCTTTAATAGAAATATTTTAGAGAAAAAAATAATTTGCCAGCCAATAAATATTTCAAAAAATTATAACTTTAATTCTTTTTAAATCTTCAAATCTTCTTCCTCATTCTTTTTTTTTTTTTTTTTTTCCTTTTTGAGACAGAGTCTCAGTCTATCACCTGGACTAGAGTGTCATGGAGTCAGCCTAGCTCACAGCAGCCTCAAACTCCTGGGCTCAAGTAATTCTCCTGCCTCAGGCTCCCAAGTAGCTGGGACTACAGGCACACATCACCACGCCCAGCTAATTTTTATATTTTTAGTAAAGCTGGGGTCTCACTCAGGCTTGTCTCCAACTCCTGAGCTCAAGTGATCCTCCCGCCTTGGCCTCCTACAGCACTAGGATTACGTGAGCCACCACACTCGGTCCATTTTCCTCACTCTCAACTTTGCACAAGAAGACGACTGTAAGTTTCTGAGCAGAAGGACTAATTCTATCATGCCTTTATCCTCTTTATGAGATAACTACAAGAAGTCAGTGATTACCAAGGCATTTCTTACTACCTGGACTCTCCATCCTCACAGAGCAATGTTCAATCTGACCACCTCCCTAACCAGTGAGTCATGGTCAGGCACCAAAAAAATCCCTATATCCTCAGCTTTTTTTATGATCAGTCCTCTGAGGTCACTGCTCAGCCATCTTAGGGAGTCTGGTGCGTTCGGCACTGCAGTCTTGTACCATCTTTATGTGTGTCCGTGTCTTTCTTTGTGTGTTTCGTGTTTTGTGTTCATCCCCCGTCCTGGAAACGGGCCATGACAGACCATGCTCCCATCTGTGGCCAATCTCTCCCCCTTGTGATCCTAGCTAGCTCTTCTCACCTACTCAAGTACATCACTCCAGCAGTTCCTTCTCTTTTTACTATAATATCGATTTATCCCTACTGGATCATCTCTACTCTCATATATATACACACACATATACGTATACATATATATACACACACACATATATATATGCTGTCACCTCTCTCACCTTAAAACAAAAATAAAACCACCTTTCTCAAACCCACATGCTCAGCCAACTACCCTCATTCTGTGAGAGTGTCATCTATACTAACTCCAATTCCTCCCCTTCCATTCTCTTGAATCTACTCCAAGACTTCCATTCTTACCACTCTATAAAACTGCTCAAGATTATCAATGGCATCCACATTGCTAAATCTAATGGTGAATTCTCAGTCTTCAACTCCACCCAAAAGGAGCATTTGACATATTATTTCCTCTTTGTTAAAATGCTTATATCATTTGGCTTCTAAACATCCTTCTTGAATCTTGGTTCTCTACTTATCTAGCCACCCCTTCCTAGTCTCCTTAGCTGGATATCCTTTCCCTAACTTCATCTCTCTTCTGAAGGGCCTGCCCTTGAACCTCTTTTCTTTTCTAAATTCACTCCCTCCCTAGGTGATTTTATCCAAGTTCATAGAATTAAATACTGTCTATATACTGACAATTCCCACATTTAGATACCCAGCTGGGATCTTAATCCTAAACTTTGAGAGGCATCAGCTAAAGATGTACAGTTGACCCTTGAACAATATGAGGTTTAGGGGCACCAAAAATCCACATATAACTTTTGACTCCCCAAAAATTTAACTAATGGCCTACTGTTGGTCAGAAACCCTACGAATAAAATAAACAGTCAATTAACACATTTTGTAAGTTAAGTATATTACATACTGTAGTCTTACAATAAAGTAAGCTATAAAAAAGAAAATGTTATTAAGAAAATCCTTCGGGCAGATGGGGGAGGAGGAGGGAATGGGTATATATACATCTAATGGGTGCAGTGAGCACCGTCTGGGGGATGGACACGCTTGAAGCTCTGACTCGGGTGGGGCAAGGGCAATACAAATAACCTAAACATTTGTACACCCGTAATATGCTGAAATAAAAAAAAATTAAAAAAAGAAAATCCTAAGGAAGAGAAAATATATTTACCATTCATTAACTAGAAGTGGGTCATCATAAATGTTGGGGGCTGATTCTGGTGTTATGCCTTATACTACATTCACTATAGCCTGTAATGTACGTGTGCTGCATGACGCGGCGGTAACCATTATTTTCTTCAGACACGGTTACTGCCTTGGGACATAACAAGAGGCCTGAGTTTCTGCACATAAGCAAATGTTGCCCAGCTCCCACACGGTGGGCCTCCATAGTGGGAGTCTGGAGGCCATAAAGATAAGAACATTCCCAAGGTCTGGCCCCGTAAGATGGTTGGTAGTCAAAGACGGGTAAGATCCCTCATGGGAGGGACGACCTAAGACAGGCACAACCGTGGGGGCCTGCCGCTGACTAGGAGAGAGAACAAGAAGTTCTTCTGATGCCTGCATTGTTTAATGTTGCTTATTTCGGCCTTGATTTTTGAGTTATGTCTGGCGTTGGCATCTCAAGTAACCGTTTCAAGGTCTGAGACCATGGGAAATTGTTCCCTTGTGATACAACTCTGGAATTGACAGTTATCGCTGCTATGATCAGATGCTCACACACAAGGAACTAACCTTGGGTCTGTGGGGTATAAAAATAAAGCGACCGGTGCATTGGGCACTTGAGTCATGTAAAGTTTTTTATGTGTGTCTGTGTCATTCTTTTATGTTCTGTGTTCTTCCCCCATCCTATAATCGGGCCACGTCAATAAAGGTCTTCATCCTTGTCATCTTTATATTGAATAGGTTGAGGAGCAGAAAGAGAGGCTGGTCTTGCTGTCTCAGGGGTGGCAGAGGTGGAAAGGTAAGGGGATGCAGGTGAGGCAGGCACACTCAGTGCAACTCTATGGAAATATATCATAATTTCTGTCTTTTTTGCATTTTCATTTCTCTAAAAATATTTTTTATACAGTACCAATCCTTCTTCCACCATTTGCTTTAGTTTCAGTGCCTGTATCACAGAAGGGTCCGTGTTGTAAATGAAGTCAAAAACAGCCCTGAATAACTGGATCTCTTCTGACAAACTGTCTAATATCAATTTGTTTTCTGGCATGGCTTCTTCTACATCTTCCTTATCATCTGGCACTAGTTCAGAAGCACTCATTTCCACAAAGTCATCTTCTGTTAATTCCTCTGATGTGGTGTCTACTAGCTCTTGCATTTCTCTAAGATCCATATCTTAAAACCCTTCGCCCTCCACCTTTTTTGCCATATCCAAATCTCTTTCATGATTTCTTTGATTGGCTCTGTCATAAATCACATAAAGTCATATATAACATCTGGACAGTTTTCTCCAGCAAGAATTTATTGTTTCGGGATTGATGGATTTTTTTTTTCTTTTTGCTCTGATTCTCTGATTTGAGAATCATGGCTTTTATTATAACAACGATGACATCTTCAATAGTATAATCCTCCCAGACTTTCTTTCTATTGGAGTTCTCTTCTGTAGCACTGACAGGCCTTTCCATATAGTATGTGTAAAAAAGTCTGCATGAGGCCGGGCACGGTGGCTCACACCTGTAATCCTAACACTCTGGGAGGCCAGGACAGGCAGACCGCTCAAGCTCAGGAGTTCGAAACCAGCCCGAGCAAGAGTGAGACCCGTCTCTACTAAAAATA
>VBSM01002121.1:12194549-12217560 GCA_008086735.1 Cheirogaleus medius | reverse complement strand
GCTGTGAGCTAGGCTGACGCCATGGCACTCTAGCCTGGGCAACAGAGCAAGACTGTCTCAAAATAAACAAACAACAACAACAACAAAAAACCAAAAAAGGGTTTTTATTGTCTAGGCCTTCCTGTTAAAAGACTGTCAACTGGTGTTTATTTTTTCCCTTCAAGGCTTAGGGATTAGCAACTTTATAGATAAGGGCAGTCCTGATCATAAACCTGACTGCATTTGCACAATACAGTTAGACTATCCTTTCAGCTTGCTTCTCTTCCTTACTAATAAATATCCTTCTGTGGTTTCCCCCCTACCCCCAGAATAGGGTCCTTTCGTCTGCATTAAAAACACATTCAGGCAAATAACCTTTCTCTTCAATGATTTTCTTTATGGTGTCTGGGAATTCATCTGCTGCCTCTTGGTCATCAGAACCTGCTTCTCCTATTATCTTGACACTTTTTAAGCCAAACCTCTTTCCAAATTATCAAATCATCTTTTGCTGACATTAAATTCACCAGCTTTAGATCCTTCACCTTCCATTTGCTTTAAGTCACCTTCCATTTGCTATAATGACTTCACTTTTTCTCAAATCATACTAGAGTCTATAGGTATGCCTTTCTTTTTCTTTTTGAGAAAGGGTTTCACTGTTGTCCAGGCTGGAGTGTAGTGGTGCAATCATAACTCACTGTAACCATGAATTCCTGGGTTCAAGCGATCCTGGCCTCACCTCTTGAGCAGCTGGGACTACCACGCCCAGCTAAGTTTTTAATTTTTTGTAGAGACAGGGTCTCGCTTATTGTCCAGGCTGGTCTCTCGCTATATTGTCCAGGCTGGTCTATAACTCCTAGCTTCAAGTGATCCTCCTGCCTCAACCTCCCAAAGTGCTGGGATTATAGGCATGAGCAACTGGCCCACCCTACAGGTATTCCTTTCTAATAGCAATCCTGCACTCAAATAAAAGCTGCATTTTGAACAGAAGACAAAAAGCTATTTCACAAAAAGTGCAAGGTTTTCACACCTGCTGGCATAGCTGCAGCAACAGCTATAGCATGGCTTCACAAATTTCCCTTTTTTTGCTTTAATCCAGCATAATGCTGCTGATGCTGGATTTGCTTATCTTGAAATGGCAGGTAATTGCAGCTGCAGACCTCAATCTACAGTACATATCAAGGAATTCAACTTTTTCTCATAATGTCATAACTTTTCCCTTTTTCTTGGGAACACCTCCACCATCACTAGTGGCATTTTGTATGGGTCTCACAGCATTACTGAAGGTTTACAGTATTACACTAAACACAATGAAAAATACACAAGAACTGTGAGGGATTGCCTTTTACTGGGATACACAATTTACTGGAAAGACAAACTGTGCACATGGAAATGATTAGTGTCATACATTTCGAGGGTATTCTCAAGATACTTGTAACACCTGAGCTCACTGAAATAGCAAACAAGAGGTGGCTACAAAATTATTACAGTACAGTATGCACTACTGTTAATTTTATGCAGTTATGATTTAATATTGCATCTTTACACTTGTTTACATTTCTCTAGACTGAAAATGGTGCCATGTATGATGTGTGTTTGTGTGCATAAGTTTTGATACATTTTAACTTTTCATAATAAATATGTATATATTGTATGGTAGTAAATGACAAAATAGACTAGTATCTACACATATTTTATGCATTCATGACATACTTTTTCTAGGCAACATGAGTTTTTTCAAATTGTTGCAAATCTGTAAAAAAACTTTCTAATATATTTATTGAAAAAAATTCACATAAGTGGCCCTTCGAAGTCCAAACCCATGTTGTTCAAGGGTCAATTGTATATTTCTATCTCTAGTTCACACTTTTCCCTGAGCTTGAGACCCATTTATGTCTTTACCTCTCTAGCATAGTATCTCAAAGAAATCCCATATTAATCATGTCCAAATGCAAACTCATAACTTCACCTCCTGTTCCACCTCTGAAATATGCTCCTCTTCAAGTGCTTCAATTATCTGTAAATGGCAGCAAGCATCATTTCCTCAACTGTAACATCCAGAAATATGGATGTTATCCCTAACATCTCTCTTTCCACCTCAATGTCTGATCCATACTATTGATTTTACCTTTTAAATATTTTCTGAATGTATCCTCTTTTCTCCACACCCATGTCCACTCTAGTCCAAGCTTCCATCACACTTAACCAAGCTAATACAGATACCTCCTAACAGTCACTCTGCAACCACTATTGCTCCTTTTCCAACTCATCCTCCATCCATCTTCTCAAAAAAAGATTCTGATCACATCTCCCCTCCCCTTCAAACTTTTAATATCTTCCCACTGCTTTTAGGATTAAAAACAAGAATTCTTAATAAAGCCCAGAAGGCCTTGGATAGGACACTGCCTACCTTCACAGATTCATCTCTTATCAATCTCTGCATCACTGTCTACACTTCGGCATCACTAGCATTCTCACAGTTCTTTGAACATACCATGGTCCCTACCCCCACTAGGCCTTTACAGTGTCCCCTCTGCTTGAAATACATCACTACACCACTGCCACCACCACCTAACTTTATACTTAATGCCTACTCAATCTTCAGATCTCAAGAAACACTTCCTCAGAGAAGCCTTTCCTGCCTCCTCGAACTAGATCAGCTTCTCCTCATATATGCTTATCATTGCACATATTACTTTGTATTTTTAAGTGTATTTCTAAATATATTTATTTTTGTGATTAATGGTGCTCAATGTCTGTCAATCCAAAAAGACCTTAAGGTCAATGAAGGAAAAGATTGTGCCTTGTTTGCCCTATCGTATCTCTAGACACCAGCAAAGTAGACACACAAATATTTTTTCAATGAATCAGTCAACATAGGAGTGAAAGTGGAAGCCACAAGACTGGACCATACTGCATAGTAATCGGTTTAGAAGGATAAAAGAGACCAGAAAAACCCTAGGAAAATATCACTATTTAGGAATCAAGCAGAGGGAAATAAGTTTAAAAAAATAATCAGAAAGTTAAAAAAGAAAAAAGCAACAAAGAAGGAAATAGCATCACTGAAGCCCAGGGAGGACACCGTACCAAATATAACAGGCCACTGAATTTGACAAGTAGGCAGTATCTAGTGATCTGACAAAATCAATCATGTGAGAGGCAGAGAAAGGGAAAATACGGGAGCAGAAGCTCACATCTAACTCCTCTCGAAGACTTTAACTTTTCTGATACACAGAAACTACCATGACGGTCCGAATCAAACAATACATCTAAGGAAATACATGTGCCATTTTAGATTTTAACGTTATACTTCTCTATCTGCATGAGTCAATTTTGGCTAACTGCACATAAGACGTAAGAGAATAAATGTTCTAAAATTTACACCTGAAACGTTCTTTTTGTTTCTCAAAGACCCTTACCTCCCAGAATCATCAAAACAGACGTCCGTGTGCCCCTCTGTATGTCCATATCTCATTGGCTTCTGTGTAGCCGGCATCTTTTCCTACCTGAAAATGTTTCATAAAAGTTAGTCTTATTATTTTAAATGAGAGAAAAGCCAGGAGGCTTAAGGGGAAGAGCTTAGTCTCCTCCGGAGCTTGCCCTCCGCAGCCCCGAGTTCCGCAGCCCCGTGTTCCCCACCCCAGGGGCGCCAGCAGGATATGGCAGAGGTCTATCACACGATAAGCCGGGAAGAGAACACGCTTCTCCTTGGTGGGCGCTGGCAGAGAGAGTGCGGACTCACCCGGGTGACCGAGCCTCCGTGACCGAGGGAAGGAGAAGAGCAAGCGCCCGCGTACAGCCGCTTCCCGCGCTCGGGCGCACTCGCCACATTGCGCCTGCGCCGCCCCGCCCACACCCAGCGCAGGTCCAGACAGAGGTCGCGGGGCGGTGGCGTCAGCTGCGCGCCCTCCGCGTGGAAAGAGCCGGCTGCTGAGGGAGTGAGGGAGGAAGGGAGGGAGCTGAACACGGAAGTGGTGGCGGTGCCTGGGAAGCAGGCGGAGACTATGACCGCGATGAGGACGGAGCGCCGAGGGAAGGGTGGGAGTTGCAGAAAAGCATCCGCCTTGTAGGACCCACACGAGGTGCAAGAATGGCTGGGCCTCCCTTCTCCACTTCAGCGAGCACCCAGAGTGATGGCGATGGTGATGGCGACGGTTACTCGGCCAGCCCCAGTTAAGCTGCGCCCCGGGAGGTGAGTGGGGGAAGGGTGGCCGCTACCTGGCCTCGCAGACCGGGGTCTTGCTTCCACCTTCCAGGCTCTCCTCCCAGGCAGCCATATCCGACTCTCTGAACGGATCCAGCCCATCTTTGGGACTCGGTTAGAGACAGATCTTTGGGCATCTTCTCTGGAGAAAAAAAAAGCGAGATCTTTTCAAGCCTCTAATCTTCACATCCTTTGTGCCCTCACCTTGTCATATCTGTAGAGATAAAGGAGGAGAGACCCAATTTCAGTTTCAGTTGATTACTCTCGGTCCCTGGAGGTATGGGGTGTACAGTAATGTTTATTCCTTTCGACTCTATCCAGGTATCCTTTAAGAAAAAAGTAACTTGTGTTTCGCTATTCAGATGCCACCTAAAGTTTACTAAAGTGCATATTTAGATCCAAAAGAAGAGTTAGAACTAAACTCTATTGTTGAATACTTCCATTTGATCCTTGGAGTCTCTGCTAAGGTCTTGGTCATTAAGTTTATGCCTCTCTGTCTTCGTGTTCTCCATATTGGTAGACCATTCTCTGATGAAAACCTTCACAATCATATTCTTTCGTTAGTACTTATCTTTGAGAATTTTTCTGGGTTTTTGCGACACTCACCTTTCAGCCTCAGTCAGACTTATTTTATGACCTAAGCGAGACTCTTCCGTTGTGGAGATTTCCCTATTGTCTTTCAGTCTAGTTCATTGTGAAAAGTTGCAAGCACACGGACAAACCCTGTCTTGTTCTTACCGTGGTGGCATTGTATTTAGTACCAGAGCTCCAGATAGGCTTGCTAGACACTGAGGTTTGTATATGAATGAAGAGGGAGAGTGATTGGTTCAAAAAGAACTTGGGATTTTTGGAAAAATAACCTATTGATTTCCCACAAGAGCAGAGTTACCCTGAAATGATGCTTTCTGAGTGACCTAATTTTATTTGGAGATCAATGATTTTTTTAATAGACTGATTTATAATTTTTTTATCCAAGTAACTTGAATATCATTGGAGGAGTAGAATATGGAGTTCAAGATGAACTCTGATAGTAATATTCGTCTCTGTATTAAATAAATCATGATGAGATTTTAGTGTAGTACTATTCAGAGCCCAACATAAGAAGAATCTCAGCATTAGATTATATCTATAAAATGCCTTAGCTATAACATCTATAATATTAAAATCATGAGACTTTAAAACTATGAATGGTGTCCATGCATTCTGTCCTTTCTGTCTGGCTTTTTCCTCTTATCAAGCCATTTGATTCACAGGTTAAAGAAAAATTTCCTTTGCAAATTTTACATGTATGGAAAGAGGTTAGGCCTTCTAAAGTTCAACAGCCCTAGGTTTTCATTTTGACCCTGACACATTGAGTGACCTTGAGTATGTTTTTTTACTTTCCTGAAAGTTGGATTCTTCATCTGAAATGGAGGTAATATTTACCTCTCTCAAATTATTAGAGTACATAGGAAATACTCATGGATGTGTAAAACTGTTGTTAATATCTCATGTTAATGGGGTACTTTGGATGGATATGTAGTGGTTTTCTTTAAAAGTGGGGTTTGTTTAATTATCCATCAAAATTTTTCAAATATTAAAAGATGTATTCTTGCCTTTGCTAGTATAATATGTTTTCACAATTTCATTTGTTTTAGTTGAATGCCTACAAATTGTAATGCCTTCAGTAAGTTCATGGTCTTCTTGAGGGAAATAGACATTCAAACACTGTACAAAATGATAATGTAGTAATGAAACATGTGTAGCTTAAATATTAGCAAAATTGTCTGGTTAGTGAAGATAACATAGCTTTTTAAAAAGAAATCAATGTAGCTGTCACTTATATGAGTGTCAGAAATCTCCAAATGGATTTATTCATCATTAACAGTGCATGTCTCATAGGTATGGGTAGCTGAATGAACTGACTGAAAATGACACCAAGGTCGCAGATTCAATTGCAGTGAAAGGTAGTTAGCTTTGCTCTGTTACAGCCACTCATAGTCTCATAGATAGTGTTGGTCTCAAGGGCAATTGGGCGAGAAAACATGGGTAAATTACCATTCAACCCATGGTGGTTAATGTCTATTTAAATAATATCATATAATCTTACAGAGTTTAGCCAAGAGGATGTACCAGTATTGCCTTATGGAAGCAGTTTAAAAAATGATTTTCAGTAAAATATACATTTGGTATAAAAATCATTAATCCTGTGAAAGGTAATGCTAGCTGAGAAAAAGTATTAAAAAAATAACATTGAAAGCAGGTTAGAAATCTGAAGATTTTTATGTCTCTTACTGTGTGCTGAAACTTACTAGCCTGTTTATTTTCAGGGTTAAATAATACTTGCATGTGTATAAACTTCATAAAAAGAACAGTAAAAGTCCCTCTCCTACCTGGACTGCCTGCTACCCAGTTCCCCTGGCTAAAGAGCCAGTATTTGATTCTTGTGTTACACTGACACTGGATCCTTACCACAGCAAGACATAGATAATCAATGTTTTATAGGTGGAAAAAACTAAGGAAGGTTGTGATTTATCTAAAGACACACCTACCAAATGTCAGAGCTAAGAATGGAACCCAAGTCTTTTGCCTAATCCAGTGGAGTCTACCACACTGCCTCTCCAAATCATAGCTGTTGCCACAAAACTTAGAATTTAGTAAAATTTATCAGAACATAAAAGCAATTTTATTTAAGTCTAGAGTCACCTTTTACTGTTTGTAGGTGAAACTTGTTACCCAACCTTATGTAATTGTTATAAAGCAGTGAAAAGAATAATCTATAATCAGTTTTTAAAAAAAAAAAAAAAAACCTTGCACATTTTAAGTTGGCTTGCAAGAAACTACAAATTTTTTGTCATTAAAATTTTGGTTATTTAGGGGCCGGGCGCGGTGGCTCACGCCTGTAATCCTAGCACTCTGGGAGGCCGAGGTGGGCGGATCATTTGAGCTCAGGAGTTCCAAACCAGCCTGAGCAAGAGCGAGACCCCATCTCTACTAAAAAATAGAAAGAAATTAATTGGTCAACTAAAATATAGAAAAAATTAGCCGGGCATGGTGGCGCATGCCTGTAGTCCCAGCTACTTGGGAGGCTGAGGCAGAAGGATCGCCTGAGCCCAGGAGTTTGAGGTTGCTGTGAGCAAGGCTGACGCCACGGCACTCTAGCCAGGGCAACAGAGTGAGACTCTGTCTCAAAAAAAAAAAAAAATTTTGGTTATTTATACCCATAATATTTTTGTAAAGAATTTAGAACTTTAAAACTTTTTTAAAATAACATATTTAATATCAGGAATAATATACTTTATGATATTTCAGAAATGCTGGAGCCTCCTTGACATGATTTTCAAGGTATGTTTTTGCACAGATTTTCTAGTCTTATGTGAAGACTTTGTATCTTTTTTTTCCTTTTTCTTAATTGTGCCACTTTCCCACCTCTCATTTTTAGAAATCAGCTTCTTCATTAAAAGTCCTGGGTAACACTACAAAACAGCTAATACTTATTTTCATTAAGCTCAATATATATTGTTGTCATACATTTTAATCCAGTAGTAAAACCATGAGGTAGCTGGCATTATCCAGATTTTACAATGGGAAAACTGAAGCCAAATGAGATTTTAAAAAGCAGGTAACATACCTAAAGAGTGGCAAACTCTGAATTTTACCCCACGTTTGACGATTTAGTAGTTCATGCTATTTCATCTGCACCATGCTTATTTTTAAATATGATATAATGAAAAACAGTATAGGTTGTTAATTTTTTATGGATCTTTAAAACTTTAAAATTTTCGTTTTAGGCTAAATTGATCATTATAGGAAAAATGAGTTCAAGAAAATAGACCGAAGTGTCAAAATTGCTTGCCTCTAGGCAATGAAATTACAGTTTTTTCCTCCTTTTTAAAAGGGGGAATGATCCTTTTTAAAAGGATCTGAATGATCCATATATTAATTGAATGACCATATATTGTTTTTATAATTAAAAATTTACAAATTAGAAAGAAAAAATAAATCTGTTCAGTCTGATTTATTCCATAAAGTGTTTCAGAAGTGTATCTTAAATATTCTGGTTTCTTAAATTCTGTTAATCTTCCTGCTACTTTTAGAAGTGCATGTACTGCCAGCTCTTAGTTTCCTGCTCATTCTTCACTCTAGATTAGCCTTCTTCAATGATAGATTCCTAGACATTTCTTCTTTACTAGTAAGCTCAAGGAATACACACTCATTTTAATACTAGTCTGTTAATGTTTATCCAAAATTTGTTCCACAAAAATGATTTGTGGTGAGTTATAATAAATATGGGGAGCTGTGGCTTAAGCGAGTTTCTTTACTGAAGGACCTCCTAGAACTTTTTGCCAAGTATGCATCATATTCATCTAGAGGAGATGCATTTGGAAACTTATTTGACATGAGAACCCCTTTTTCTCCAGAATATATATTAATGTCTTTTATAACTAATGTCCACAAGAGTATAGATTTGAGAATGCTGGCATAAGCAAGCTATCATTAGGAAAGTAGAAAAGTGAGGATAAAAAAGGGTGTAGTGGTACTAAAATCAATGGTTCCTTTTTTTTTTTTTAAATTACCATTAAGTTCCATGAGCCCTGGCTCAGTGGCATGAAAAAAGGGAATACTTTAAAATATTTACTGGAAAGTGAACCTGTATTACTTTTGTAATGAGAAAAACTTTTTTTTTCTTTTTTTTTTTTTAGTTCAGAGGTTGTCCATATGAACAAACTCGTTTTTACGTTTTTTTCCTTAACATTCCAAGGAGTTCATATGTTGTCTGCTATCCAATAAATTCCATTTGTGTAGTCTAAATGTTTCTACAGAATCCAACTTAAATATCACAGACTATGATCAAACTACTTTCAAGGAGTTTTTGGGCACATGATGGCAGGTAAACTTTGAAATCATGGCTTTGGTAGGGAAAGTCCCAGAGCTGAATTACTACCAGAATAATAATTTATTTGTGAATTCTTTGTGTAGTATATTGAATTATTCTTTATAGGATCAAATTTACTTCAGTGTAGTAGTTACATTAATTGTGGTCTTAGATATACATCAGCATTGTAGACAGAAGTAGTTCAGTGAATAATTAATAAATACAAAAATGCTCTGTTACCCAATGTCATAGAGAATACTAATGAGTTTTCTAGATAAATGAAGCTTAATCCTTTAATTCTTAGGTTTTAATTATTTTATTTAGACATCTTGGATTAAAATCACCTTCCCTGCCTTATTCAATATAACTAAATATTATTTAAATCTTTTGCTAGTGAAAATCAACACAGTGTGCATTCATTGTGTTACTGCTGTCACTACATTGATGGTAGAACCTGGGACCAAATAGTAACAGAATCTGGGAACTTGCCTTCTTGAAAAGACTTTTATGTAAACTTGCTTCTTAGACATTTGCCTCTTGCTCATTAAGAAATAATGATTTAAAAAAAAACAAAAGATGTCACTGTGTACTCCCCAGGGCAGTGTAACATAGCCGCCTTCATAAAAAATTAATTATTGAATCAAGAGCCAAAGCAGCCTTCTCCCAAGTGATTCTTTCACCTTCTCAAAAAAAAAAAAAAATGCTTCTTTGCAGCTACCATCAAAGATCTTTGATTTGTCAACGTCTTTCAGACTATCATCTTTGGTTTCTATATCACATAAAATCGGTGATAGATCTATGTTATCATTTTGCATCTCCTCTTGTACTTCATTTATACAAAGTGTATATAAAATTCCAAGATAGGCTATCTGGAACAACTTGTTCAGATTCAGAATGCTACCCTTTTTTTTACATTTAGATTTTACATGTATAGGCAAGACACCAAAGCACCTTTTTTAAAAACTCATCTGTAGTCTTGTAATAATACAAATAATTTTGTTTTCACTAAAAATTAATAGTTATTTTTATTGAGCAATATGGTTGAAATTTTTTATTTTCTTAAAAATAAAAGTCTTTTCAAGAAGGCAAGTTCCCATTTGGTTTAATGAAGCTTCTGGAATAGATTAGAAGATTCTGTTTCCATGTGTTTAAGTGTAAAGATGTAAGCGTTTATATACATGGTGCCTTTTAATTATTTTTTTGCAGCAAAATCAAATGATGGTGAAGGAAATTTTGAATATCTTTTTTCTAATAAGATCTCTCCATAGCATAAGGTTTTTTTTTTTGAGACAGAGTCTCACTCTGTTGCCCAGGCTAGAGTGCCGTGGCGTCAGCCTCACTCACAGCAACCTCAAACTCCTGGGCTCAGGCGATCCTTCTGCCTCAGCCTCCCAAGTAGCTGGGACTACAGGCATGCGCCACCATGCCCGGCTAATTTTTTTTTCTATATTTTAGTTGGCCAATTAATTTCTTTCTATTTTTAGTAGAGATGGGGTCTCGCTCTTGCTCAGGCTGGTTTCGAACTCCTGAGCTCAAATGATCCGCCCACCTCGGCCTCCCAGAGTGCTAGGATTACAGGCGTGAGCCACCGCGCCCGGCCTCCATAGCATAAGGTTTTTTAAAGCAGTTACTTTCTCAATAGTTGTTAAGCTGTTACCTATGCTATGAAGTGACGGGTTAAATGCGTGTGTTTTTTAAAAATATATCTACTTGTTAAGTAGCTTCTGAGAGCCATTTGTTATCTAACTACTTTGCCTTGAGATAACTAGCACACCTGTGTGTTATAAAATTTCCATGGTCATATCTCATTACAAAATATTGTAGCAATTCTCTTGTTTAAAATAATACAAGCCACAAACCCATTCCAGTAACGTGCAAACAATTTCAGTACACTGAAAGTCTGTAAAGAAATATAGAGGATTGCAATATCTCTTCAGCTTTTTGGAATTCCCACTCTTCCCTCAGGAACAAGCACTCCATTAGCAAGTGACCATCTAACAGTGAGTGACGGTAACATTATCAACCATATAGTCAATATTAATCATTTTAATTTCTTATAATTTCTAGACAAATATAAATAGAAGTTAAATTTTCTTTCTCCTTTGAAGACTGCAACATTAGATGACATTCTGGACCATATATTGATGTGGCAGAACACATAATATTGATGTGGCATAACATTTTATAAAAGTGGGACTTCTTGGGCATGAACTCAGTCCTCTAGCAAAAGAATAGCTATGGGAAATTTATGTAAAGCTATAATTCTCAAATAGATATAAAACAGTGACCAGTCAGAAGATTTTCATTGTATTAACTCTTTAAGTACAGGTAAATGTGTAGAAAACTCAACTTGAGCAGTGATATTTTTCACTTTATTTTATGGACACCTGCAGCATTATTAGCATATATAAAAACAGTTTACCTAAAATCCAAAGACACTTGATTGGTACCTATTATATACAAGTTGGTAAGCCTTCCCAAAGTAAACCTGTTTTGTTAGAATGTAAACTTGTGTAGAAGAAGGGTGGAAATTAGTTCTCTGGGAGAAAATGTCAGATTATTCTGTAGCTTCATGGTCTGTTGAATTTCAGCTATATTTGGCATACTGATCTTTTTTCACTTTGAAACATTAGTTTTCCTCCTGAAAATTATATTTGCTCATAAAAATCTGTTTACTTTTTAGTTAGCACTGGGCTAGAGACAAAAGGTATTGTGTGATTTCTTCATTATGTACTATTTCTGTAAAACTGGCTTAGTAAAGACTTTTCAGGGATCATTTCTATAGTTCATTACTATAGATGTTTCCCTAAACATGTAGTGCACCAGAAACCATGAGTTCTCTCCTGAGTGTGAAGCCAGCTCTTGGTGTTCTCTGTAACTGCTGTTTGGCATTGATCAGCTTCTCTTCCTTTGGGAAAGTTAGAGTGAGAGAGAGAGGGTGCAGTCTTACTGGTTTCCCTTCCCCCCCACCAAAAAAAAAAAAAAAAAACTAGGTTAGGTGCTTTAACATAACAATATTATCTAATTTTTGTTTATTTTTTAAAATGAGGGTGTATGTTCACATTTATTGAGTACTTAATATATTTAGGATCTGAGCAGACTACTTTATATGCATTATTTCGTTTAATCCCCAACAGCCTAATGAAATAGATAGCATCAGTACCTCATTTTACAGGTGAATGAACAGAGGTTTCAAGGTCATATAGCTGGTACAAATCAGAAACTGGACTCAAATCATGTTTCTAATACCTGATATCACTCTGCTGTGGAACTGCATCCTTGCCATATATGTATATAGAGATATTGAGAATATTAAAATGGTTATTGTGGTGTGGTGGGATTATGGATAGTTTTTACTTATTTTTATGTTCATCAAAATGATAACGTACACTTGGGTAAAATATTAAATTGAGCTGAAAAGATTAGATAAGCTAAGAAATGCTACAGTCCCCTCCTACCCCATCCCCAAAGCATCTGTTTTCAAATCTTCTGTTTTTCTGATATTTACTTTCATATTTCTAAATAATATGCTCACACTTCTCTTTCCTGATTCATCAATTTTTTGACATCTGTTGAGTTCCTTTTATGATTTACAAGAATTTACTTCTATCCTCCTTCTTCTCTCCATCCTCTTAGTACAATTATAGCACAATTTTGATGAACATGTAAATATCATTCACTGCTAAGCCGGTAGTTTTACAGTTCTGTTTTCTTTCTTGTGTAATTTTTGAATTTTTCTGTATTGAATTATTACATAATTTTTTTCCCAGTTGTATTCTTGTCCTTTCCCAGTTGTATTCTTGTCCTTGAATTTTCTAAGTCAATTCTGGTTTTTTCCCTCCAGATCTTCTACCTTGGAGCCTTACATCCTTGTGTGGTTGTATGGACTGCTCTCTAGCAGCTCCAGATATACCACCTCCTCGACTTCCCTTCTTCATCCTCCCCAGAATTCACATTTCATTTCTCTCCTGTATTGAATGTCTTGTTTTCTGTGTTGCATGTCTTTGTTTGGGAGCTTACATCCTAATTTTAGAAGAGCACATCATTAAGTATGAGGTAAAATTGTCAAAACTTTGCACATCTCAAAATTTCTGTAGTTTATCCTCGTATTTGATTGATAGTTTGGTGTTACTTCTTTAAGGTAGGAAGAAAACTAACCTCTAGGTTCTATTGTTGCTGAAAACCAAGATGCTATTCTATTTGCAGTCTTTTTTTTTTTTTTTTGAGACAGTGTTTCATCTGTCACCTGGTCTAGAGTGCATTGTTGTCATTACAGCTCACTGCAACCTCAAACTCCTGGATTCAAGTCATCCTCCTGCTTTAGCCTCCCAAGTAGCTGGGACTACAGGTGCACACCACTATGCCCAACTAAATTTCTACTTTTTGTAGAGATGGGATCTCACTCTTGCTTAGGCTGGTCTTGAACTGCTGGGCTCCAGCGATCCTGATCCTCCCGCTTTAAAGTTCAGAAGGAAATATTCACCATCCTATTCTCTGTGAGAGGTTTCATCTACATAACAAGAACAACTTTGCTATCCAAGCTTCTTTTCTCTCTCTCCTGAAACTTATCTTAACACTGATTTACCACCATAACCTGGTTTTGGCCATGTTTTGAGTGCTCATTTTTTTTGTAACCTCAAGATGGTATATAAAAAGATGGTTCTTTTTGTAACCTCAAGATGGTATATAAACTTTTGAACCCCATTGGGAGTTGAGGTAATCACTTTGTGGTTCTCCTGTGTGTACATTAATAAATTCATATGTCTTTTCTCCATTAAAAAGAATAATACAAGGGAGTATGTACGTAAAATGCCAAATTTTTATCCAATTTTGTATTTTCTAAAAACCACCTACTGCCTAGACTGATAGTGAAGTGGACCAATTATTGAAATGAATTGACAACACTGCATTGAGAATACTTGGTTGGCATTTCTACTCTTTGGTGGTGATTATTTACTTAATAAATTCTTACAGCTTTAAAACTTAAAATTGTTCATATTTTAACCATTAGGAAAGGAAATAAGGAGAGAGAGGTGAAGAAACCACAGGGTAGTGGTTCTCAAACACCAGCTCATAGATTTGTGACTGTCTCCTACAAAGAATTCACTGGTCTGCTGTGAAATAAGAAAAGTATGGTGAGGAGAAATGGGCATAACATATACTTCAGGATTAAGAATTATTAACAGTTGAGCATGTATTATGGTAGATAGAAGAGGCTTGTCTTTTTCTGATCCACACTGAAAATTAGTTATGGGAAAGGAACTCAGACTCTTTATAACACTATGAAACTATTAGTATATGGTAAAACAGTTTTAAGTGGGAACAAAATACCTTGGGATTGCCTTCCAACATATCCAACAAACTCTTATTTTTTTCATGTACTAGTTATGCTTTTTCATCTTGTGTCTAATTGGGACTTAATATATATATAATAACTATACAAGTTGGATGACAAATGGTTAATGACTTTTTTTTCCCCTTAGATATATCCAGAAAGTGCCCAGAAGAAACTTCCTGCTGGAAAAACTGAAAAAGAAGTATTTATAACATTGGAATTTGTGGATAATTGTTAAAATGGCAGAAAATAATGAAAATAATAGTAAAAATGTAGATGTAAGGCCCAAAACTAGTCGGAGTAGAAGTGCTGACAGAAGGGACGGTTATGTGTGGAGTGGAAAGAAGTTATCTTGGTCAAAAAAGAGTGAGAGTTGTTCAGATGCTGAAACAGTAAATACTATAGAGAAAACTGAAGGTTCTTTAAGGAGCCAAGAAAGGAAGCACAGCTGTTCATCTATTGAGTTGGACTTAGATCATTCCTGTGGGCATAGATTTTTAGGTCGATCTCTTAAACAGAAGCTACAAGATGCTGTGGGGCAGTGTTTTCCCATAAAGAATTGTAGTAGTCGGCACTCTTCAGGGCTTCCATCTAAAAGAAAAATTCATATCAGTGAACTCATGTTAGATAAGTGTCCTTTCCCACCTCGATCAGATTTAGCCTTTAGGTGGCATTTTATTAAACGACATACTGCTCCTATAAATCCCAAATCAGATGAATGGGTAAGCACAGACTTGTCTCAGAGTGAATTGAGAGATGGTCAGCTAAAACAAAGAAGAAACATGGAAGAAGATATAAACTGTTTCTCACATACCAATGTTCAGCCCTGTGTCATAACCACCAACAATGCTTCGTGTAGAGGTCCTATGCCTGGCTCTGTGATGAACCTAGTTTCAAATAACAGTACAGAAGATAGTGATATGGATTCAGATGATGAAATTATAACACTTTGCACAAGTTCCAGAAAAAGAAACAAACCCAAATGGGAATTAGATGATGAAATCCTGCAGTTGGAAACACCTCCTAAGTACCACACCCAGATTGATTATGTCCACTGTCTTGTACCAGACCTTCTTCAGATCAATAACAATCCATGTTACTGGGGAGTTATGGATAAATATGCAGCTGAAGCTCTACTAGAAGGAAAACCAGAGGGTACTTTTTTACTTCGAGACTCAGCACAGGAAGACTATTTATTCTCTGTTAGTTTTAGACGCTACAGTCGTTCTCTTCATGCTAGGATTGAACAGTGGAATCACAACTTTAGCTTTGATGCACATGATCCTTGCGTCTTCCATTCTCCTGATATTACTGGGCTTCTAGAACATTATAAGGACCCAAGCGCCTGTATGTTCTTTGAACCACTTCTATCCACTCCTTTAATTCGGACTTTCCCCTTTTCCCTGCAGCATATATGCAGAACAGTTATTTGTAACTGTACAACTTATGATGGCATTGATGCCCTTCCAATTCCTTCTTCTATGAAATTATATCTGAAGGAATATCATTATAAATCAAAAGTTAGAGTACTCAGGATTGATGCACCAGAACAACAATGCTAGGATAAGGGTAGGAACATGGGAATGATTGTATACATATTTTCATTTAATATTTTTTTTATTATGCCACTTTAAATTTTTCTACAAAGGCAGTGGAGTCTAAAATAAGCCTGCCCTAAATTTTACTTCAAGATGAGTTTTTCTTTTATGATACACTAATGGTTTAAGGTTCTACACTAGAGGTTCACAGATATTTTTAACCAGGTCTTTGGTTTTTGTTTTTACCATGTAGAGTGTATACTTAAATTTTTCTTTTCCTTAATTTATATATACTCTTGGCATATTTGAAATTTGGTAGGCATTGCCAACACATTTGAATATACTGTATTTCATGCTTTAAAAAATTATCTTATGTCCTTTCCTACATGTAAAATATTTTGTTAATATATGCCATCAGTATTTCTATACATAAAGTATAGTTTCCCCATCACCCTTTTCATTGAGTTTTAAAATTCTTCAGTAAAGCTGAGTGTTGTAATTCATTATCCTTACTAATGTAATTGACTTCTGTTAACTTACTAATAGGGATGCTAAATGTCATAGAATGGTTTAAAGTCAAACTTGATATGTTTTCATTTGAAATACAACTTTAAAGCAGGATTACTAAATTTGATTAATCTGGTCAGTGAGAATCAAAAGAAAACATAACATTCTGGTGGTGCATTTATTCTACAATGTGGCAGAGTTATTTGTTATTCTTGAATAGGTCTTTCTTTCTCAACTTGGAAGAGTTAAACCATCTTCAAAACATAAATTTTGTTCTATTCTCACTGGAAGCATTAAAAATAATGATAATACCATTAGTAGCTAATAGTTACTAAAGTACTAAAGCAACTGTAGGTTATTGCTGTATTAACTTAGGAACTACTGCTTCTACTTAGTCCTTTTATAGAAACTCGGAGCCTGTTACTTTGGGGAAATTCCACAATTTATAAGTTGCCACAAATTTCCACTGGTAACCAAAGAGTACCTAAGTCTTTTTTCATTATTTTAAGTTGAACTTGAGTAAAGATTTAATAAATAAACATGGAATTCAGTGTTCAGGAAGCTTAACATTCTTTTTGATCTACAAGTTCTAAATAATTATTCCTATCATTAGAATTGGCTTCAAAAAAAGAAAGCCTTTTTACAGCTACATAGCTTAGGCCATATAGAACAGTACTGGACAAAATGGGTAATATTTTAAATTTACTATCCCAGGAATGGGGCAGCATTTTTAGAAACATTAGTCCAATGTAATTAGTAAAGATAAATGGACTGGTATCCTATCTAACTTCTTTTCTGAAAGAGTCAATGAATAATAGTAAATCTAGACAGATCGCTCGGCCGGGCGCGGTGGCTCACGCCTGTAATCCTAGCACTCTGGGAGGCCGAGGCGGGTGGATAGCTCAAGGTCAGGAGTTCGAAACCAGCCTGACCAAGAGCGAGACCCCGTCTCTACTAAAAATAGAAAGAAATTAATTGGCCAACTAAAAGTATATAGAAAAAATTAGCCGGGCATGGTGGCACATGCCTGTAGTCCCAGCTACTTGGGAGGCTGAGGCAGAAGGATTGCTTGAGCCCAGGAGCTTGAGGTTGCTGTGAGCTAGGCTGACGCCACGGCACTCACTCTAGCCTGGGCAACAGAGTTAGACTGTGTCTCAAAAAAAAAAAAAAAAAAATCTAGACAGATCGCTCAATTTTTCTTCTGATGAGCTATCTGCCCCTTTGTACAAATTGGCATTTTTAATATAGTAATTGATTTCTTGATGCTAGTTTAGCTGTATTAGGAAACTGCTTTTACTTGGATTGAAAGAAATTTGACTCATAAATTTCCAAGTTAGAACAAATATTTCTTAATTACTGCTTTTATGTGAAGAAGCATTTCCCTATCTTGCAGTTCTGCTGTTAACTCAAAGATGATGTTTTTCAGTAATAGCTTTAAAATAAATTTTTAGCAATTATCACAAAATTAAATCAGGAAAATCCCTGTTACCATTATCCTCTAGTATTTTTTTTTCTCAGTGATCTCAAGATTGTCTTGGTCTCAGTGAGGGGTAGCTACAAAAATAGCATCTCTCTCTTAATGGTGATGAGGCTCAGGATATCACAACACCAATGTCAGGATAAATGTCTCTTCTAAAGGTCATATTTACGTTTTACAAAGGTAGAAGTGTCTCATACTACCTCATCTTTATAGTGGCACTTTTGTAGATCACTGAGAAGCCTATTAACCAATATACCACTTCCTAAATATCCATCTTTGATGAAAAAATTAATAGTGTGGTAAGAGTCTACCCATGAGTATAGTTTTTTTATCAGAATTTGATAAGACTTTCTGTTTCTGTGAAACAATTATTTTAAATATTTTTCTTTTAAAAGCAACTTTTTATCAGTACAGAAAAACCTAAGGGATGACTAGCTTATGAATATTCTGTTAAAGTATAGTTTTATAAAGAAAAAGAAAATATAATTATGTTGTCTTTTATAGTAGTAAAAATTAGTGTTTATATGAAAGTCAAGATCTAAGTAGCTTTTCATATAATTCAGACTAATTGCTTGTGATATATTTTCTCTGGCTTTTTTATTTTTTCAACTTCAAGGTTTTAACAGCTGTTAACACTTTAAAAATACTGCCATATATGTAGCCTTGAAGTAGATAATCTAATCAATGAGAGCAGGAAAGAGACTCATTTACTATGAAATGATTTGTATTTTTCCTTTGGTATTTGTTACAATGAAAAGAAATTTGGAAGTAGAAATTTAAAGACTTGAGAAGGGAATTGTTTACCATGAAGGGGAAAAGAAAGAGTAATTATTAATTTTTTTAAACATTAAGGGATTGGAATTTAGAAAGTTTATCCCCTTTCTCTGTGTTTTTGTGAGGATATATTTGAAAGAACATCCAGTATTCAGAAATTAACTCATAAAAATGTAAAAAATGTATTTATTGGACTATAATTAAAAAGAGTAAGTTTTGAGGGGACAGTGTAGGGAGATATAAATATATTTAAATACTGTTTGAGTTTTGTAACTTTAAGTTGGACACTGGGAACATTTGAAAAGTGCAAATTCCAGAGTTGAGAAAGCATTCAGCATGGTGGAAATGTGTAGAGCTTATTGTTGAGAGAGGATGGAGCTAAAAGAAACAAGATAAAATATTAAAATTAAGAATTTAGGCATTACCACAGGGAAAAGCCTTGACAATGAAAGGGAACTACTTAATCGCTAATAGCTAGTCTGGACCAGACACTTAACTGCGCTTTGGGAATCAGCCTGCAATAATCAGGAAATAAACTTGACTTTTCTATTTTTCTTTGAAGCTTTTCAGGACATACCCCCTCCCCATTTTTTTTAAACCTGCAGCATCTTGATTCATACCATAATTTCTGAGATATGCTGAATGAATTTTTTTTTTAGGTTCCTTGAGCATTTTTGTATGAAGAGTCATATGTGATCTTTCTATATAACCATGCCATTCACTTAAATAATTCATAAAGGGAATGGTTTAATTTAGGAAGACCTAACAGGAAGAAGATTAAAGGAAGCTTTTAGTCAGCCTGTGGCTAGATTTATTGATTTGGTGATCAAACCTGTGTTCTTTCCTGAATTTCAGCTAATGGCCAAGTTTGGTCAAAGAATGGCTTTCCAGTTAAAGTTTTGTTTTATTATTTATTATAAATAATATAAAGAATGTTGTAATTAGAAATCCTTTGAAAAGTAGAAACAAATGTGGCAAATGGGACTCATTATACAAATTCTATTTCTTTTTATAAGAAAAACACATAAACCATTATCATTTATTCATGAGTCAAAACCATTAAGAAGATAGATCAAGTTATCAGCTTCCTGTCTCTGAAGTTTGGATCATTTTATAGATCCATGTAATAGAGAGCTTCCTTCCTATGAAACAAAAACCTTGAGATCCAACTCTTTATAAATATACTCTTATTTTTCATTAAAAATATGTCATTTCTTGTCATTTTAGCTATAACCAGAATCCAATAAACAGCTTATATATTGATTTGGGTAGAGTAAATTTCACAGGAAAGTAGAGTTATATAATTATAAGACATTTCTGGAGATAACACAAGGAAAACAATGTTTAAATGTAAAATAGCCTGTGTAATGTTAGGTAACTTAATGCCTAAATGAATAGAAGATTTTAAATCAAATTATTGTTTTTACTTTGGGGGAAAAAAGTCTTTACAATTTTTGTTTTAACAATCAGAAATGAAGAGTGCTACAAGAATCCACTGATACTATTTTAATGCATTAAGATATTGGACACAAAGTGAAGGTTACTTTTTAAAATTGATTGTCTTGTAAGTAGAAATGTAGATTAATGATATAACCCAATAATAGAAAGGGATTTAGGGCACATGAATCCTATTTCAAATAAAGCCAAAGTCTATTTTTAATTTATTTTCTAAATCGTCCTTTGCCTTCATTTCCTATAAAATGTAGGTGTTAATACTTGTCACCTGACTTCCTGACTGTTAATTCTTTAGTAAGAGATGACCCTTAGAGCATATTTGAAAATAATTGCTATACAGCCGTTAAGTATTAATGTGATGATAGGTTTTCAGAATGTCTCTTCAGTGGACCCTGCAGAATCACATTCACTTCCTTAAGTTGACTTTCTTGGCTTGCTTTAACAGTAGAGATAACAGTACAATTTGAATTTATGGTTTAGATTCTGCAATTAGATGGACAATTGCAATTTCCTCCTACCCTTCATATGATGGTCTATGTAAAATTGATGTTTGCCTAACTTATTTTTAAAGTTGATTACATTTGCAGGAAATAAAGATAATAACGTTTGCCATGGTTATAATCAAATCTAAGCTTTCAGACTTGAGAGCCATGGTGTAAAACTCAAAGTTTACTCAAATTATGCTGACTTTGCTAGAATTGGATAAATTCTGTATAAGCCAAGTAGAAAGCTGATATATACTTGAATATACAGAGTTTAGTAACTTCACAAAGTTACTCTTATTCAGGCTTGTATGATCTACCCCTTACCCCAAAAGAAGTAGACTATTTCCACTTTTATTTCTAATCCTGAAGTTGAATGTTTCTTCTTAGATGTGAGTTAAATTGATCTAAATACATTTTCATTTGTTCTTAATTAAAACTTCATATGTAAAATCCAAAGGCGTTGTGTTTTGTTTTAGAAACATGTCCTTACCTCACACATTGAACTTAGAATCTGAAAAAGAGGAGTTGAAAAATCTATATTCCTTCACATGTTCTAATTTATGATACATTCCTTTTGGTTTTCAGTGTTATAAGTTTGGGTCTTCCAGAAGCAAATGCCAAGATGTGATTAGATGTACAAGAGATTTGGGGTGAAACACCTATGAAGGACATCAGGGAAGGGAGCAGGAGAAGGCGGCAAAACTGACCCCTGTGAAAGGCCGGATTGAGTAGGGCAGGCTTCAGACTGCAGTGCAGTTCTGGGAAAGGTCTAGGTGACCCATAACTTCCTAAGCAAAGATAGTCTGTAGGCAAGTCCACATGGGATAGAAATGGCCTGGATCTAGATAGAACCCCTACCATGCTCAGTTATTGGCTGACTGCAGACAGGGAAAAGCTGGAGGCTGTGAACTAAAATAACATTTTAAGGCTCAACCCCCCACCGGCTGACTGAATGGACCCCCTTGTGGCCAAAGGAATAACCTAAAGCTAAATTGCCTGCCTGGAGGATGGAGGTCAGACTGGCCTTTTCGTGCCCCCCTCCCTTCATGGGGACATCCTTTGTAATCCATTAGCAGGCCTAAGGGTATTCAAGACAAACCTGCAAGTCCTCAATTTACACAACAAATCTATGTCCGGTGGCTTATCTCTGATAAACTGCTCCTCAGGTTGAAATATTCCAAGCCTTTAGACAAAGCTTCATGTCTTTAACCAATTACAAGCCAAAGAATCTTTAAACCCACCTATAGCCTGTAAACTCCTGCCCCCCTTTGAGATGGCCCACCTTTTTGTGCCAAACCAATGCATGCCTCCCACTTATTGATGACTTTACCTGGAGCCCCTGTCTCCCTGAAACGCATAAAACCAAACTAACCCAGCCACAGCGAATCCACTTGCTCAAGGCTTCTTAGGTGTGGCTCTGGGTCATGGTCCTCAAATTTGGCTCAGAGTAAATCTCTTTAAAATTATTTTAGAGTTTGGCTTTTTTTCCGTTGACAAGGCTATCCATTACTGGTACACAATGCCGGGATAAAGTGAGCAAGGCACTCTGGGGGAAAAAAATTTTTATTGAAAGACGTAATAAGGAAGATAATGTTTTTGGTGCACTATTCTCAAATTGGAATTGATGCAAAAAACTATGATAAACAAGATATCAAAATTGTAAATCAAGACCTAACTCCCTTGCCTCAGGCTTCAATATGGCTGCACAAGGCACTGATAATTCATTGCCTCCAATGAGGGCAAGGCAGTACTAGTGTAATTTTCCATAGACTTGTACCCTTATCCAAAAGTACGTCCTTCAGATACCTACCTTCAAATACCCAATTTAGGTATTTGAAGTTCTATTGCACCTTTGTCAGTATGAGAATTATATGTGCTGTGGAGCATATCCAGGGATGTCTTCAAGAAGTTTATAGTTAGGCCGGGTTCGATGGCTCACTCCTGTAATCCTAGCAATCTAGGAGGCAGACGCGGGAGGTTTGCTTGAACTCAAAAGTTCGAGACCAGCCTGAGCAAGAGCGACACCCTGTATCGTTTAAAAATAAAAAAGAAAAGAAGTTCATAGTTAAATGTCCACCCACTGCCCCACTAATGGCTTACACAAAGAAGCAAAATTTATATACTTTGAAGATATTTTTATATATAGAAAACATGTATATATTTTGCACACCATATAATTATCATGACATCGTCATTATAGTGAAGGTTCGGTTCATTGATGGCTGGGGCCATGTGTCAATCATCTGGGCCTGACACAGGAGGTACTTGATACTCAAAAACGAAGGTAGGAAGCCAGGCACAGCGGCCGGCCTTGAGTCTTAGCTACTCGGGAAGCTGAGGCGGGAGGATCGGGAGGATCGCCTGAACCCAAAAGGTCAGTGCCAGCTTCTCAAAAAAAAACG
>VBSM01002121.1:12173356-12187259 GCA_008086735.1 Cheirogaleus medius | reverse complement strand
TCTAGCCTGGGCAACAGAGTGAGACTCTGTCTCAAAAAAAAGAAAAAGAAAAAGTTTTAATAGAAATCTCTCTTGTAAAAAATGTGTAGGAGACCTGATCAAGAAAACTAAATGACAAGTATGGGAACTAGAAAGCCCGTTGTATCTGTGGCTTCTGAATCTGCAGACAGAAAATGCTTGAACGGGCCAGGCATGGTGGCTCACTTCTGTAATCCTAGCACTCTGGGATGCCAGGTGGGAGGATCGCTCAAGGTCAGGAGTTCAAGACCAGCCTGAGCAAGAGTGAGATCCCATCCCTGCTAAAAATAGAAAGAAATTAGCTGGACGACTAAAAATATATAGAAAAAATTAGCCGGGCATGGTGGCACATGCCTGTAGTCCCAGCTACTTGGGAGGCTGAGGCAGAAGGATTGCTTGAGCCCAGGAGTTTGAGGTTGCTGTGAGCTAGCCTGATGCCATGGCACTCCAGCCCAGGCAACAGAGCAAGACTCTGTCTCAAAAGAAAAAAGAAAATGCTTGAACAAATATTGAATATTTGTGTATTGTTCAATAAATAAAAATAATACAGTAAAACCTTTACATAGCGCTTACGTTGTATTAGGTGTTATAAATAATCCAGAGATGATTTAAAATATACAGGAGGATGCACAGAGGTTATATTAAGTACTGTGCCATTTTATATCAGGGACTTGAGCATCCTCAGATTTTGGTATCTTCGAGGGTCCTGGACCCAATTTCCCTAGGATATCAAGGACAGCTGTACTTTGTTCTTGCATGAGAAGATTTGACATTTTAAATACATGCCATGTCCCCTAGATTCATCTGTATTTCATGCATTTCCAACCAGAGCACCAACAGATTTTTTCTTTTTTTCTACAAAATGATCTGGAAAAAATCAAAATGAGAATATTCAGAGAATCTGAAAAAAACTACAGTAATAGTAGGGTGACTAATATTAAAATTTGTTTAAAATATAAAGGTACCAGCCAGGCGCAGTGACTCACGCCTGTAATAGCACTCTGGGAGGCTGAGGCGGGAGGATCACTCAAGGTCAGGAGTTCGAAACCAGCCTGAGCAAGAGCGAAACCCCGTCTCTACTAAAAATAGAAAGAAATTAATTGGCCAACTAAAAATATATAGAAAAAATTAGCCAGGCATGGTGGCGCATGCCTGTAGTCCCAGCTACTCGGGAGGCTGAGGCAGTAGGATCACTGGAGCCCAGGAGTTTGAGGTTGCTGTGAGCTAGGCTGATGCCATGGCACTCTAGCCTGGGCAACAGGGTGAGACTCTGTCTCAAAAAAAAAAAAAAATATATATATATATATATATGTACCATAGTTAAAATGGAATGGTACAGTGCAAATCAGTAAAAAAGAATAGAGTCCACAATACCCATGGGAAATGGTAGAGGCTCTGTAGCCTGCTTGCTAAGAGCCTAAGCTCTGGAGTCATACTGTACTGAGTCTGAGCCCCTTCTCTACTTGTCACTAGCTCTGGGACTTAAACAAGTTAACTTGCTAAGTAAGCTTCCTTTTCTCCAGCTGTAAGCTCATGGTGAAAATAGAATTTGCATCAGAGAGCTCTGGAGCTACTAAATTTGAGATAGGCCACAGTGCCTATTCCATAGTAAACATTCAATAAATGCTAGTTGTCGAAAGCAGCAGTAGAATGTGTTAAAGGTTGCTTGTCCAATTAGTTGAGAAAAGATAAATTATTTGGTAATTACTGTTTGGAATAATTGAAAGATTTTAAACAAGAAGTTAAACCATGAAAATATGATAAAGACAGACAAAATGTTCTTTAATCTCAGAGTAGATTCTCCTTCAACCCCATTGTAAAACAAACAAAAGAAAAAAAAACGACAAAGAAAAAAAAACAAAACAGAGTAGGGAAGGCCTTTGTAAATATGTCAACAAAATCCAGAAGCCACATGTAGGGAAAGATTGATGAGTTTGACTACATGAAATTTAAAACCTTTATAGTACCATAAAATATTATTTAAGAAATCGACAGATAAAAGAAACTCAAGTAAAGAACAAGCAAAATTTCATAAGTGATTACTTGGGGTTTGACAGCTTGGGGTTGGAAAGGAGCATGAGTTAACTTTCAAGAGTGATGGAAATGTTTTATATCTTGTTGGGGCTGGTTACTTGAGCATGTACAATTATCAGAATTTGTTAACTTGAACACTTAAGATCTGTGCATTTTATTGAGCATTAATTATACTTCAGTTAAAAATCTGGTAAAAATGGTCCGAGGACATCAGTGAATTCACAAAAACAAAGTATAAATGGGGTATTAAAAAGATTTCCACCTCCCACTGTTAAAACAAGATGCCAGGTTGGTTTGGGTGCAGTGGTGTTTACAACTAGTTGATCACAACCAGTTACAGATTCCTTTATTCCTTCTCTACTCCCACTGCTTCGCTTGACCAGCCTTTATTTAAAAAAATAAAAATAAATTAAACAAGATGCCAGTTTTTAATCTATCACAATGAAAAACAATTTTAACAATATCCAGTAGTAAAAGAGGAGTTAGTGAAAAGGGTGACAATGCAAATTGACATGGACTTTTCAGATGGATACTAGATAAACTTGTTGACTGTAAATTCCACTTCAGGTACTTTTTCCTAGTGATAGACTCTCACACATGAGCAAAGGTAAATTCAGAGATGTTCACTGTATCATTATTTTAAACTGCCATATAAATGAGACTATAAACTAAATTATGGATTATTTTTGTGTGATATGCAGCCATTAAAAGGGATGGAGTTGATAGAACTATATGAACTACTATAGAAAATTTTCCTGTATAAAAGAAACCACATTCCATAATTGATTAAGATTCCATTTAAGTAGAAATAATCTATGCATAGAAAGTTCCTAAAAGAACATATAAGAAATAATGAACATTGATTTTGAACTTTTTTTTCTTTTCTTTTCTTTTTTTTTTTTTTTTTTTTTAGGAAAATGTCTGATGAATTTTCGGTAAGTTTATCAGTTTATCATTGATAAGTGTTTGGCTCTTAAGAACAACATGGTCCTAACTGTCCTTTAACGTAAAAGGGATACTTTTTGTGATTTTTGAGGGAGGGTTTTGGCATGTAATTTCGATATGTGATTTGCCTTAGTTTACTTAGATAATAGCATGTTTGAAAATGTTTCCTGTAGTATTTATTTGTGAATCCTTAAATGAAAAAATTTAAGGTGTTCTTTCTATTGTTCTCTTTCATCCTGATAGCATTAATAATAGCCAGTATTTGTTGAAAATTATTATATACCAGGCACTCTGAAGTGCACTGCCTGAACTATGTCATTTACGCCTCAAGTTAATCCTCAAACTGTTTTTGAAAATGAGGAAACTGAAGTTAAGTGGTAATATATGACTTGTTTGAGGTAAAGCTGGGATTCAAATCCAGATCCTGACTCAATTCTATCCTTCTAATTACTATCTTCTGTTATATTAATACAGCACAGAAATGAAGCACAGTATGATTCGTTGTATTTAGAAAAATTGAGCTTCTCTGAGAAATTTGTATCGTAAAGTTGATGTTCAAGGAACACCTCAAGTTTTATGTTAAATGAATAGCTTAGCTTTTGAAGATGTTGTCGAGGTTTATAATCCCTGACCCTATGCTAACTGTTCTCTATGGGTTTAAAATAGTGTTTGGTGTGACTTGTCCCTAGATAAGACATGTCTGTTTTGTATTCCAGTTGGCAGATGCGCTACCTGAACACTCCCCTGCCAAAACTTCTGCTGTGAGCAATACAAAACCTGGCCAACCTCCTCAAGGCTGGCCAAGTTCCAACCCGTGGAATAACCCAAGTGCTCCACCTTCTGTGCCATCTGGACTCCCACCAAGTGCAACACCCTCCACTGTGCCTTTTGGACCAGCACCAACAGGAATGTATCCCTCTGTGCCTCCCACCGGACCACCTCCAGGACCCCCAGCACCCTTTCCTCCTTCTGGACCATCATGCCCACCACCTGGTGGTCCTTATGCAGCCCCAACTGTGCCAGGTCCTGGCCCCACAGGGCCATATCCTACACCAAATATGCCCTTCCCAGAGCTACCTAGACCATATGGTGCACCCACAGATCCAGCTGCAGCTGGTCCTTTAGGTCCATGGGGATCCATGTCTTCTGGACCATGGGCACCAGGAATGGGAGGGCAGTATCCTACCCCTAATATGCCATATCCATCTCCAGGGCCATATCCTGCTCCACCTCCTCCCCAAGCACCAGGGGCAGCACCACCTGTTCCGTGGGGCACTGTTCCACCAGGAGCCTGGGGACCACCAGCACCATATCCTGCTCCTGCGGGATCATATCCCACACCAGGACTCTATCCTACTCCCAGTAATCCTTTCCAAGTGCCTTCAGGACCTTCTGGTGCTCCACCGATGCCTGGTGGCCCCCACGTGAGTGTTTAATTTGTTATTTAACATGCACTAATAATCACATAAGCACAACTGAAGGATTATTTCTCCCTACTTTTGGATGAAAGATTAGAAAGCTTTTAAAACCTTTTTAAAGAGAATGCATGTATAATACATAAAATGAGTAAATTGTCAGGTTTTAAAGGATGAAGGAAATCTCAAGTATTCCTTGTACTAGAAACAAAAAGAAAAATTTCCCAAAGATTTTGTAATGTAGTAAGCAGTGTCCTCAGCAGCATCCTTGAGGGTAAACACTGAGATGCATTTTATTCAGCTTTTTTTTAATATTTCTCAATATTGTCTTATAATCACACCAAGCACAATTCAGTAAAAAGGATCTCTGCCTATCGGGCCTGATACACAGATAGACTTTTAGAGAATCCAAGGCAGTGAATATATAATGCTCATCTTTTAGGCAATTCTTGAGCTCAAGATCATGCCACTATTCTGTAGTGTCAGTTACATATAATGCTTTATGCGTTCCTGTCAGCCAAGCTGGAGTAGGGTTAACATCTTTGAATAGGAAAGTACTCCACTTCTCCCATAAAGTAAGCCAAGTGAGCATCCAAATGCAGAGTCAAGATTTTCCTTAGGAAAGAAAAATCTGTTAACTCTTAACACACAAAATAACTAATCAGATCTCTGATTAATCAAACATACATCTCAGCTATAAAAGTATCCCCCGAACTTCCTCCTTATATTAGTGTAACTTCTTGCTATATATATTCTCCAAAAATATTTTTTTTTAAATGTATATGCCAAAGTAACTAAATGAAATGACTTACTGTTTGGATTTATTAAGCAATAAATTTATTTTAAGCCACAGCAAGGAGTTAATAAACTCCACTTACAAAATCTAGAAGTTGACTTTTTCTTTTTTCTATTGCAGTCTTACCATTAAGTTAACAATGGACGAAGAGATGACGCTTTGCTTTTTGAAGTACATATATATGCACATGAATGCATATATAAAAATTGCTGGTTTCACTATGCTTAGAGGGCATTCATGAAAGAACAACTTTTGCACCTCTCAGAGAAGATAACTGCCTCTTGTACTTCGATGTGTAATACATCAGATGGATACAATGAGATGAAAACAGAAGTAAATCATTCAGATGTGATTTTTATTTGGTTTTCATGGAAAGTTAAAATGATTAAGTATACTGAATAGATCTTTGATTAACAATTTGTTTAAGTTATGAAACTACACTTAAAAGTCTAAGATTATGTGTTAGGATCTGCAACTTCATTGGCAAATTATTTCAAGTATTTTTCTATAGTCACTTCCCCCCCCCAAATAAACTTTGAAAATAATCACATTATAATCTAAACAAATGATGCCTCAACATTTTGAGCTGCTCTATCTATAGGATAAATAAACTTGGTTCCCTTGAGGTTTTATTTTGGATATAAATTTTAAAACTGTCAGTGATTGTCAGATGTTGAGTTCAGTAGCCAGCCGATGTTCATTTATATCCTTGAGCTTTTGGTAAGAACTTCCTGGTTTTATTTTTAGCCATGTGGGTCATACAGCACTAAAATCTGTCATTTATGGAAACCAACTTTTTTCTTTTTAATCCAGGCCAACATGCATGTAAAATTATATTCTTAGAGAATTGGTGATCTCATTGTATTGCTTTAGAATGGATTATAAGATGTGCTTATTGCTTTGGGAAGAGCTCAAGGAAGGAAATAATTCTCTCCTTTGTTCTGAATCTCAAACTAGATAAACCCTAGGAATTACTTTCCCACAAAACCTGAGGCAGCTCTTCTGCCCAGACCATTCCCTGTAGCCACCCATCCCTACTTCCCAGTTCTTTAGAAGGAGCATATCCCTGATTCCTCCCTGATATGGAAAACTGGCACACTCTATGGGTCTGTCAAAAAGATAGAGCAGTTCTGTTTAGAGAACCTTAAGTCATACAGATGTGACTGTTCTCTTTGTACAAGTGTGGAATCAAAATATATATCTGTCTTTCATAGTCTGGTTAAGCTATGTCATTGTCTCCTGCATAGTTTCCTGGACCTATTTGTAAAGTGCTTATGGCTAACAGTTCAGTTCTGTATTTGCTAACAGGTAAATATGTGGCATTGAGTGCCATCTTTGAAAAAATTACCCTCTAGCTCTAATTGAAAATAATAATAAAATTGTAAATCTCTGCAACTGAGTTTAAAGCAGTGTGACTATGTTGCTTAAATATTAGGTATTGTTTATAACCACCAAAACAGCCCTAGTAGCTTTTTGGCACCTTATCTTTAAATCGGATTCTTAGATTTGGGGTAGACCTGACCTTGTTTATCAAATAACATTTTGAGATTTTGAATGTATTCATTGAGTTTCTAAAATGTATTGTGAATTTCTCAGAGCAGTATAGGAGAGATTTATGCTGGAGCTCTGTTTCTACTTAGTAATAAAATATTTAATAGTTTATTTCTGCTATAATTAAAATGTCAAGAATGCCAAATGCTGCCAATGTGATGGTTTGATAACTACCTTCTATTAAGAAAGCCAGATGGTCATCTTTGAGAGGAACATTCAGTGTCTCCCTTATATTAAATAGATGATAGATTCAAACTTTAAGAATTGACAAAAGTAGAATCTAATTTGTTTAGATAGTTTCAGACTGGAGAATGTTGTTAGCACTTACAAGTGGCAAAAGTAGTCTTTTCTTCTTTAACGTCTTTGCAAGACAGGTGATAGCTATCTACAATACTCTTCAAATTTGTTGTCAAAGTAGCCTCCAGTCTACAAGGCAGGTACCCTTAGGTGTTATGGCTTAAATTGTCAGTTATGGAAGGATAAGATGATATGAAAAGTGAGATGGCAGCAAAGTTATCTCTCCTTAGAGTTATTTTTGGCTGTCCTACATTGGGATAAGTTGACAACTCTGGCTTTAGATGAAATATTTAATGTAACACTAGAAAGGATATAGTTTGACTAAAAGAAGAAGAGGTAGCAAGTTTGGGATTCTGTAATTGTGGAGTCCATTGATTGTAGGAGAAAATCTGTTGCTAAAGGATTTAGCAAGTAATCCCAGACAAGATACTACTCCTAGTAAGTACAATGGCTGTTGACCCATACTATCCCATGTGCCCTGGAGGATACTGCCATTTTAACCCTTTGCTTTCAAAGGCTTTACAACTGGTATTTGGGAGGATTTTTTTTTTTTTTAGTGTAAGAATGAAAATCAAAGTGATAATAGAATTTGCTTTTATATTCTTATTTTTGTAAAGCACCATTTCTCCAGTTGTGGGGGGGATCTTGATTCTTGTGAGCACTCTGAGTCAAAAATATTTTTAAGTTCAGTCTGGATGGAGTTAAGAAAGGCAAAAGTTTCGGGTGAGGAATGAGAGGAGCATCTAGGAAGGTTTTTTCCTCTTTACAATGGAATAATATTACTTTCAAAACAAGTCATGCTAGGCTGAAATTGATTTATGGAAAAGACTGCTTGTTAGCAAGTATATTTGGTCTTAAGGGAATACAAATTACGGAATATGCTAACATTTGGGCTTCAGAGTAAGAATTTTTAAATACATTTAATGGATGTAGTTGAGATGTGTTCAGGAATAGTGTTTCTGGAGTGGGAATCATAGGTTTTGAAATGTTAAACACAAAAATGACAATGAAAAATCAAAGCCTAGACCTTAGGTCCTCATTCCCACACAGTTCCAAGAACCACATGGAGTGCTACAAATACCTTGGCTTGTCTGTCCTGAACTGCCACCTTCTCATCTTCTCATGATTTTGAAGACACTATTAACAGCTCTGACTCCACAGCCCTGTTTTGTATAAAGTAATATATTGATTATTCAGTGATAGACAATACATTTTTAATTACCCAAGAACTTCCTTTATTCTGCATCCATTTGCTGGTTGTTTTCAGTAGAGGTAGTAATGGAGCAGAGAAGAAAAGGGGTAAATTTTTGGCTTCAGTCAAGTCACACCACTACAATGTAATGGAATATTTTCTAGAAAAGAGGTCACTGCCCATGATCTATTACCTCACAAGGAATTAGTGCTACCTGTTGTACTCAGATGTATAGCATTTGAAACTTTGTGTAGATGAAAATTGCTCTACTCAAAGTTTTCATTAAAAGACTGCCTAATTTATCAGTCAATTGCCTACACTTCTAAACAGTAAGTGCCAGTGTCGTCTTCTTCACTCTGAATGATATAGAGCTAGCTTTATCAAATGCCGGGTTATAAACCATGGAAATTAGACTGAAGCACAGACCTTTAAGTGGTAACATATTTGAAAATCCTAAGCCTAAATTCAGATGAATCACACTGATATATTGTTGTACTATGCATAGAAAGTGATGGATGACTTTCAGGGAAGACTAATCTTAATAAAGCAATATGTAGTATTGAAGACAGACACTATTCTTTTTATTTTCAGAATTCTGCCAAGTAAAACAAAAATTTGCCAATAAAATAATCAGTATTTTTAAAATGCCATGCAAGCTTCTGACTATAGAATACATCTGAAGCATTCATTCAGTAGACACGTCCAATCAGGTGCTTTGCCAGATGCCAGAGAGTCCCTGTCCTTGAGAAGCTTATAGTCTAGGGGTGACATGACAGAATTCATTAGTGTACCTGTTCATTACTGGTTTACTTACACATGTTAGGATTGCTGCTGGTGGAAATGGTAGAACCAGCCTTTGGGCATGTTAAAGGGCAAAGTGTGGTTTACCTTTTTTGTTAACTAAGAAATTGATGTTTTCCAAAATTATAGTGTTGATCAGTGCAACTATTCAAGTGTACAAAGTAATGGGATGTTGTTCCTCTTCACTTTACCCCTGGATAAAGGCAATTTTACTGCCTGTCACTGGTTAGCAGATACTGATTTGTTGCCATTAAGTAAACTTGAGTTCTTATGCGTGTTCTGTAAAGATATTTTGTAATCTTTTTCTTGAAATTGTGATTTTTCATTGACAATAATGACAAATTTAATGTATGTAATTGTCTATGCATTTTAAGTTAAACTGCCTAAAATGTGATTTGGGACATACACATTTGTATTATGAACTGTAAGCAATCTGTTTGAGATGTTAGGTTTTATCACCTGCTGCTGTATTTGTAAACAAAGACAAATGTTGCTTTAAGAAGTAATTATAATTAGGAATAGGCTATGGATGTGATACTTGATATTTTTTAAGATAAACTCGTTTGCTTTTGTGTATTATACCTGAAAACTTTTTTTAAAAAATGTATTTTCATGGTTTTATACGTTTTTCATGTATTTTATTCTTTAGGCCCAGTTCTGGGCTTCTCTGAGCAGTCCAGAGCCTAATTAATTACAATTTCATTGTTACAAAGAAAGAAAAAAAAGGGCCTGAGATACCTCTTTGCACGTGACCTGCATTCACTAAGAAATTTAAATAGGCTGTTTAGAAACAACCCTTCCTCCACAAACCCTCTTTCAGCAACATGATGTCCATTGTGGTGATTTCCTCTTCTTTCTTCAAGGCCAGACTACTCTTTGTAACCAGGTTATCTGTGTATACAAAGTCAGGGAACCTTCCCTATCTGGCCTTGCTGCCAGTATCCCCACTTTCTGTTATGAAGAAATAGTTCTGCTTTTGCCATAACTGCTGTGTGTTTAGTGAGGGTCACATTATTAAACTTGGTGTAGTTTACCATTTTCTTTCCCCAGTAGGTTTGCTAGCCTTTGTTGAAACTCCAGTGTGAGTGAGGCTATGAATGAATGAGTAATTTGCAGTACATTCTACTTTTGGAAGGGATTTCTGCTTTTTGCTTTATAATTGAAAAAATGCACCTGTATATTATTAAATTATTTTTGTTATTTTATTCCATATCCCCTGAAAGTACCCACCTAAAATGGAGCTATGAAATAGTGAAATATAAGACCCTTTTGGAGCAGGGCCAGTTTCTGTTTTTCCTATTGTGCAATGAGAATGCTCTGATAAAAACACATGCTATCCTGAGTTACCTGACATAAGCAGGTCCTTTTTTACCACCATGTCCACACTCTTGGCACCAATCCTTATGCAACACATCTCTAAAGCAAAGGAAAATCCTATTAGCTTACTTATTTCAAACAAGACATGCAATAGAATTCTAATGCCAGAAGATTTGAGCATAGTGTTTTTTCCTGTGGCATTTAAGTAATTTGTGTTCACACTGTGTTGTGCTGTGGGGTTCCAGAGCTGAGAAGATCAGGTGGTTAGAGCTTGTAGAGCTTAGTCTCACGCTCCCCGCTGCTTTCACTACAGCAATTCCACTCTGCCACCTTATGTATTTTACTAACATAAGTTGTTTGGGGAAAGCTTGCTGCTTGTAGATTTTAAAAACTGCTAATGTAGATGACCATGTCTGCTAGTTGAGGTTTGCTTAGATCATAGTCTTAAGTTCCCAAGTAGAATAGACTCTGGGCCATCTGGGGTTCTAAGCCATGCTTGGTGTTAGCATCACATAACAAAAGAAGAAATTGAACATTTTGTTAAGTTATTGCTGTGATTATGTTTTATTCACATATCATTTAATGGTCATTTAGACTAGCATTTTTAAAAGATAGATTAAAAGGCTTCTTAGAGAGAAGGAAGCCAAGTTTAAAAGAGGTTAAGTAAATTCCCAAATTCATATGGAACCAGCTCTTCTGTCTTTTACCCACCAGGTAACTTGCCATATTTTGCTCAGGCATCCAGTGCCCTTTTATGTAGTTCTTTTGTGTTTTCTCTTCCATAAGACACCCTGACTTGTTCTTGTCCTTTTAAGACGCCACTAAGTAGTTTCCTAAGCTGTGGGGAAACTATTTTTTAAGATAATGCTCAACTGGTTAACTTTCTAGATGAAAAGGACAAAGTAAATTGAGCTGCTTCATGTATTGTCCTATTTCTTAACTAGCTTCATTTCCTGAGAGCTAATAATGGTAGCTTTTATGTATACTTTTCATACTATTGCTTATTCAATTCAATAACCCTCCTGCCTTTGATAGACATACAATCCAGGAGGGACAGAAATATGTCTTGTTGACTGACACTATTAAACGGTTTACATTGCACTGTCCCGTTTAGACCTCACAACAAACCTCTAAGACAAGTACAGTTCTTACCCTATTTTATAAATGATGAAAGTAAGGCAAAGAGGTTATAGAAATCACATAGTTCATACATAGTGAAACTGGTATTAGAATCCGGGGTGTGGCTTATATCAAAGTTTTTGCCCTAACAAATGTTTTCCTAAGAACAAGTTCTCTGTATTATGTGTTCCTATCATGGTTGCCTGAGTGCTGCAGTTCTACTTCCAAAACTACACCTAGAAAGTCACTCAAGAGTTGTGTTTTCATAAACAAAGGCAAACGATGTTCAAAGGTGTACCAGTTATGATAGGTTTAAGATGTTGATGTGAGAATTGTTATAAAAAGTACTGAATAGGCCAGGTGCATGGCCCATGATTTTAATCCTAGCACTTTGGGAGGCCAAGGCAGGAGGATCGCTTGAGGCCAGGAGTTCAAGACCAGCCTGAGTAAGAGCAAGACCCCATCTCTACAAAAAATAGAAAAATTAATTTGGTATAGTGGTGTGCTATTGTAATCCTGTAGGCAAGAGGATCACTGGAGCCCAGGAATTTGAGGCTGCAGTGAGCTCTGATGATACCACTACACTCTAGCCCAGGTGACAGAGCTAGCCCCTGTCTCAAAAAGAAAAAAGTACTGGATAATCAAACCAGTTTCAGGGCCAGCCTTTGTGCAGTTACCAATTATTGGACACACGGTGGGCATCCAGCTGCTCTGCAGTGGTGAAGGCTAGGCCAAGGCTGTCAGAGCGGCTGAGACAGGAGAGTCCTCTGTTAGCCGTGGCTGGGAGCCAAGATGTACAGGAACTGGACAGAGGGTGGGAGAGTCAGGGAGGTTCTGCCAAGTATGGCGAGACAGTTCTTTTTTTAAATGTGCCAATGCAGGACATGGTAAGTTAAAACATCTTAACTGTTCCTTAGTTACTACAACACAACACACAAAATCCCAAGTACTAAACTTAATGAATACCTTGATCCGTTCTTAAACGCTCAAAGAAATCTGTACAAAAAGACTAATGATTAGAACTCTCACCCAGGCTTTTTATAGAAGTGTGATGAAGAGGATTCATGTGAACTAGGAAAAGTCACTTTATAAACTTTGCAATATTTCTTCTCTAAAAGGTGGTAATAAGTCTCTACCTCTGGTGGATCCATAGTAGAAATCTGATCAAATTCTAGAAGGCAGCCCTTCGTGGTTCAGTGAGCAGCACAACTTTAGGGGAGCTTTGAGTCCCCTCTGGAGTATGATTTGGGGCAATCAATTAGCTTCCTGTGCTTGCTTACGTCATCTGTAAAACTTAATGCTCAAAGTACTATGAGGGAAAAAGAAACACTGTTCCTTCCCTCTAGCCAAAGAGATGTGTTTAGTAAATTAGCAAACTGAAAGAATACACATCTAACATTGTATGTCTATATGAATGTTCCTTTTTTGAAAAAATCAGGGGGGTTCAAAGTTATACAATGTGATAATATTTATTGAACACCAAGGTTGCACCATAAGTAAGTGGCCATACATACTAGTTTGTCTGAAACAATTCTGGTTTATATTTTCCAGGCATAATTATTAATAGCACCCCCTTTGCATTCTCAAATGTGTCCTGGTTTTAAGAATAAATTTTGTGGTTATCCTAAATTCAACAAAAAGTGCCAGTGAAGATTTTCTGTTTATTTCCTGAGAGAAGAAACTTGTCCAAAAAAACATGTTCTAGCATAGATGTTAACCTTTCGTTCACATATTCGGTTGGCCCTCCATAACCACAGGTTCTGCATCTGGAGATTCAACCAACCTCGGATGGAAAATAATTCTGAAAAAAAATAATACAAATAGAAATAGAATATAACAGCTATTTGTATAGCATTGACATTGTATTAGGTATAACAAGTAATCTAGAGATAAGTGTACAGGACGATGTGCATATGTTATATGCAAATACTACAACATTTTATATCAGGGACTTGAGCATCCTTAGATTTTGATATCTACAGGGGGCCTGGAATCATCCCCTTCGGGTATGGAGAGATACCTGTATTATTTCCAGTGCTACTCATACTGCATCTGATAAATGTGAAGAAAAATATCCAAGTCACTTCCCATTGCAGGCACATTATCTTCAGTAAATCCCAATGGCAAGCAGAGAGCACATTCCAGCCCTGGAACAGGAAGTCATGCCTTTTAGGATAAAGGAGCTAGATAGAGGAGGAGGGATGGGAATAAATTTTCCTATGTTTTGGGGCATCTTTCCAACAGTCTCATGGCTTCAGTTTGTATCTTATTTTCCCCAAGTCAGAATGCAATTTCCCTTAAAGCTCCAAGTTTTTTCCCAATTAATACCCTCATAAACTGAGTAGCACCAAAAACTATGTCCACGCCGGGCGTGGTGGCTCATACCTGTAATCCTAGCACTCTGGGAGGCTGAGGTGG
>VBSM01002121.1:12142266-12153545 GCA_008086735.1 Cheirogaleus medius | reverse complement strand
CAAAAAAAAAAAATGAATAAAAATAAAAAACTCTATGTGATCTTGGATTTGATCTTGGGCATAGAAGAAAAAAAGAATCTTGTTAGGGCAATTGATGAAATAGATAGTAGTATTATATTGATGCTTAATTTCCTGATTGTGTTAACTATATTGTGGGTAGGTAAGAGAATGTCTTTGTTCTTGGAAAATTGCACACTGAAGTTTTTAGAAGTAAAGAGGCATCCTATCTCCAACTTACTCTTTTTTTTTTTTTGAGACAGAGTCTCACTCTGTTGCCTGGACTACAGTGCTGTGGCGTCAGCCTAGCTCACAGCAACCTCAAACTCCTGGGCTCAAGCCATCCTCTTGCCTCAGCCTCCTGAGTAGCTGGGACTACAGGCATGTGCCACCATGCCTGGCTAATTTTTTTCTGTATATTTTTAGTTGGTCAATTAATTTTTTTCTGTTTTTAGTAGAGACAGGGTCTCGCTCTTGCTCAGGCTGGTTTTGAACTCCTGACCTTGAGCGATCAGCCCGCCTCTGCCTGCCAGAGTGCTAGGATTACAGGCGTGAGCCACCACGCCCGGCCTCCAACTTACTCTTAATTGGTTAAGTAAGAACCATTAAAGAAATTTTTAAGATTTCTTTTTATTTATTTATTTATTTTTAGAGACAGTGTCTCACTCTGTTGCCCAGGCTGGAGTGCAATGGCGCAATCGTAGCTCATTGCAGCCTTGAACTCCTGAGCTCAAGGGATCCTCCTTCCTCAGCTTCCTGAGTAGCTGGGACTATAGGCACACACCACCATGCCCAGCTAATTTTTAAATTTTTTGTAGAGATGGGGTCTCACTATGTTACCTAGGCTGTTCTCAAACTCCTGGCCTCCAGGGATCCTCCTGCCTCAGTCTCCCGAGATACTGGGATTACAGGAGTGAGCCACCATGCCCAGCTAAAGAAATTATATCTATCTATCCATCCATCTACCTATCTGTCTCTCTCTCTATATATATAGAGAGAGAGACAGAAAGAGAGAGAGAGAGAGAGAGAGAATGATAAGGCAAAAAAGGCAAACAATCAGTGACTCTGGATAAAAGATTGTAGAAGTTCCTTGTACTGTTCTTGCAATTTTTCTGTAAGATTGAAATTATGTCAAATTAAAAGGTCCTCCCCTGAACAAAACAAAAAAACCATCCTATGAGTGTGGCCAGGAGTCAGGCAACACTTAGGCACCAGAAACCAGAAGGCTTATACTTCCTGCTGGGGCCAGAGCCAGCCCAAACTATGGCCATTTCAGGGCAGGATAGCCACCCTGCAGGATAGGCTCTGACAGCAGGAACATGCATCATGCAAATTCTGTCAACCACTAGACCACAAACTAGGGTGCAGTTCCTGGCAGAGCCCATCACGTCCTTAGAGTAGAGAGGCCTTTACAGCTGTTTCGTGTAGGATGATTCATAGATAACATGCAGCAAACAGAGAAATCACTGGTGGATGCATGAACTGTGAATTGTCCTTGGATTTAATCTCTTTTCATAAAATTAATTGTTGTTTAAGTCTGCTTTTGTTACAGCCCATTAATAAATAGAATGTGTTTGCATTTTTGCAAGGAGGCTTGAATTTTTAATGTCTGGTAATCTTTACCAAAGAGCATGAATCAGTTAAGGTTTACAAATTTAGTAACAGTAGTGATTAAGGCATACATTGTCCCTAAATGATTCCTTTCCAAAGAGAAGCATATGTTTTAAGATAATTCATTAATGTCTGTTCTGTGGCCATTTATCTAATGTTTGGCCTTTTGCCATAGCTCTAGAACACAGTGATCTCTTTTTCTCTTTCATCTCTTTTTTAGCCAGGTTTCTGAGAACCTTTGAATTTCTAATTATGTATCATATATAAATATAAATATATGTTATATGTGCTCTCCATTTTTCCCTCAGAAGCTTAATAGTTAATCTTTGCTTTTTTGGTTTATTAGTTTGTTTGTGTGGTGTTTTTTCTTTTCTTTCTTTCTTTTTCTTTTTTTCTTTTTTCTTTTTTTTTTTTTAGCACTTGAATGTCCCACACATCGAAAGCCAACTGGCTAAAAGTTAGACAAGCTTCTTCACACAACCCCTAGTCGGATATCAACTGTCACTTTCTCAACGTAAGAGGAAGCCGGTTGGCCAACTCCGTCTGAAGCCAATCCCACCATGTAAGTCCTTCCTGACCTCTCACTTAACCTCCTAGGCTGTGCCTGGGAAGGCCAAGAGTGACTGATCTGCTAGGGCAAGGAACAAAGATTCACCTTCCCTTTCCCTCGGCGGCCTGTAGGGGGCGTTTCTTAACTGCCATGCCAGCTCCCGGTCCATGGAGCACCTGGCCAGCATTCATTACCGTGGACGCCCTGCCCCAGGAAGGCCTGAAGAACAACACTCGTTAAAGCGCCGGCTGAGTCATCTGGGTGTGGAGGCTGTTGAGTCACATTCTTGCAACATAAAAAGCAAATAGAGTACAGGCAGAGAAAATCTAGACTGTGGACTTTGTAAAACTTTGTAAAACTTTCTCAAGGCCAGTTCCCAAAGGCATTCACTAGCTCTGTACGTGAGGAAGAAAAGGTGAGCGTGGCCACAGCGCCAAAGCACTGGGCGAGTCAGCACTACACGGGGTCAGCCTAACCCTGGGCTGACCCTTCTGGGGTCTGAAGGCTCCAGCAGAGGGAGGACATGGAACTTTATTTATGAAAAAGTGATTAGGACAAGTGATTAGGAAGTGAACTATCTCAGCAAGTTTCTTCCAAGCCTCTGGTCTCTTTAGAACTCCTAGCCAGACTGAATGTCTCCAGAGGTATGGAGGCATACCCCTGAGTACCCAGGCAGAGAGGATTTCTTTGGAACTGAGATCTGTTTTTAGGGCATAATTAGTCCAGCTCTCTGAAACTGGAAGACAGAAATCCAGCCTGTTAGAGCTTGATAGCACTGAGAGGCAGGCTCGCCAGACCCTGAAGGCCTCGCTTGTTTTCCTCACAGCTCAAAACTATTTCTTTCAGGCAGTGGCAGTGATCTGAGGCAACACTTGGCCCTGAGACCAACTGAAATGCTGTTCTCTGTGAGTAAATGCTTCTGAGAGACCAGATGGGGAAGTCCAAAAGAAGAACAGGGAGACTAACACCCGGGTGTGACAGCCACACCCGTCTCCAGAGCCCACACACCTCCCCGCCAGGACACTGCAAACCTGGCATTTAATTAGCGATGAGACACTTGTTTTCACTTCCATGATCAAAGTGTGGGGAAAGAGGTGCTTTCTGCCTTCTTGCCTTTGGTTATTTGTCTTCTGCTTCCTGAGCTGGGAGAGACAAAAAAGAAGAGGAAGGGGAAACTCAGGCAGATGAGAGAAGTTCCTCATGCCCTTTGATAAATTTATGTTCTCTCCTGTAGTCATGGAACCAGGCCATGAGATTACTGGCCTGCTTCATTCACATTCTGGTCATTTTCTCTGCAATGCAAGGAGGGCCAGCACCTCCACTTACGTGGAATGTTCTATCTGGGGCCTGGGTACGGTCTTGCAAATGTGTCATTGACAGCAGGGAGGGCCAGGCGTGGTTATGGTTGGTGTGATGAAAAATCATCTTTGCCTCTGGCAAAACTATCAAAAGACATGCCTTCCCGAAGGTGGGCCAACCCTTGCTAAGTCTAGTATATTTTACGGCATTACGGAGTATAGCACAGAAGAGAACTAAATTTGTTGGGGCCAGCAACCTGTGCTGAACAATCCTCCACCAACTCTGAGGCAGGTGGCATTGCACTCATTTTACTGGGGCTGTGTATATGATAACGCACTTGCTGCAGGACCTCAGGTAAACACAAAGTTAGGATTGGAAGCCAGGTTGGTACATACTCAAGCCTATGTGCTTTCCACAGGACCGTGCATACTGTGCTTGGCTTTTCCACTGGTTTGACATTCAGGTCATTTGTTCATCTCAGGTCACACAGCACTTCTTAGCTTTCCATAATTTTTTGAAGATTGCCAGGAGTGATTGTGAGGTCACTAGTGATTTGAATTTCATCTTTTTAATTTATTTGATTTGAATTTTATATTTTAAATATATTATACTTGGGGCTGGGTGAGGTGGCTCACGCCTGTAATCCCAGTCTTTTGGGAGGCCGGGGAGGGAGGATTGCTTGAGGCCAGGAGTTCAAAGCTGCAGTGAGCTGTGATTGCACCACTGCATTCCAGCCTGGGTGACAGAGCAAGACTCTGTCTCAAAATAATAAATAAATAAATATACTTGGATTTTATATTTTAAACTGTAATTAAAAAGACAAACATGTAGCTGTGTTAGCTATCAAATTATAATAATGGAAACCTCTGGCACAAACTTTTGCTGACAGTTTTTGGAGCAAATCTTGGACTAAAGCTTCCTGAGCTGTCCTCCCTTCCCTTCCTGCCTAGCTCTCTGACTTTCTCTCTTTCTCTATCTTTCAGCTAACAGGACACTGAAGTGTAATTAGGCTGCAATAAAATGCACACTTCTTAAGTGTATAGCTCATGAATTTTCACATATATAGATTTCATACAACCACTTCCCATATTGAGATATAGACAATGTCCAGCACCCCAGAAAAGTTCCCTTGTGCCCCTTTTAAATCACAAGCATTCCCTTTCCTCATTATTCTGACTTCTATCACCAAAAATTAGTCATGTGCCATTGATTGGGAAGGTTATAGGTTTGCCCTGGCCTTTTCTATCTGTTCCTGTAACAATGTTCCCTAAAATGCAGTGCTTAGACAACTACCACGCAAAGCTCAGAAGCAGCTCCTGGTTCATCATATTCTCGTGCCTCGGTTGTGCATTCACAAGAGGATGTGTAGCCTGCCACGAGGCTCTACTGCTTGTGAAAAGTTTTGGTTATTTCATGTCTGACTTTTGTATTTAAGACAAGAAATTCAATAGTTTTAATGATTCAATTTGGAAATTAAAAAATGTTCTCATATTCCTTTTTCAAACCTGGATCAGTTTAAAGAACAGACAGATGACAGGGCAAGCTGTTGTAAAATATTTGTTTACCCTTTGCAACTAAAACACAACATAAGAATAAATGAAATGCTGAGGTTAATATGATTGCAATGGTTATACCTATATTATTTCAAATTTTGGCATTCTTCAAAGCAGTAATTTTTGTCATAGATTGACTTTATAAGAACTCATGAATGCTAAATAAGTTTTAACTTAAACTGTGTACTGATAAATTATTTCTTTTGTATTTTTAAATTAGAGTTCATATAAGATTTATCTGAAGAAGTTATACTAAAAAATTTGCAACCTATATTGGAGGACGTAATTTGGACATAGAGACTATATGGCCCTGAAAGTAGCCAGATTAGCTTTTCTTAACATGTGATTTGTCTTAGATTTACATTCTTCTTGGCTGTCTTTGTGCTTTTCCTATCCTGTTTGAAGCACGGCATTTGTAGGAGCAGTGGAAGCAAAGGAGTTAACTCTGCACCACCCTCCCCAGGAGAGCTCTGTGTGTACAAGCTCTTCCTTGTAAGCCTGATTTTAAAAAGCCCCTTTTGGAGTGTGTATGTTGTGGGGTGGGGGTTAACAGCATCAGGGATTGTTGTTCTTGTTCTCTGTAGGTGAAAAGTCTTTTTCTATTGTTGAAACAAAAATTGAGACCGTTCTCAAAAGTGATTTCCTGAAATAAAGCAGGGGAGGAAGGCCTGGGCATGAGGGCAGTGAGTCATCAGTCAGCAGCACGGGGACCGGGGCGTGAGCTGGGGAGGCCTTGCTTAATCCTCCGTGAGGCTCGGGCCCAGAGCCCAGGGAGGTCCCGGGGCTGGCGCATGGGATGCTGTCAGCCTGGGCTGGGGAGGTCCAGGGGAGGGTGGGCAGGCTCTGGGGTCTAGGGCCATTCAGCTGCTAGAAAAATGAGGTTCAGAGTAGGTTGGACTTGGGATAGAGCAACCTTAATACTGTTTAGGTAATGCACAGTGCACACTGAGCAGGACGTGAACTGGATGGAGCACGGACTTCCTAGGCGGGACTTTGAGGAGGGACGTGGGAGGGAGCAAGGGAGCAGAGGGGTAACTCTCCAGTCAGGGCAGGGGCCTGGGCTCCAACCAGGATTCACTTAAAGCACACCTGCAGAGTAGAAGGGCCACTCCAAGGCCCCAGCCACAGTGAAAATTGGAGAGGAGGTTCTGAAAGAGGCTGCAGGGTGCCACGACAGCTAGAGCAACGCAGTTCCACCCAGGTTGCAATGACAGATGATGACTGGCATCCAACCCTGCAGGCAGTAGGAGAGTGGGAGGAGGGGTGTCCAGATAAAAGTCCCACTAGAGCTTCTAAGAAGGAATTAGGGAAGCAGGGCCACGAAAGGCCTGGTTCCTGTCATCAAAGTGTGATATCACCAATGAGTCACTCTAAGTTTTGCTGTGGTTCACTGCCCTGTCATTTGCTACATTTGTTATCCTCTATTTCTCAGTAAGTAGCAATACATTGTAGTGACAGAGAGTGATCAAGAAGTCAGACCATCTGCCTTCGTATTCTAACTTTGTCACTTACTGTGTGAACTTGGCTAACTGTTTTGTTTTGTTTTGGTTTGGTTTGATTTGTTTTTGAGACAGGGTCTCCTGTGTTGCCCAGGCTGGTCTCAAAATCCAGGGCTCAAGCAATCCTGCCTCAGCCTCTCAAATCGCTGGGACTACAGGCAGGCTCACCACCATGCTGGCTCTGGCCAAGTTTTTAAACGTCCCTGAGTTTCTATTTGGTCATCTGTAAAATTGGAATAATGACAGGGCCAACTCTTGAGGTAAAAGTGATTAAATGCTCTCAGCACAGAGTAAGGGTGATGGGGAGGGTAGAAATAATAGTAGCAGTAGAAATAGTGAGGGTGACAAACCAAACAGCAGTTGTGTACTTGTTTTAGGAATGGGAGAGTGGAAGGGAAAGTGGGCAAGGTGCCCTGTAAGTTTAGGGCCAGGAGGAAGCTCAGGGGAAGAGATTCCTATTTGTTCGTGGTCAACCTCTGAGGGCCTCATCATCCTGGGTCGGTTCCCTTATACCTGCCCAGAGCCCTGGAGTCCTCCCTTCATTCGGGACTCTCTCTCTGTTTGCCTGGGCTAGAGTGCAGTGGCATTATCATAGCTCACAGCAACCTCCACTCCTGGGCTTGAGCGATCCTCCTGCCTCAGCCTCCCGAGTAGCTGGGACTACAGGCATGTGCCACCACCACAGCTAATTTTTCTGTTTTTAGCAGAGACAAGGTCTCACTCTTGCTCAGGCTGGTCTCCAACTCCTGAGCTAGAGTAATCCTCCTGCCTTGGCCTCCCAGAGTGCTAGGATTACAGGCGTGAGCCACTGTACCTGGCCCATTTAGGACTCTTCATTGGAGCCATCTGAGTGGATTCTGTTTCCGGGGGGGACCCTGACTGCTCCAGTATGTGACGATGGTTGTGTGTCTTCCCATCAGTCTTCTGAGCTGTCCTCATACCAGCCTGTTCTCCCAACTTCTTCCCTTGGCTGTGCACACCAGCCTTTCCTCAAGCCCCCGAGTGTGATTTTAGTTGTCCTTAACTGATTCTCCCCTTTCCCTGAGTCCACATCCAACAAGTCCCCACATCCTGAGACTCTTACCCCACAGAGTCCTTTGTGTTTACCCTTCCCATCCTGCCGCTTCTCCTGCCCGTCCAGACCCCTCTCCTGCGAACTTGGCTATGACAAGGGTCCTAACTAGATTTCCCACCTCCAGGCTATTCCTCTGCACCCTCATTCACTCCGTTTCTGATTAATCTTCCTGCAGCTGGAGCTTTCAAACTTTTTGACTGTGACTCACAATAAGAAATATATTTTACTCTACAACCCAGTACACACACCAAAAACTCACAAAGCAATACCGTGCTCTGATATTTTTTTATTCACAAGGCACTAAATTGACTTTACGACCCGATAAGGGGTCATATTCCACCAGTTTGAAAACACTGCCCCAAAGCATAGCTCTGACTATGTCACTACTCCAGGGAAAGCTTTCAATTATCCTGGGCATCCACTGAATTTAGTACCCATTGTTTAACCTGGCAATAAAGGCCTCCTATGGGATGACCCTCAGTTGTCTGTCTAAACATTTCTCTTTCCACCTCCATTTATGCCATTTAACTCTCTGGGCCTTAGTGGTCTAATATATTGAATGGGAATAAAAAATACTTCCCTAGCCTGAAGGCCAAGGGTAGACTAGATGGTCCATTTAGTTTCCTTTACCTACAAGAGCTCTGATTCTGGGATCATAAGTACCCAATATCCAGGAACCAAACATACCCCCTCTCTGATCTCGGTGCATTCCCACATCCGTATCTTTGTTTATGTTGTTCCCTTTAGTCCTCTTCCTCCATCTCCCTCTATCTTGCTATGCTGAAATCCCATCAAGGTGCAACAAGAGCAAAGGACACCCACCGAAAGGAAAGGTCAGAATCAGAACTTACTCAAGGAATGCAATTGGTCCACTAAGGCTGGAGCCACCAAGGCTGGCAAGGTGAGAAGGAAAGAGATGAAACTGAAGAGGTGGGCTGGGCTAGATCATGCCAAACCGAGATCCTCAGGCTGAGATTTCCTGTTCAATTAGAGGCCATGGGGAGTCAGTGATAGTTTCTGAGCAGGTGTCACACACTCAAAGGTGAGGTTTAAGAAGACTGATTTAGAGCTGGGACATCAGAGGTTACTTCAATAGTAAGATCGACACAACCTGGATGTAACTGGTATCAGGACAGGCCAGACCAAGGATGGACCCTAGAAGTCTAGGCAGGCAGCATCTGGGAGGTTCTGCTTTGGCCACAAATGGGCACCCTGGAGAGCAGGAGGAACACAGGGTTGGGGTAAAGGGGCAGAACTGAGCAGACAGCCAATAAGGTGCCTGGCACCTGCCAGCTCTGGCAACACAGTGCAGGGACACAACTGGGTATGGGGACCTGGGAGCAGGACACCAGTACCTGGGAGGGCTGGGGAGGCAGAGCTTCTGGCAGCAAAGAAAAAGCACTACCCTTTACTCAGGTCCTGCTGTGACAGGTTCTCTTCCAAGCACTGTTGCATGCATCTGACCCCAAAGCCTGAAGTCTGAAGGACGTCCCAAACCACCAGGGTCTCTGAGGGCAGCAAGCAGGTTCTTTCTCCTCCTGGGACCCAGCACAGTGCCTGCACAGAGCAAGCCTTGATAAGGATTTGTTGGGTTGAATTGAAAAGGGATTAGTATTGTTATCATTACACAGATAACACTGCTTGTTTGTCTATCTTCATGGGTAATTTATTGTGTCCTGGGCCTTATGCTATTTAACTGAAAGAGCCTGAATTCTTTTCTAAATACCAAAGCTCTGTGGCTGATTATATTGACATTCTGATTGCATTACCCTAAATGCATTTCTAGATGAAAGGCCTGAGGCACAGCTTCAACAACTGATGACTGTGAGCAGCAGAGCCAGCCCTACTGTTGTTTGTCCCAAGGGGCTTGAGGAACAGAGAGAGCTCAGCACTGTGGTGAAACATTATCTATGAATCATCATAGATCTGTTCCCCTTCCTGCAGAAGGAGAAAGCAGCACTATTACTATTTCTCTTTTGCACACTCTCTTGCAGATATACCACAAACGTCTTGGTCCCTCCCACCCCACCAATGTGCCAAGGGGCTCGGTGGTTGGGTGGATCTACTCAAGGAGCCAATGGTGTCGCAAGAAAGCTAAGTCCTGGGCTGGAGCTGCTGGCTTCTGTGTGGGCCCCACTGGAGTTCCAGCAGCCCTGATGAGGATGGGAGAAGCTGGCGGCAGTCCCTTCGGAGCAGCACGCTCTTGGGTGTGAACAGGGGACGTTTGCCAGGAAAAGTGTGTAGAACTGTTTCCCTTGGTAAACTCTCCATGAGCATGGATTATTCAGAATCTATGAGTCCTAGTTATTCAATTAACATTTACTAAAAGCCTCTTTGTCCACAGGGAAACAGAGAGAAGCCTGGTCAGTTCCACTTTTGAGGCTCACAGTATTTTTTTTTTTTTTTTTTTTTGAGACACAGTCTCACTCTGTTGCCCAGGCTAGAGTGCCATGGCATCAGCCTAGCTCACAGCAACCTCAAACTCCTGGGCTCAAGCAATCCTTCTGCCTCAGCCTCCTGAGTAGCTAGGACTACAGGCGTGCGCCACTATGCCCGGCTGATTTTTTCTATATATTTTTAGTTGGCCAATTAATTTCTTTCTATTTTTAGTAGAGATGGGGTCTCGCTCTTGCTCAGGCTGGTCTCGAACTCCTGAGCTCAAATGATCCACTTGCTTGAGCCTCCCAGAGTGCTAGGAGTATAGGTGTGAGCCACCATGCCCGGCCTTTATTTATTTATTTATGTTTAATTGTAGGAATGGCTAAACAGGATTAAAAATTGTAGTATGTTCTAATGTTTTTTTCAAAATTAAGATTATATGATGAATATTGTCTTCTTTCCCACCTATAAGTATAACTCTGTGTCTGAGTTCATAACCTCGTTTGCAGGAAGTGCGAAAGTCCAAGCTGGAGGCCCTTTATAATTATGTGGGCTGGATCTCTTGCTGCACCCCCTGGATCCCACCCAGGGCTATACCCTCGTCCTGTCCACCACCATTCTCTACCAGGCCAAGATGCAGGGACTACAGCTCATTACCTATGTTAGCTAATGCCAGACTACCCACTGTTTCCATGCAACCACAGAGGCACCCTGTTGCTTCAAATTCAGCCTGGAGCTTTGATCTGCCCTGAGAGGCTCACACCCAGACGCAGGACTCCGTTCCTGTCTGAAGCAACTCTCCTGGGTTGGGAAAGGCTTTACTGCCAACTCAGGCAATAAACCATACTATTTGGCTTGAGTTCTGTCTATGGTTTCTCCACATGCACTGAAATTGTGAGAACACCCTATTTCTAAATGCTTGGACACGCTCACCTGTAGCAACAGGAAAAGAAGGGATTCCCCAGGGAGACTCTTTTGCTTGGGCACCTGATAAACCTCTCTAAAGCCACAGAGTTAGAAATAGGATGTGCCCTGATGTCCAAACACAGAGGCACATGATTGGATTTCCATCGTGATAATATGACGAACTGCCAGCACCCTTTTAAAAAAAATAGCCAAAGACACCTAACCCCAAACACTAACACATCTGCTCTACAAGATTTTGGCTTAAACAATGGTCAGAGGGACCCATTTCTTTGGAATTTGCTTCTTCAACAGCTTTGGGGAGACTCAAACACGAGGCTCCTATGAGGTCCACTGACCTCTGGGGTAAACCCTTGCTGGGTTTTCCTTACTCAGATCTTTTTTTCTTTTTT
>VBSM01002121.1:12131596-12142166 GCA_008086735.1 Cheirogaleus medius | reverse complement strand
AAAAAAAAAAAAGAAAGTTAAGGAATTAGCACTTAACCCTCACTAGCCCATGCAGAACAAGGGTTCCATCTCTTCTAGAAGTGGGAAATCTGAGCTGAGCCCTGTGGCCTGTTCTGTCCTTGGAGGGTGGACTGATTCCTGCCCCGGAGGTCACTGACAGCTGAAAATGTAAAGGGATGGTGAGGAATGGGAGTGACGCAGTTAGAGGGAGCTCTCTAAAGCACTCGGTAACCTAGAAATTATTGATATGTGAAAATGCCTACCCTTCAAAAGAAGCAGATAAGCAGATGAGAATGAGCGGAAGGAATAACATAGACTCTATAATATCACTAAAGGAATAAAAATACTTTTTCCTATCAGTGTCATCTTAATTACAAAGGTTCACAAATATGATGATGTAGCTGCCACTGTTGTGTTTTTTGGCAAACGGCTATGTAATTTTGTTTCCTTATCAGCTTGTAGCAAAGGAAAAAACATTTTTTAAAAAATTTAAAATCCCAAGGGGAAAAAGAGACACAAGCGGAAGGAACACTTTTTTCTCAGATCTGATCATACTTATATTTGAAAAAGTAGCATACCTCTAAACATATTTATCTTAGAAAGCTTGTGCCCACCAGAGAAATGCTAGAAAATAGAGCTGGTTGGCGGGGCTCGGTGGCTCATGCCTGTAATCCTAGCACTCTGGGAGGCTGAGGTGGAAGGATCTCTCAAGGTCAGGAGTTCGAAACCAGCCTGAGAGAGAGAGTGAGACCCCCGTCTCTACTAAAAATAGAAAGAAATTAATTGGCCAACTAAAAATATATAGAAAAAATTAGCCGGGCATGGTGGCGCATGTAGTCCCAGCTACTTGGGAGGCTGAGGCAGGAGGATCGCCTGAGCCCAGGAGTTTGAGGTTGCTATGAGCTAGGCTGACGCCACGGCACTCTAGCCTGGGCAACAGAGCAAGACTCTGTCTCAAAAAAAAAAAAAAATAGAACTGGTTGCTTCATATATTTATCTTGCATGTTAGCTCTTGAAAGAAGAGAAAATAATAGTGGAAGTGCCACACCTATCATTAATTACTGAGTTTCAAAAGTCCTCAGTCACATGACTTCTAATGTGTATTTCTGAAGGAAATAATGATCATTGCCTTCCATTCCTTTCTTTGTATTTTGTTTTGTTTTGTTCTGTCACCCTGGCTGAAGTGTGGTAGCACAATCATAGCTTACTGCAGCCTTGAACTCCTAGGCTCAAGCGATCCTCCTATCTCAGCCTCTCAAGTAGTTGGGACTATAGACCTGTGCCACCACACCCAGCTAATTTTTAAACTTTTTATAGAGACGGGGTCTTGCTATGTTGCTCAGGCTGGTCTCAAACTTCTAGGCTCAAGTGATCCTCCTACCTTGCCCTCCCAAAGTGCTAGGATTACAGGTGTGAACCATGGTGCCCAGCCGTCTTTGCCTTTAAGAATGAAAATGCTACTATGGCTATTATATGAATTGTGGTGAATCTGATTATAACTAGACTACTGGTTCCTTTGCTCCCATGCCTACACTCTCTATCCTCTTTATCACCAGCTAAAAATGATTTATTTTCTCTGTCTCCTATCCTCAAGAACTTTGGCCCCAGTGACTCATATCTTCATGTCTAATGAAAACAGATGTTATTCCGCCATTAACATGTGTTCATTCAGGGCCTGGTATTTTTCTAGGTACTAGGAGTAAAATGGTGACCAAAAAAGAGCCCTAGACTAGTGGTAAAAATCACACCAATAAATATAAAATTACACTCTATGACAAGTACCTATCCTTTCCAAGAAGAGATCATCCTTATTCTTAATTCATCTTTTCCTGTCTCCTTTTTCCCTCTCCAACTTCAATCTTACCTTGTCTACCTGGTTCTTCCTCCCCATCAGCAACATGCTCTGGTTTCCCCTCTTAACCTGCCTGCAAATGTCTGGAAAGAATAGTTTTACATTTTTCACCTTCTTTTCAGCCAACAAATCATGTAAGTTGGTGTTCACCACCACCATCCTACTGAAAACGCTCTCTCAGGGTAGCAACAACCGTCTCCCCAGTACTGAGCCTTGTTGCAGCCTTCATGGTTGCCCTTGACCTCTCCACAGAGTCTACCACCCCTGACAACCTCCACCTGGACACGTTCTTCCCCTATCAGACAGCGCTCTCTTCTTTCTCCTCACACTGCTTAGGCACTGGCATCCCTCAGCCTCCCATTCTAGCCCTTGTCTATCTTCCACCCATTCTGGGAGGTGGCGTCAATGACACTCTCCCTTACAGCTCTGATTTGAGTTTCCCCTGAGCTCAGACCCATATTTGCATTTCAGCCTTTACTCTTGGATGACCTGTTGGAGTTCAGATCTGAGGATATGCAAAACGGAACTCATGTTTTTCCCTCTCGACCCATGCTTTCTCTGTTCTCTAGCACAATCAACAGCATCACTTTCCATTCAGGCATCCACGTCAGAAACCTCCAAGACATCTGTGACCACACTTTCCCCCTTATTTAGGCATTCTATCTGCCATCCAGTCCTGCTAGGGTTCACCCTCACGTGTCTGTCCCGTGAGGGATGACAAATAGGTTTCACCCAGGGTACCAACTCTGACTGATTGGTAGTGGCTGCCTGGAGCACTGTGTTGAAAAGGATTCTGAGGCAGCATCTGACCTCAGCAAAAAAAAGTACTGTGCTCAGTTATCAGTTCTGCCTTGGGTGGTGGAATGCATGCTCGATACTTTCCATCTGGCTCCAAACCTTCACCAGTGAGCAAACGGAAACAAACCCTTCCTGTTCCCATATCCCTGAATACTCCCTTTTACTCTATTGCTCTTCTCCTTTCTCACTCTCTCTTCCCTTTCACTCATCCAGCCCTTGCATTGTCCCTCTGAAGCAAAGTCCTCATACTAGGATAAAGCACATGGGGTTAAAGGCCATTCAGAATCCGATCACAGCACCCCTCCCCACCTCATATGCCCTGTGTGCTCCCAGGCCAGGCAGGAGAGCATTGTGGTTCACAGCATGGACTCAAGGCCTCCCTGCCTGGTTTCAAACCCCAAATCTGACACTTACCAGTTGTGTGACCCTGATCAAGTTATTTGACTCTCTGTGCCTCGGTTTCCTCATCAGCAAAATGAGGAGAATAATCATACCTATCTCATAGGTTATTGTGAGGATTAAAGTACAGAAAATGTCTAGAATAGCTCCTGGCATGTGGTAAGTCAATGTCCACTCTTATCATTGCTGCCACACCTGGCACTCCTCCCCCACTGGCTTTGCTCAGGCTATTTCCACTGGCCCTGCCCCACCTTCCCCCACTCCCAGGAAGAATAAATTGTTCCCTGCTCTGTGCTTCATTCATGTCATATTCCTCTACTTTAGCAGTTATCACATTGTGCTGCAGTTAGTTTATATATGTGTCTGATCCAATAGTTGAGGGTCCTTGAGGACTGGGAACATATCTGTGTCCTCTACTTCTATCAGAATGTCTGGAGAACAGTAGACACAATTGTGTCTGAATGATGACATGATGAATGAATGGATGGATGGATGAATCGGCAGCAAAGGCCAATGAGTACTGGATAGTTATATGAACACCGGGCAGTGATGATTATAGTTGAAACTATTGTTTCTCTCCAAGGGAGATAATAAACAACATTTGACTTCCTGGAATAGTATACCCGTAGCAGGTAAATTTTTTCTTGATCTTAGACCAGTACATCTCCAGGAATCAGTCACCCAGTTCTGACTTTTTCTTTGCTCCCATGAAGGGCTTTTATTAACTTAGATGTAACAGAGCTTATTCTCATCTCTGTAATATAAATTGCACCTTTCCTGGCCTCATTCTTTCCCCACCTCCAATTCTATGCTGGGCATAGAACAAACAAATGGAAGCTCCCCATTTGCTTGTAAGACCTTTGACCTTTACTCTCAATGGGACCTGGGCTAGTGGTGCTGAGGTTTTCATGATCATGAATGTCATTGCTGCTAATGGTAACGAGGTATTTGAAGAGATCTGACTTAACAACTTGGATTAGAAGGAATTAGCCCTCTTGTGAAAAATACCTACCTCCGTTTACTACCTCACACTCTTGGCATGATTTAGAATGTGCTTTGTAGTCAACAGGCTTCACAGTTTATAGTAAACAGCCAAGCTTAACTACACGCTTCTAGCTTCTTTGTAAGGTTTGCAACAACCTTTGTCTGCCCTTGTTGGTTCAGAGCACATGGCAAGCCCTTCAAAAATGCAGAGAGGGGAAAATCCTCCTCTATGTTGTCTGATTTTCTGAACCAAACCAGATCTCCCCAGCTCATTCCACAGAGATATTTATGGTTGCCAGCTAGCAGACACATAGAAAACATGCATGGCACATTGCCAACCTGCAGATCTGGAAGGATCTCTGAGCAGAAACCTGTCAGTCCTGTTCTGCCCCACCCTGCCACAGCCCTGGCAAGCCCCATGGGTCTGTCTGTACTGTGAGCACTCCTACCCCGGGGAGGGAATGCTTCTCAATAGCGGCTCTGACCTCCCCCTCTGCTTTCTCTAATGTAACAGACTGGGAGGGTTCTGACTGTTCCAGTTTTAGTAAAAGTCTGGGGCAAATCCATATCAAGCAAGCCTATGTGTTCTTGGGAGAGGAAGAAAGAGTATGATTTTGAGGTAGAGGAAAGAGGAGGATGGAATCTGCTGAGGGACAGGTGGAAAGCAGAATGACAGTCCTGGAGGATGCCATAGGTGGAGGCCAGAACTCAGGAGAACTGGCTGAAACGAAGACCAGAGCAGTGTGGGTCTGGGCAGGCCTGAGCTGACAACGGGCTGGGCCGGGCTGCCTAGCTGGGGAGGTGCAGCCCAACACCAAGTTGCCAGAAAAGACTTCCCACTGAGCTGTGGGTGAGCCATGTGAGATTCAGTGTGGAAATCCTGGAACATGAGTCAAATAGTGTAACCATGGCGACAACACTGAAAGCCAGTTCTCTCCGCCTCACGTGGCCTCCACAAGTCAGGCGGCCTCCAGCGAGGGCTCCTGAGGTGTACGGTCTGAATTAAGGCTCCTGGGTGTCGGGTGACAGAAACCAGTGTCAGCAAGCCTAAGCAGAAAAAGGATGTTAAAAAGAGGGGGTGGGGGCAAGAGTGACACACAAAATCCAAAGGCAGAAGTGAAAGGAAGCCTCAGGAATTTAACTACTTCAGGACTCTCTCTGAGCCCGGCCCTTCCCTCCATGCAGCTTTTGATCCGTCTCTGCAGACCAGCTTTCCCTGCTCTTCCTTTCTCATGGCAGGTGTGTCTTGTTCCCGGTTTCCGGGGTGCAGATGTAGCCGCACGCACTCAAGCTCCCAGGCAAGAGAACCCAAATGTTCGGCCTGTGTCAGGAGTTTGCTCCTGCTTCTCCCAACTCCAGCTGGGGGGAGAGTCATGAGGTGCCAACACGGCTGCCAGGGCCACCCCGTGAGGATGGCAGGGAGGGGATTCTCAGAGAAGTGGGCAGAAGACATCCAGTGGGTGTGTACTGTGTCACATGTCCCTGTGGCCACTTGCAGCGTTGCTCTTGCCGTTCCCTCTTTCTCAGATGTTTACAGGGCAGCCTTTTCTCATTAGTTAGGTCTCCGCTCAAATATCACCTTGGAGAAACCTTTGCTGACCACACTAGCTGAACTAACAATCAGTTCCTCCCCACCCTTTCCCGGTCCTTCTCTGTCACGGGCTGCATTGTATCCCCACCAGATTCATATGTTGAAGTCCTCAGTGCCTCAGAATATGACTGTATTTGAAGATAAAGCCTTTAAAGAGGTAATTAAGGTAAAATGAGGCCATATACATGGGCCCTAATCCAGTGACTGATGTCCTTACAAGAAGAGGAGACTGGGACACAGACATGTCAGAGGGAAGACCACGTGAAGACACAGGGAAAAGATGAACATGTACAAGCCAAAGAGAGAGGCCTCAGAAGAAACCAACCCTGTTGTCACCTTGATCTTGAACTTCTGGCCTCCAGAATTATGAGGAAGTAAATTTCTGTGGTTTAAGCTACTCAGTCTGTGGGACTTTGTTACAGCAACCCTAGCAGACTAGCACATTCTCTATCCCTTTTCCTAGTTTTATGTTTCCTCGAAGAGGCAGAGTAGGCCAAGGTGTGGTGGCTCATGCCTGTAATCCTAGCACTTTCGGAGGCCAAGACAGGGAGATCCCTTGAGACCAGGAGTTCAAGACCAGCCTGGGCAACCTAGTGAGACCCCTGTCTCTACAAAAATTTAAAAATTAGCTGGTAGTGATGGTCTGCACCTGTAGTCCCAGCTACTGGGGAGGCTGAGGCAGGAGGAACACTTGAGCCCAGGAGTTTTAGGTTACAGTGAGCTATGGCCACTGCATTCCAGCCTGGGTTTCGGAGCAAGAAGACCTTGTCTCTGAAGAAAAAGAAAGAGTGGTCAAGTGCGCACAGCCCTGGGTGCAGCTGCATCAAGGGCAGCAGGAGTGGCCGTAGCCGTGATAGGGCCTGGCGGGCATGACAGCTTCCCTGTAGACAAGATAAGTGGCTGTGGGGGAAATGTGGGTTTTGGTGGTAGCTAGTGCTGCAGACAGGCCTGGGTTAGGCTTGAAGGACAGACAAGGACAGGCTGAGGTGGCCAGGGCCAAAGCTGGGCTGGAGAAGGGGCTTTCCACCTGCTGTGGCACCTGCGACACCTCTTGCTCCCTAACACCATTGGCTTCCCCATCCAAGAAAAGAGTCTCCCTCTAAGCAAGTTATGGCTCTCACTGCACCCCCTGAGGGGCTCTAGGTGCAGCCAAGGTGGGAGTACCTTGTAAGTCAACATTTGGCACATCACTACCACCAATTCCATTTCATTTGTTGACCAGGTTCTAATGAGTCCATTCATTTAGTGAGCTGGAAGGAGTGGATTTTGCAAAATGGTTGAGGTATATATTAGGCCCCCACTAAACATCTCAGAAATGAAGCAGTATGTGCAGACAACTGGGAACAGAAATAGAAAACAGCCACAATCATTTTGTTCTGGAACTGGAAATTTTTCTGTCTTTAAGGCATAAATTGTGTCCCCAGGACACCGAGCCTTTCCTTTAGTCCCTAAGTCTGCCAGCCACACATTCCACATTTCTCAGAATCCAGTTGTTGGCATCAGATACGCCAAATGTCCTGATGCCAGACTCAGCTTCTCACTTGTCACCCAGATGTGTGGACACCACATAGTCACAGACAGAATCACCAAACTTGCCATGGGTTCCCCAGGGTCCAAATGTGAACCTTGAAAGCTGTCTCTGTTTTCTCCTTTCTGGCTGTTCCTGTATTCTGCTGTCTACAAGACTTCATATCAATGTAGTTTTGTTTATACATAAGAGCTTCAGCTTTTGTGAGACATTCTTTCCTTATCTGGCCCACCATAGTGCTAGATGCTCAGAAATTTCTCTTCTTTTCTGGTTTTTTCCAGGTTTGCCCAAACTTTTTATATTTCCATAATTCTCCTATTCTCTCTCTATCCTTCCTTTCTAATTCCATTTTATTCTTGAAAAAGTGACTCTACTTTTTCCTCCAACTTCTTTTCTTTCCTTCCTTCCTTCCTTCCTTCCTTCCTTCCTTCCTTCCTTCCTTCCTTCCTTCCTTCCTTTTTTGCTCACCCTTGAAGACTTTTCCTTTTTGCTCTCATCTTCATCTCCTACTTTCTCCTGGCTCTCTCTAGCTGAAGTTCCTTTTATCCAGGGGCTTTCTGAATCAGTAGAAATCAGCCAGCCCATTGCTTGAGAGCCAGTATGGGGCTTGTCTTTTATTTCAAATAGCACAATGATCTGTACATAGAAGTTATTCAACGATTTTATTACATTATGTTTTACACTTATATTAGAAGAGCTATTAGGGCTTTGGGTTGGGTAGTAATGAACCATTTACTGCATGTATACAAGTTATAAAGTCTCAAGCACACCTTGATCATAGCAAGAGCCTTTTGTTAGCTTTATGGGGTATGAAGTTAACATCAAAGTGCTCATGGAGATGTGAAAGTGAGGAAGTAAGCGAAAGGATGTCCGATCAGATGATTAGGTCTGAGTAAACCCACTTAATACCAAGGGCACGAGGTTTATCTATCCCTGAAGTGACCAAAGATTACTAGGAGGAAAGGCAAGAGTGTGACTCATCCTTTGACTCCATAGCAACACATTGGGCTATCTATTTTTCTTATTACCAGTGGTTAACTCTCTAAGGGTACCACGCCTGGACATGTGGCCTCATGACTCAAAGTCTAAAGATTTATAGTATTTTCCTAAGAGGCAAAGGGCATTTCTGTGGGTAACTCCTTTTTAATAACCCCAGGTTAGTCATTTACTGTGATAATCCATTTAAGTAAATTGATTGCCAGGCTATCTCTTCAGAGAAGAGCTTCTATTTTCATAATTAATCCCCAGCCACACTGTGACTTCTGTGAGCAAGCTTAGAGGGGACAGTGATCCAAGAACAGTACTATCTACTAAGGCACTTTCAAAGTTATCCTAGAGAATGCCAAGACAGCTTCTCAATTCCATCCAATGAGTCTTTCACATGGACATTTCCCTCCTGTGGTGGAAAACTAATGGTGGAAATAATTCATCTTTACAATATTAATTAATTGGTTATTGTAGGGAGTACAGGAACTATTTAGGAACCAGATGACATCTGGTTTCCTCCATAGTTTACATAAGACTGCCTGTAAGGATTCTTATGCTCGGTGTTTTTCTAGACACTAGTCTAGACACTAGTCTAGTTGTAAGAATCGAGACTTTTGAATTCTGTTCCTAGACACGAATTAAGTTGGATAAGCAAGTTAAATTCCCTGTGTCATAGCCTGTTCAAGCTGCTATAACAAATTACCATAAACTGGGTAGCTTGTAAACAACAGAAATGTATTTATCCTGGTGCTGGAGGCTGGGAAATTTAAGATCAAGACCAGCAGATTTGGTGTCTGCTGAGGGTCTGCTTTCTGGTTCGCAGAGGGCACCTTCTCACTGTGTCCTCACATGGTAGAAGGGACAAGGGGTCTCTCTTGGGCCTCTTGTATAAGGGCACTAATCTCATTCATGAAGGCTCTGCCCCCATGACCTAATCACCTCCTAAAGGCCCCACTTTCTAATGTCGGGCCTTTACTTTCAATATGTGAATTTAGGGGGGGCACATAGTGTAGTGCTCTGAGAGTAAAAATGAGACAATAATACTCATCTATTTCTTCCAGCAAAAAGACAAGATGAAATTAAAAGGAGAGTATACAAGTTGAATTTCCTGCGCAAAAATGTATCAGAGATTGATACATTGTATCAATGCAAAATATCAGAGATTGGCCGGGCGTGGTGGCTCACGCCTGTAATCCTAGCACTCTGGGAGGCCGAGGCGGTTGGATCGCTCAAGGTCAGGAGTTCAAAACCAGCCTGAGCAAGAGCGAGACCCCGTCTCTACTATAAATAGAAAGAAATTAATTGGCCAACTAAAATATATATATAGAAAAAATTTGCCGGGAATGATGACGCATGCCTTTAGTCCCAGCTACCTGGGAGGCTGAGGCAGGAGGATCACTTGAGCCCAGAAGTTTGAGGTTGCTGTGAGCTAGGCTGATGCCACGGCACTCTAGCCCGGGCAACCAAGTGAGACTCTGTCTCATTAAAAAAAAAAAATATATCAGAGATTGTCTGATCAATTGCTTCATACAGGGGTTGCTTTGAGACTATGTCTATTGATCAAAAATAAGCATCAATTTTTAGTCAGTTCTCTAGGGAATAGACATTAAAAAGGGTTTGGTTTGGTTTTGCTTTTGTATTTTACAAAGGTAACAACCTATTAATTGAATTCTTTGCTCATGAAATTTCTTATCTTCTTTAATGGGCATTACATAGTTAACTAGAGGGAAAAGCATTGAAAAGGACAAAATCAATTAGCCCACAGGATTTTTCCCCCATGATCATACCATGAATTGATTAATTTAGCAAATATTTATTGAGTGCCTACTATGCACCACATGGATCCATCAATGAATAATACAGCAAATAACTCTGCCTTCTGGGAGGGGAGTGGGAAAAAGGCAGAGGTGCACCAATGATAAATGGCAGATGTAGCAAATAAGTAAATTCCATAGGATACAGGAAGTTAATAAATGCTATGGAAAGAGGAGGAGTTGGAATAAGGTGGAAAGAGTTGACTCATGGAGAAGGTGTCAATCAAGGAAAGACTTGAAGGAGGTAAAATAGTTAGAAGATAAAGGGAGAAGAGAGTTTCAGATACAGGGAACAGCCAGTGTGGGATGCTAAGTCAGGAGTGAGGCTTTCGTGTGGAGAGGAACAGTTGGGGGGCCCTATGGTGGGAGTGCGTATCAGCAAGGAGGAGGGTGATAGGAAGGAAGGTCAGAGTTAAACTCTAAATTAAAATGTTTGCTTCCTTCTTTAATTTTCTCTTAGTAGCAATATAGCTTTATATATTACATATTTTTTGTTCTTTGACATCGTAGTATTGATCCTAAGTAGCCAAGATTATTAGGATACTTGGGTCACTTAATATAATTTCTAAACTCACAGGAACACTGCAGCCCATTGTGAATCATACTTTTTTTTTTTT
>VBSM01002121.1:12091458-12102891 GCA_008086735.1 Cheirogaleus medius | reverse complement strand
TAGGATTACAGGCGTGAGCCACTACGCCTGGCCTATAAAAATCTCTTGTATGTAATAGCTTTAATGAGCTACATTTATACAGAGGACAAAGGAATAGAAAGCTATTGGTGAGTTTTAAGCAAGAGATTAACATTATCAAATTTGTGTTTTAGAAAGATCACTCAGGCAACAGCCTGGAAAATGGACTGGAAGGGTTACAGGCCAAATCAGGAAGGAGACTACTACAATACTGGGAAAGATGAGGGTAGACTAAGGAAGAAGAGTTGGGAGAAAGTGAAAAGGTTCAAGAGATATTAAAGATGTAGAATTGAGAGGACTTAACTGATCTACTGGATGTGTGTGGGAGGTGGCAATAGTGAAACAGAGAATGAAAAGGACCTAAAGAGACACTCACGTTTCTATTTTGAACACCTGGTGGGATAGTAATATCATTCTTTGAGACAGGGAAAAATTGGTGTGTGTAGAGATAATTTCAGTTTGGGATATATTGATTTGTAAGGTATACTGAGTCATGATATATAGAATTAAAGCTTAGCAGTAAGTATGGTTTGAAGTAAAGATTTGGAAATCATCGCAGGGTGGGCAAAATTGTACAAGAAGAATATGGAAGGGAAGAAAGTGAGTTAAGGAGTTTTAAATATCAACAGATAAATAGAAAAACATACTTGCAAATATGACTGAAGAATGTGCAAAGAGATAAGGGGAAAATTAGCAGAATATAATTTCAAGGAAGAAGGGGTAGACTATATTTAATACGGCAGAAGGGTTAGATTTTATAATTAAACATCTAATAATTTCAGCAATTAGTGGATTAATAACCTTGATTGTAAGTGTTCTAGAGGCATAGAGAAGGATAAAACTGAAATGCAATGAGTTGGAGAGATAAATGGGAACCAAAATAGTAAAGACAGAGTTTAGATAACTTTTTCAGAAAGCTTGTCTGTGATGAGAACAGAGGGGTACAAATAATTATAGAGACATATAAACAGCACAAGTTGGTTTGTTTTAATGTAAACAAAGATAAAGCACTTAAACATGTCTAAAAATTGATGGAAGAAGAAGGGGGAAGAGAGAAAACAGATTAACTGATGGAATGAGAGATTAGTAAGTAAGAGGTAGGAGGGAGTGGTTTCAAAATACAGGTAAAAGATTAGCTTTATTTTATTTGCTCAATAATCTTAACAGCAGCCTATAAAATACAGTAGCGGGAGAGAGACACCTGGTGATGACAGGCAAAATTACAAGTCCTTTTATAGTATAGCAATTATCTGTATCAGTGATATTAATATTTTCAAGACTAAGTACTCAAAAAAAAAAGGACACTTTAATAATAGAGTAGCATCCTTCATTATTTAGTAGATTTGAAATTCATTCAATCAACTTAGTTACTGTCCTCAGGGTCCTTGTCATGAGACTTAATTAGTGAAATAATTTTATAATAAGGTTCTTTCTAACATTTTAATGCCTTAAATCAGATTCAAGACAGTATTTATTTGGATTACATAGCATGAAAAAGTACCAATCTAGACAACCTGAGTTTATAGCCACAGGCGTTTTTCTAAAATCATCAAGAAAAACTGACAATGCTTGCTTGAGAAGTGTCCACCTAACCCAAAAACTTTGAGTTAAAAATACTACTGTCAAGGGAAAAAAAGTGATCAGAAATAGATAAGAATGCAGTCTATCATGTTAGTAAAGCAAATTTTATAGGGAAAAATAATAAGAAATTTTACAAAATAAAGTGCTGTATAGAGAAAAAGACAGGTCTATTCTAAAGAGCCATTCCTCTTCTTTTCTATTTAAAAAATTCTCTCATTCTGAAATCTATCACACCAGAAACATATAAAGCAGAGAGAGCGTAGAGCTTACTGGTTAAGAACATGGATTCTGGAACAAGAAAGTCTGGCCTGAAACCCAGCTCCACCTTGGACAAGTGATTTAATCCTTCTGGGCCTCAGATTCCTCAACCATAAAATGGGGATAATATCACACAATTCATAGGATTGTTGTACGGAGTAAATGAGTTATTAATAATACATGTAAAGTTCATGGATTATTTACTATTCAGTACATATCAAGCATTATATAAATTACTACTATTATTACAACAAAATCTAAGCACAGTTTAAAGAATAAAACCAACATTCATGTACCCACTATCTGGTAACTGAGAAGACCTCTGGGTACCTATTTCAATCACGGCCTCTACTTTCTTCTCTCCAGAAATAAGCACCTTAAATTTATACCGATTTCTTTACTCTTTTTCCAAAGGTAATCAGAATATTGTAATATATGGAACTTACTTCATAAAATGATAAGAAATCTGAAGCTAAATATTTTTAAAACTTAAAAACAAAAATCATTGAGTAGAATAATCTGTATTGTAAGTTTGGATATAAAACCCACAAACTTACCCGGAAGACTTTTTTGCTTGTATAATTATTGTTTTGCCACCCGGATTCCTCAAGTTTGGTCAGATTGTTGAATTTCTGGTTTACATTTTCTATCTGTTTATACAAAAAGCACAAGTTTATCCCATTAATGTTAACCATATTAAAGTTGCAAACTAATGAACTGAGGCTTCTGAAAAAAATTGAGAACAGTAACTCTGAACTGGTGAGTTACTAAAATTAGACTGAGGCATTCTCAATTTAATGTTCAAATCAAGAATTTTTATGGTAAAATTGTTGTTACTTTTAGTATTAAAAACCTCCAAAATTCTACGTAAAGGATGTCATATGTGAATAATTCTCCTTAATTATTTTGGTTGCTAAAATGGTAGGAAAGATATCCTAATTGTTTTTGTTTCTTAAATTATATAATGTGGGCCGGGCACGGTGGCTCACGCCTGTGATCCTAGCACTCTGGGAGGACGAGGCGGGAGGATCACTCAAGGTCAGGAGTTCGTAACCAGCCTGAGCAAGAGTGAGACCCCGTCTCTACTAAAAATAGAAAGAAATTATTTGGCCAACTAAAAATATATAGAAAAAATTAGCCGGGCATGGTGGCGCATGCCTGTGGTCCCACCTACTCGGGAGGCTGAGGCAGGAGGACAATCGTTTGAGCCCAGGAGTTTGAGGTTGCTGTGAGCTGGGCTGACGCCACGGCACTCTAGTGCGGCAACAGAGTGAGACTCTGTCTCAAAAAAAAAAAAAACACAATGTGAACACATTTTAAAAAAATAATTTATTCATTCCCCTGCTAAAGGACATCTTGGTTACTTCTAAGTTTTGGCAGTTATGAATAAAGCTACTATAAACATCCATGTGAAGGGGACATAAGTTTTCAACTTATTTGGATAAATGACAAGGCGTGACATTGCTGGATCACATGGTAGGGGTATGTTTAGTCTTCCAAAATCGATGTAACATTTTGTATTCCCACTAGCAAGGAATGAGAGGTTATGTTGCTTTATATCCTCACCCAACATTTGGTGTTGCCAGTATTTTGGATTTTCACCATTCTGACAGGCATAAGTAGTATATCATTGTCGTTTTATTTTGTAACTCCCTAATGACAACCATGCTTAGCATCTTTTCATGTGTTTATTCACCATCTGAATATTTTCTTTGGTGATGCTTCTGTTTAGGTCTATTGACCATCACCACCCCTTTTCTTTTCTTGAGACAGGGTATCACTCTGTTGCCTAGACTGGAGCGCAGTGGTGTCATCATAGCTCACTGCAACCTCAAACTCCTAGGCTCAAGCGATCCTCCTGCCTCAGCCTCCCAAGTAACTGGGACTACAGGCACATGCCACCACATCCAGCTAATTTAAACATTTTTTTTGTAGAGACAAGGTCTTGCTATGTTACCTAGCCCTGAACTCCAGGGCTCAAGTGATCCTCCTGCCTAGGCCTCCTAAAGTGCTGGGATTATAGGTGTGAGCCACTGTGCATGGTCTTTATTTTTTTGAGACAGAATCTCACTATGTTATTCAGGCTGGTCTCAACCTCTTGGGCTCCAGCTATCCTCCCACCTCAGCTACCCTAGTAGCTAGGACTAAAGACATGCACCACTGTGCCTGGCCTTTTGGCCTCTTTTTTAATTGGGTGGTACATTTTCATATCACTAAGTTTCTTCTTGTGTAGTTTTTTTTTTTGGATACAGAGTCTCACTCTGTCACCTAGGCTAGATTACAGTGGCTCATCATAGCTTACTGCAACTTCAGACTCCTGGACTCAAGTGATTCTCTTGCCTCAGCCTCACAAATAGGTGGGACTACAGGCACACACCACCATGTCTGGCTAATTTTTCTACTTTTTATAGAGACAGGGTCTCTCTCACTCTTGCTCAGGCTGGTCTCGATCATATTACTGAGTTTTAAAAGTTCTTTGTGTAGATACTCAGAAGTGGCAAAAAAATAAATAAAAATTCTTTGTGTATTTTGGATAACAGGCTTTTGTCAGAAATGCCTTTTGCAAATATTTTCTCCCAGTCTGTGGCTTGTGTTCTCATTTTCTTGACACAATCTCATTTTAAACGATTCAAGTAGATGAATTCTAGGGGTGCTTCAAGATGCCTAAGAGACATCTGGTACTCCTCCCCCTCCACAAAGAAGAATCAAAATGGAAAGTAGATAATCACACTCTGAAAAGATCACCTAAGAGAAAATGCTGGAATTCAATAGAGAAGTGACAGGAAACACCTAAGGTAAGGAAAGAGAGGAAAATGAGGCAGCTTGCTTGCCAGGGATCAGCTAGGAGCCTAGAGAGGATCCTCAAAGCAGCAGGGTGGGGGCAAGGAGTGAACAACCCCCAGCAGTCCATATTCCCACCACGGACTCCTGCAATGCAAGCCATGGGAGAGTCCCTCAACCCATGTGGGCCCTGAGACTAACGCAGAGAATGTACAACAGCATCGCTCCAGTTAGGAAGCTCATGATGGATCCCACACCCCCTCCCTCAAGTCCTAAGCAGCTACAGCAAGGCCCCATGTTGAGAGCCCACCCCCACCAGACTGCATCCTGCCCTGAAGCCCAACAGCTCCTGTATCTCCACATTCCTGGAGCCCCATTGATATCTCATACCTGCAGCTGGCTTCTGCTGCCACCAGGGCAGAAGCACAAGCCATTGGCAGCAACCCCACTGCCCCAAGTAGCAGAGCCGCCACATTTAAAAGTACTCTGAGGAACAGCTACTCCTGCTTAGAAGTGCCATCTGGGGCTGAAGCACACACTCCCTAGCTGCCTGTTTAAGGCTGTTGTCATTAAAAGCAACCCCACCCTCCCTAGTAGCAGGGGCACAGTGCAGCTGCTGCCATCCCATCATAGCATTCTGCTAGAGACCTGGGGATCTGCACCGCCCCCCTTAATAGCCAGCGCTGGCATGCATCACTGGGGGATCCTGAGGAAAGGCCTACCCAGTCCAGGTCCAACACACTCCTTCCCCCAGTGCCAGAGCATGCTGTCTGGTGGCTTGGGGATTGCCTGCCCCATCCACCACTGTTGGCACTTGAGCACACCTCCTGAGGTCCTGAGGATGAGCTCACTCAACCTGCTGCTACCACCACTGTGCGCACCCACCCGCACGTGCTACCCATGGGCCTGAGGACTGACTCGCCCAGTTTGTCACAGCCACTGCCAACACCAGCACAGACTGCTTGGGAGCCAAAGAATTGTCCCACCACTACTATAGTTATCACCCCTACCATGTCTGCTGCCCAGGGTCCAGAGGACCCGCTCACATACCTGGCCCACCACTGCCTCTGCCGGCACCCAAGTAAATACCTGGAGGCCCAAGAATTGGCCTGCCTAGATCCACAAACAACGGTTCCAATATATACCACTCAGAAGCCAAAGGACAGGAATGCTTGGCCCTGATACCACTGAAACCTATGGGGACTGAGGACAGACCCACCTGATGTCTCGGTCTCCAGCAAAACTTCACCACAACCTCAATGAACAACCACACCCTAAGCCACTGAGAAACTCACACACCACTGATGCTGTTTATAGCCAAATACACATATATATTTATTTGTTTATAGCCAAAGAAATCATGAGAAGACTATAACTACTGCATGTACCCAGAATAAAAGCCAAAGTGTTCTACTCAACCAATAACATAGATACATCTTCAGGAAAAAGTCCTCCCATATGAAGGCAAATTCAAGAAACAGGAAAAAGTAACTGTCAAACCAGATGCACAGATATTAACATAAGGACACAAGAGACTTGAAAATGCAAGAAAATGTCACATTTCCAAAGGAACACAATAATTCTCTAGCAATAGATTACAATGAAAAAGGAATTTATGAAATCCTCCCCCCAAAATTCAAAATAATAATATTAAATAAGTTCAGTGAGATACCAGAGAACTCAGAAAAACAACACAAAGAAATTAGAAATTCAGGATGTGAACGAGAAATTTACCAAAGGGATTAGATACCATAAAAAGAATCAAATAAATTCTGGAACTGAAGATTCATTGACTGAAATATAAAATACATTCCAAAGCTTCAACAATAAACTAAATCAAGCAGAAGAAAAAATTTCAGAACCTGAAGACAGGTCTTTATTTTATTATTTATTGTAAACAAAGTGTGTTTTAGTTTATTCAGACAGAACACTGTGCAGCAGTTTAAAAAAAGCAAACAAACAGCAACATACTAATGATATGCACAATACCACAGACAAATCACAACATTATGTTTTGTGAAAGAAGTCAGACATCAGACTCCAATGGCATGATTCCATGTATGCAGAGGTCGAGAATAATGATGCCAATCTCTATTTATTAAACCAGAACCACCACTGCCAGTGAGGAGGGGTGCAGACGAGAGAAGCTGGGGGGCTTCCTGGGGAAAGTGTGCCACACCTTGAATGAGGTCTTGCGTCAGTGGTGTCCCCATTTATTAAAACTCAATAAGACTTAAGATCATGCATTTTGCCATGTGTAAATTTTACCTCAATTAAAAAAGAAATACTGGAGGCAAACATTTGCAATTTGCCCACAAAGTTGTCAAAGTTAATTTGATATCATGGGAGTATGGATACTCTATTTTCTTTTTATGGATTCTTTTTCAAAAAACCACACAAAACCCAACAAAGGGGAAGGAGTCTTTAAGTGGCAGGAACATCCTGGCCACTTCAAGGCCACTTCTTTTTTTTTGAGACAGAGTCTTACTCTGTTGCCCAGGGCTAGAATGCCATGGCATCAGCCTAGCTCACAGCAACCTCAAACTCCTGGGCTCAAGCAATCCTCATGCCTTAGTCTCCCGAATAGCTGGGACTACAGGCATGTGCCACCATGCCCAGCTAATTTATATATATATATATTATTTTTTAGTTGTCCAGCTAATTTCTTTCTATTGTTTTAGTAGAGACGGGTCTTGCTTTTGCTCAGGCTGGTCTCGAACTCCTGAGCTCAAACGATCCTCCCACCGTGGCCTCCCAGAGTGCTAGGATTACAGGCGTGAGCCACCATGCCTGGCCCAAGGTCACTTCTGACCCAGAAAAGAACATCCATGGCTGGGCCTAGCACCCTGGGCCCTCCCCGCACCACCTCACACATCTGGCAGCTTAATTTGAAATCTACATCTGTCTCCCTCCTCTGAGGCCTGGTGTCCCCTGCCCAGGCACCATGGTCCTGCAGCAAACTTGCCCACTTGGGGTCTCTCCCAACATCCTGAGAGCTCTGGCTGAGGGCCAGCAGGGGGCTGATGCCCCAGGAGAGACCCCATGAGCCAGGGGCAGATCCAAGCTCAGCAGATGGGCCCCAAATGCCCGGGGGATGCAAAGGGAAACTGGGGCAGGTGGGAACAGTAGACAGGTCTTTAGAAATAATCCACTCAGACAAAATTAAAGAAAAAAGAATAAACAAAGCCTATAGGAAACAACAAAGTGACCAAATATTCAAATCATCAGGGTCCCAGAAGAAAACTTCCTCAGTCTAGCAAGAGATTTAGACATCTACATACAGGAAGCTTGGAGATTCTCAAAATGATGTAATCAAAAAGGTCATCTCCAAGGCACATTATAGTCAAACTGTCAAAAGGCAAAGGACAGAATTCTAAACACAGCAAGAAAAAAGCACCTAATCCCCTATAAATGAACCCCCTTCAGATTAAAAGCAGATTTCTCAGCAGAAACCTTACAGACAAGGAGAAAATGGGATGATATAGTCAAAGTACTAAAAAAAATAATTATCAGCCAAGGATATTATATTCAGCAAAGATGGCTTTCATCAATGAAGGAGAAATAAATTCTTTCCCCGATAAGTAAAAGCTGAGAGAATTCATCACTGCTAGACAAGCCATACAAGAAATGCTGAAGGGAGTCCTACATGTGGAAGCAAAAGGATGATACTTTCAATCATGAAAACACACAATAGTATAAAAACCCACTGGTGGAGCAAACACACATATGAGGAAGAACTAAATGTTATCATTACAAAAAACCACCAAACCGTGATGATAAACAATAAGCGAGAAAGTGAAGAACAAAGGATCTACAAAACAACCAGAAGTCAATTAATAAAATGACAAGAATAAGCCCTCCCACATCGATGATAACTTCCATGTAACTAGATTAAACTTTCTACTTAAAAGATATAGACTGGCTAAATGGATAAAAAAAACATGACCCAGCTACATGCTGCCAAAGAGAACATCATTTCATCTATAAAACAAATATAGACACAACGTATAAAGGGATGGAAAAAGATATTCCATGCAAAAGGAAACCAAAAATGAGCAGGAGTAGCTATGCTTATATCAGATAAAACAGACTTTAAGTCAAAAATAGTAAAAACAGACAAAAAAAGGTCATGATATAATGATAAAGGGATTAATTCAGCAAGAAGATAAAACAATTCTAAATATGTATACACCTAACACCAGAGCACCCAGATATATAAAAAATATTAGATCTAAAGGGAGAGATAGACTCCAGTACAATATTTGGGGACTTCGTCACCACACTCTCAGCATTAGACAGATCATCTAGACATAAAATTAACAAAGAAACATTGGATTTAAACTGCACATTAAACCAAATAGACCTGACAGACATTTATAAAACATTTTCATCAACAGCTACAAAATACATATTCTTCTTATCACAGGGAGCATTCTCTAGGATAGACCATATGTCAAAACAAGTCTCAATAAATTTTAGAAATTGAAATCATGGTTGCCCGTGGTGGCTCATATCTGTAATCCTAGCACTCTAGGAGGCCGAGACAGGAGGATTGCTTGAGGCGAGGAGTTCAAGACCAGCCTGAGCAAGAGCAAGACCTCAGACCTCATCTCTATTAAAAGTAGAAAAAATTAGCCAGTGTGGTGGCATATGCCCATAGTCCCAGCTACTTGGGAAGCTGAGGCAGAAGGATAGCTTGGGCCCAGTAGTTCAAGGTTATAGTGAGCTTTGATCACACCACTGTACTCCAGCCTGGGCAACAAGAAATCCTGTCTCTAAAAACAAAAGAAAATAATGATGCTAAAAAAATTAATTGGTCACTATTGAAGGGTGCTAGTGAACCAACTCATTATTATGAAAACTAGTAAATATACACAAAAATTGGTCATTAAGGTATGTTTACTTTATTTTGACTACATAAATACTATTCACATCTGGATGCTATAGTTACTGAGATTACAATATTTCCTTCCTCACAACTTGTTCTCTAGACTTAATAATTGTTTTGCTTTTTGTTTGCTCAATTTTTTATGTATCTATCATCAGTTCACCTGCAAACTGTACAAGTTAAGTATAAATCTCCTCTTAGTATGATTAAAAAACTCTATTCAAGGGAGGAGGGGGTACATGGGCAATATACGTAACCGTAATATTTGTACCCCCATAATATGCTGAAATAAAAAAATAAAAAATTAAAAAAACAAAAAAAACTCTATTCAGTTCTGTTTCCCAGAGCCCTGGGCCTCCTGCTCCAATCTGAACTACTGCTTCCCAAGCTTGCTGCACCTTAGCCACCTTAGATGACTCCTTCACTCGCCATTAGCCACAATTCCCTTAGTCCTTTTTGGGGATGGATCCCATCCTCTCTCTTCTTGGCTTACTCTCTCATTTGTGTGAGGTAACAATCTCAGTTTCCTAAGAGAGGGTTAATGGGAGGAGATAAACTTTGAGACCTTGTGTCTGAACATGCCTTTCTGTCCTCACACATGATTGGTTGGATATAGAACTCCAGGTTAGAAGGTATTGTCCTGCAGAATTTTCAGGGCACTGTTCTCCTAGCTCTTCAAAATGCTGTTGAGAAATCCAAGGCTACTGTGACTCTTATATGAAATTTCTCTTTCTGGATGCTGCTAGACTTCTCTCTTTATCTCAACAGTTGTACATCTATTAATACATTTAATGATATAGGTTGGTGTGAGTCTACTGTTATTCATAGTGCTAGGCAGTCAGTGGGCTCCCTCAATCTAGAATTCATAACCTACAGTTCTGGAAAAAAACTGTAAACTATTTCATTAATCATTTGCTCCTCACTATTTTTTTTCTTGAATTCCTGCTATTTGGATATTAAACTTCCTGGACTGGCCCACTTAATTTTCTTATCTAGTCTCTCCTATTTTATATCTTCCTTTGCTCTACTTAATGATAGATTTCCTTAATTTCATATTCTAGTTTTCTATTGCATTTTACATTTCTGCTCTCATATTTTTATACTTCAAAGAACTATTTTTGTGGTTCTCTGAATGTTCTTTTTTAATTATCTATTCTCATTTGACAAATGAAATGTCTGGTCTCTTTCAGAATATTATAGTAATACTTGCGTTTAAAAGTTCTTTTCTCCTTGTATTACTCTCATTTACTGTATCAAAACAGTTTTCTTCCTAGATGTTTGGTTTGACCTCTTTTAGTTTTAAAGCTTTCTTTAAATGTCTACTGTTGCCTGTGATTCTTAAAATTTGATTTTACTTATTATTTTATTTATTTATTTTTTTATTTAGACAGAGTCTTGCTTTGTTGCCTGGCTAGAGTGAGTGCCATGGCATCAGCATAGCTCACAGCAACTTCAAACTCCTGGGCTCAAGCGATCCACCTGTGTCAGCCTCCTGAGTAGCTGGAACTACAGGCACTCACCACTATGCCTGGCTTATTTTTTGTTTCTCTTTTAGTTGCTCAGCTAATTTTTTCTATTTTTAGTAGAGACGGGGTCTTATTCAGGCTGGTCTCGAACTCCTGACTTCAAGTGATCCTCCAGCCTTGGCTTCCCAGAGTGCTAGGATTACAGGTGTGAGCCACTGTGCCTGGCCTGAAATGATATTTTATATGCTTATTTCTAAAATGAACTAAAAAACCTAAAATATGTCATCTTCCCTCATTTCTTCACTCTCATAGTGATTTCCTTTATCATAGTATTTGTAATATTAGATTAGAACTTAATGTTTTGTCTGAGTCACTAATCAAACTACAAACTCCGCTGGGACAGGAAATGTACCTTTCTATCAACTCCTAATACAAAGCCTG
>VBSM01002121.1:12008773-12039849 GCA_008086735.1 Cheirogaleus medius | reverse complement strand
TTCATAATTAGTTAATGGCAGAACTGAATCATGAATTCAGATGTACTTTTCCATCTATTAGATCATTGTGCACAAACATGTTTTGTCTCTGGAACAAGACAAATAGGACCCTATTTTAATGGATATCCCAGTACAGGCAGGAAGGTTGTTCATAGTCTAAGTTCTTTATTGTAGACTCAAGGCACTTCATTATTTTTGTTCCAAGAGACTTGGGATGCATCTTACTTGTAGTGGCATCTGATTTCAGGGAAGAGCATTGAAAAACTTCTTCATGATTCCTTTGTGCCATTAGGTATATACCTGGAAGAAGTGGAAGATAACATCTCTGTTTCACAATGCTGGTAGAATCCCTCAATAGGGGAGAGAGCAGGCTGAACAACAGCCCTGAGCTTCTATTTAGGGTAGATGGGCCTGGCCTGAAGAGAAAAACTGGAATATAAGAAAACTGAGAATTTATTTTATGTGGCAGCAAATTTGTGGCCACAAAAAGGGTGAGCTGGGAGAAAAGGAACTAAAGATAGCATGGACCTGCAAAATCTGTTTTTTAGTTAACATCAAGGGCATGGATGGGAAAACTTGTTCTCTAAAATTGTAGAGCTGGCTGGGCACGGTGGCTCACACCTGTAATCCCAGTCTTTGGGAGGCTGAGACTGAAGAATGACTTGAGGCCAGGAGTTCAGGACCAGCCTGGGCAACATAGCAAGACTCCACCTCAATCAATCAATAAAATCGTAGACCTGATCTGTTCAACATGGTTGCCAGCAGCCACATGTGGCTATTGAGCACCTAAAATGTAGCTAGTGTGACTGAGGAACTGAATTTAAGATTTTACTTTTAAGTACAGTTAACCCTTGAACAACATGGGGTTGGGGTAGGGTTGCTGACCTGCATGCAGTCAAAAATCCAGGTATAACTTTTGACTCCCCCAAAACTTAACTAATAGCCTTCTGTTGACTAGAAAGACCTCTCTGAATGATCTATCCCTAGAGAGCATTGAAAAATTTCAGTGGGCCAGGTGCAGTGGCTCATGTCTGTAATCCTAGCACTCTGAAAGGCCGAGGCAAGAGGATTGCTTGAGCTCAGGAGTTCAAGACCAGCCTGAGCAAGAGTGAGACCCCATCTCTACGAAAAAAATAGAAAAAAATAACTGGATGTGGTGGTGCTCACCTGTAGTCCTAGCTACTTGGGAAGCTGAGGCAGGAAGATCACTGGAGCCCAGGAGTTTCAGGTTGCAGTGAGCTATGATGATACCACTGCGCTCTATCCAGGGTGACACAGTGAGACTCTGTCTCAAAAAAAAAAAAAAAGTTTTTCAGTGTACATTTTGAGATGTGTTACTGTTATGTAGCTGTTATAGAATGGCATAATTCCAGAGAGAATTACAGTAATTTATAGTCAGAATATAGTATGTAATGAAAAATATACCATTGGTTCAATGGTTTAAATAAACTACTCACATGTAATTTCATTCTTATACTTTCTATACGTGGCCAACCTTAAGGCATTTTACAGCTAGTGGCTAATAATATTTGCAATATCTGCCTACCTAAAATGCAAGCAAAATTAACACAGGTTGTTGTATGGTAGGCCATGGCATATAAATGGAGACACAAACCCAGTGCTGAAGCTGTGTCTCAGTTTAATAAGGTACTTCTGGATCTCTGAAGCTACTTAACTACCCCATTTTCTTCACAAAGTGAAAAGGAAAATAACACTGACAGATGATGGCCAGCACTGCATAAACGCAACAATATTGTCATACTCTAAAGAGATAAAAAATAGTGATATCCCCTGGGCGAGGTGTCTCACACCTGTAATCCTAGCTCTCTGGGAGGCTGAGGTGGGAGAATCGCTTAAGCCCAAAAGTTTGAGGTTGCAGTGAGCTATGTTGACACTACTGCACTCCAGCCTGGACGACAAGAGTGAGACTCTGTCTCAAAAAGAAAAAAAAAGGAATTTTACCTTTGGAAAAAAAGGAAAGAAAACAAAAACTCAGTTTTCTCAATTGCTTTTGACTAACTCCTTTTTAAGTGAAAGACTTCCCTTGCTTGCCTTACGGGGTGATGTCCAAACTCCAGGCACAGAAAGCCCATAGTAATCTGGGCTTGGTTTTCCTGTTAAGCTTTATTTCCTACTAGTCACTTTCATATTGGCGGTGTGGTAACCATGTTGAACTTCTCTCTGTTTATGAACAAGTCAAGTTTTCATTCCCCTTACCTTTCTCATTCTGTTCCTTCAGATTGAAGAGTCATTCCTTGCCCTTCTTCCTAACACACTCCTATTCTTCTTTTAAGACTGAATCCAAACAATATCTTTTTTGGGAAAGTCTTCCATGAAGAATCAACATTTACTTTTTCCGTGTTTACAAAATATGTTGTGCTTTTATTACCATGAGATTGTACCATATTTCAGAGATCAAAGTCGACCTGATGACCTTGAACACCATGACTTCTACTGTTTTAACTTAAAAAGGGTGTTCCAGAGAGACACAGGGAGGGGGCCACATACGATAAACAGTGCCGCTGGCTGCTTATGAACACCATGACTTTAAAAAAAAATCTAGACCAGCCTGAGCAAGAGTGAGACCCCATCTCCACTACAACTGGAAAGAAATTAGCCAAAACAACTAAAAATAGAAAAAATTAGCTGGGCACAGTTGCACATGCCTGTAGTCCCAGCTACCCGGGAGGCTGAGGCAGGAGGATCGCTTGAGCCCAGGAGTTTGAGTTTGCTGTGAGCTAGGCTGATGCCACGGCACTCTAGCCAGGGCAACAGAGTGAGACTCTGTATAAATAAATAAATAAATAGATAGAGAAAAAGAAAGAAATATTAAATCATCTGTTTTAATTAACCACATGAGAATCTGTCTATATTATGACTTCATTTTTGGAAATCTGTTGCAGTACAACAGACTCACCACGTGGTGGCACCCAAAAGCCGAGAAACCAATATCATACAAACCTGTATTAGGCGTGTGTTCCTTTAGGCAGATAGCTCTCGTGGAGAGCAACAGGAAATAAACAGCGTTGTCTAAGGATTAAAAGGGTGCTGTAAATGTTCTATATCTTAATCTGGGTGGTAGTTACATAGGTGAATATATATGTAAAAATTCTTGAAGTTTTATACTTAAGATTTGTGCATTTTACTATATATGTTGTACGTCAATAAAATTTATGTGACTACAAATGAGAATCATTTTATATAAGCCATCTTAAAATTTCCTCTATTGAACACAGTAACAAAAAATTTCAGAGGGAATCCTAGGTATTAGCAATCTTCCTAGACAGTATAAAACTATTTTATGATAGTTATTTTAGCTTATTGCAATATATTTAAAACTATTTTAAATTGTCAATTTAAGTTAAAACTGCACTATCAACAGCACAACAGTGCAATAGATGAATAAATAATGGGTATAATCACATATTGGAACATTATACAATATGAAAATTAAGGAACCACAGCTGCATCTATCAACATGGATGAATTTCATAAACACAATATTGGGTAAAAGAAACAAGTCACAAAGAACACTTGTATATAAACTTTTATGTAAAGTTCAAAAATAGTCAAAATGAACTATATTGTTTATGGATGCATGCATAGGTGGCAAACCTAGAGAAATGCCAAAGAACGATTATCATGAAAGTCAGGACAGTGGTCACCCCTGGAGGAGCAGGAAGGGGAAGCCATCTGAGGAGGGGAACACCAACGGCTTCTAAGGGACTGGTATAGTTCTATATTTCTTAACTTGGGTGCTTGTTACACAGGGAGCTACTTTATAACTGCTTTTTAAGCATAAAAGAGATTTAAAAGTAAAAAATCCAACAATCATGTATTTTATGATCCAGAAAGTCCAAGGTTTTACCCTTTAGCAAACTAAAAGTAGTCACTGGCACCTGGAATTAAGTGTAAGGTTGCCAGATTTAGCAATTAAAAATACAGAACTACGGTGAATAAAAATACACGATTGCAAGTCAAATGTGAATTTCAGATAAACAACAAATAATTTGCTAGTATATCCGTATGCAATGTCTGGTTCCATTCAGTTTCTGAGCCATAATAATAACAATTCATTTTCTGTCTGAAATAACCAGGCATCCTGTATTTTCTCTGGCAACCCATAATTTTGTGTCAAGTTGCATAGGCAGGAGCAGTTTGCAGTAGTTCAGTGAATGGAGTACCCAGAGGAGGCTCAAGGAAAGGGAAAAGTAGGAAGAAGAGAAGTCTTAAATTAGTCTGACCCTAAATTCCTATTTCAATAAGGGTAAATAAATTTGCTGAGTTCAACAATTATAGCAATAGTTCCTAAGTAATGAATCTACGTAGTGTATTGAGTAATTTCTGTCAACAAAAAGCAATATCAGCAAATGTTCAAAAGAGCCATCAGTGTTTCTCCTAAAAATTGTCTCTCTCTCACTGCATCAGCCTGTCTTCTATTCACTTTAGAAGAAGACATTGTGGAAGACAGTCTCAATGATGCTCGTTCTATAATTAATGCTTTTCTAATTTGTAGCCAGTGATTTGGAGTGAAGTTGCAAGGTAGTTGTTTTGTTTTGTTTTTCTTTTACAAATACATGTATTCTCCTGCCCGTAAGCCAGGAACTGACTTAGGCCCAAAGGACAGGATAATGAATGACACAGACAGTCCCTTCCTAGATAACTCTGAGTCTGGGCCCCAGGGGACTATAAGGTGTGTTTTGTGTGTGTGCATCACACAGTCAGTAAAACATTATCTAGCAATAGTGGACACATGCTGTTTGCTGCCCAGTATCCCTCCTGTTGGGAAACCGTCCAGACCCCATTCTTTGGTTTGGGCAGAATTGATCCTAATCCCATCACTACCATTGATGATGATTGATTCGAGGATGGTCATATAATCCAATTAAAAATGATGAACCCCTGAAAGCCAATAAGTGGAGGCTTCTGAAAAAGAGAGGCACGCACTCATGCATTTGCTCTGGCTGTGCAAGGTGGTAAAGTTTGGTGATAGCCCCCATATTGCTAACTTTAGGGGAGCCATGTAATCAGGGCTGTAAGGTGCCCCCCTCTAGAGGGCACCATTCACATGTGCAAAGGATAAAGTCAACACCCAGAAGAAACATCCTGGCGACATTGGGGAGCCTTGATTCAAGATGAACCTGCAACTACCCACAGAGTTCTCAGTTAAATTGAGCCAGTAAATTTACTCATTTCTTAGGGTAGTTTCAGTTTTCTGTCATTTGCAGCATAAAGAATCCTAACTGGCTTAAAACAGTCTAGGAGGAAATACAAGGTTTCTTTCCTATTCGCAACCTCCAGTTTCATCTCCTAGAGATAATCACTGTGATGTTTCTTACAGACATATGTTCTATCCACCTTGAAGCAGACATTGCATAATATATGCCTTTTTTTTTTTTTGAAACAAAATCTGTTCCCCGGGCTAGAGTGCCATGACATCAGCTCACAGCAACCTCAAAGTCCTGGGCTCAAGCGATCCTTCTGCCTTAGCCTCCTGAGTAGCTGGGACTAGAGGCATGTGCCACCATGCCCGGCTAATTTTTTCTATATATTTTTTAGCCGTCTCGCTAATTTCTATGTTTAGTAGAGATGGGGTCTTGCTCTTGCTCAGGCTGCTCTTAAACTCCTGACCTCCAGCAATCCTCCCGCCTCGGCCTCCCAGAGTGCTAGGATTACAGGCATGAGCCACCGCCCCTGGCCAGTATATGCCTTTTAATGCAAATAGAATTGTATTAAATTCTAACTGGTTGTGATCAATTAGTTGTAAACACCACTGCACTCGGACCAGCTGCATCAGCCATTTTTTTAAAATAAAATAAAAAAATGTTACAGATACAATTGAAGGTCCTTTATACCCTCTCTGATTCCATTTCTTTCTGTCTCTCCCCAGGGGTAACTAACATGTTGAACAAGATGTGCATGTGTTTTTGGAGATCCCTTATAGGCCTGAAATCTCTCTTGACTGCACAATAAATGTAATGCACTCGAATCATCCCAAAACCACCTGCCCCCCACACCTACCACCAGTGTGTGGAAACATTGTGTTCCATAAAACTGGTCCCCTGTGCCAAAAAGGTGAGGGACTACTGTTTTAGAGCAGTCAAAATACAATATAAAATTGATATCTTGATGTCTGAAATCAAGCAATCATGTTACCATATGCGTTTAAATTTTTTGTCATTCATTTTAAGTTGATGGTTAATTTAAAAACTGAGTTTTTTTCTAGGAGGATGAAACATTTATTGGGTGGAAACACTAATCTTTATTTTCATCATGCTGAAGCGTGTGATTACAAACAATTTCCAGTAAAACACTATATATAATAAGCAAAGAGTAAGTTAGTACAATGTAAACTTATATACAGTTTCATCAATTAATAGGTTTAAGAACAAACAAGCCGTTTAAGACTTTGGAGCTACATTTAGCAAAAAATTGCAAACACTCAAACCTTACCAATCCCAGGTAAGACACTAAAGAACTATTCAAGATATCTTCAAACCAATTACGCAAATACATTTTTATTTTTGGTTACAGTCCCCTGCTGTGCACAAGGCCATTGGAATGCTAGAACAGTTACACATTGTAAAACGGTCCAAAGCAAAGCAAGGAGATAACATGCCAGCCTTAGAGAAACTGTCTTGAAAGTGCAAACTTTGCATTTTTCTCTTCTTGAACCATTAGGATAAGAACAGGTACCTCAGTAAAAACTGAGTTTTAATCAAAGTTGTTTTAAAACATTGTCATAATGTCACTTTGAAGAATCATATCAATATTACCTGCCATCTTCTGCACAGGAACTTGATATTCAGATTCTAACACCACTGTGTCACTATCACCAGATGGAGGCATCACAGGCCTTTCAACAGCTGTTCAGAATCACCTCCTTGCTGAGTCCAGAACACTAGCCCTGCTTCTCATATTTAAAAAAAAATCCATGTTGATACATATATGTGGAGTTTATTCATTTTAACTACTGTATAGTATTCCCTTTTATGAATTTATTTTTCTATTATAAAATTAATAAATATTTAAACAATTCTCCCTGTTTTTCCTCTAGCAAAAAAAAAAAGCTGCATTGAACATACCTCCTTGTGCACATGTCTGAGAATTTCTCTAGGTTATCTATCTATCAATATAAGTGAAACTGATGAGTTATAAGGCACACACACTTCTTTACTGGATATTGCCAAATTGCTCTTCAGAATGGTTGTATCACACAATCTCTACTGAGCCAGCAGTGAATGAGGGTTCCTGTTTACTCACATCCTATCTTTGGTATTTTTGTTTTGACATTGTATGACTTTGACAGTAGCATAATCTATCAAACTATTGCTTTATGGCTCCTAGCCTGTGTGTGTTGTATGTGTGTGTGTTATCATGTTTAGAGGGTTTTATCATGCTTAGTTTTGGTAGTACATGGTTATCCCAGCTTAAGTTGCAAATACAGTTTGTTTCACAATGATGATATTAAAAGAAAATAGTACTAAGAGTGCAGAAGTCTGGTAAGCCTGCAGCAGGATTTTATTTAGATTGTACAACTCCTTGCCTGCCAAGTGCAAAGAGAGGCCAAGAGTAAAGTCAAATAAAATTCAGAGAATCATGTTTGGGAAACTGTGCTAAAAACACTATATGCAATAGCCAGTCATTTTTCATTGAAGGTTTTTGCTCACTGCACAGAACTGGGTTATCTAATGCAGCATTAGACAACTACTGTGTCAGGTCCAGGGTACAGAGGGGTACACAGTCTATCTGGTGGGACCCAGTACTGATGTTTCTTTCTCCTTATTTTCCTACTCCTCCTTTTGAAATAGTGTCGACTTTCTCTTCCTTATCAGGTCAATCTTAAAGTCTTAGGACAATCCTAGATGTAACATAATTCAGGCCAAAATTTTTGCAGTGTAAGCTTATCCAAGGCATTAAACTCTGCTATGTCCTCCCAGCTGAAAACAAACTAAAACTCCAAACCTGTAGGATAACCAGATGTGACATCTGCTGAACTGTCCTGTATAAATAAACAATAAATTACAGTGAGCAAGGAATGTAGCAGGTGTGGTAAGTCAAGAATAGCTTCTTGCCATAAACTGATGATATGCTTATTTTTGAAACAATCTGAGGTGTTTTCTTATTTTACACGTTCAACCCTTTTTGTAAAACATTTCACAACAGTATAAGATCTAACAATAGTTTACAACACCATCCCTGAGTGTGGGGGTGGAGATTATTTTATTTCATCATCTGCATATCCCTAAATGAAGAAGTTTTGCCTCGAGATGAATATTCCTCCAATTTTGTGTGACATTTCCTTTGGAGAGAGCCCATTTATTTTAGAAAAGTTTAAATCTTACATAGAGATAGTCATTTTGTTTTTCAGTATTTCACAATTTTTAGAAGGTGGCAAAGTCTTTAAACCCATCTGGCCAGACCTGGGTTTTTTAATAAGAATCGTTTTAAGAAAACAAATAAGTTTTCACTCAAGACATATGGAAAGACGTCTCTAGTTTATGAAGACTTCTCAGACTTTAATAGTAAAGTATTCATAATCTATTCCCTCCAAGAAAACTCCAAGGTACTTTTGGTTATGATTTACGTTGCAACGTCTCTCATTCCTGTATTACCTTTTGGTTATTTAATTATTGGAACTCGCTGTTCCATAAAGTTGTGTGAGACATTTACTCTCCACCTGACACCTTGATCCATTACTGCTACCAGCCTCCATCTTCAGCTCCAGGTGAAATAGGTAAACTCAGATGTGATGTGGGAAATGACTGCTGCTTTGCATGATGGAGATGTTCGATTTAGATCAGCTGCTTGGGAAGCAGGCACTTGTGCTGGGCAAGAAGGTGAAGGTTCTTCAAGGCCATTACTATCTCAGCCTAGAAATGGGAGTGTACAAGGCACTTTAATTGTTTCAAGATTGACTTCACAATCCTTCTCTCTTACTGTTAAATCCCATTATTATTAGCCCATTATTTTTTCTTTTTTATATTCTGATAGAGAAGTAGTCAGAAGTTCATAAGTCTTTTCAGAAGACATGAAGCTACATGTAATTATTTATTCAATCACTGAGTTTGACTACTATCACAGGATACCACTTTAAGGAGTGAGCCCTAAGATCAAATATCTAAATACAAAGAGTAATAATTAGTATATTCATATATTTTGTGTCTATTTCTTACTAGATATTATGTAATTTGTTAGCTTAAGAAAGATACTTCACTGTATTATAATTGTCAAGGAGTGAAAATATTTGCTAAAAGCCTTGGCTGAGTTGTGCCCCTACTGGAAAATCTTTTATGTATGAAATGTAAGTGTATTATCATATCCCAATAGGCATGAGGCTTTTTAGGAAGTCATAGCGATCAGGGGCAAAAATCATTTGATGACAGATGTAGTAACAAGATCCAAGTATGAGTTCATTATTCATCCCTGTTTCAGATATTATCCTGATAAATTTTCTTTTCTCAGCACATATTGACTATATAATGAAAGAAAAGGAACATAATATAACCTTTGAGTCCTGAGAACAACAATTTCAATCAATGGATTTTAATATCTTAAATTGTTTTTTTATTGTCTTCGATGGTATGTAGAAAAAAGTTAATAGAGCCTCTCTTTTCACACCTGGAACTTATAAATCAATCCTGATTAGTAGCTTGCTCCCTCCATGCTCACTGATAAACTCAGAGCAGCTGGCGGTTGGTATTAATCTCTTCCTCAATAGAGAAGCACACTAGAAATTTATCATTCTGAATGAGAACAATGTGTTTAATCAGTTCCCCTGATTCTTCTTGCCTCATTCTCCATTAAGCAACCCATGATGACTTTCCAGCTTGTCATACAAAGTATGGGGTGATAGAAGAGCGTGGATTGGGAGGTAGAGCACCTGGATTTAAGTTGAACCTATAACTAGCTGTGTGATCTCAGGCATGGACCTTAATCTCTCTGAGTCCTGGATTCTTTATCTGTAAACAGAGTCATCCTAATCCCCTCACAAGACAGTTATGATGATTAAATGAGGCGATACATGGGAGAAGTGCCACACATATTCCTTTTTAAAAACTTTTAAGTATTGAAAGTTTCAAACATATCCTTAGGTTGAGAGAAAAGTATGTTGTACCTGCATAAACTCATCACTCAGCTTCAACAATCATCATTCATGGCCAATGATGTTATATCTATACCCAGTCCCTCCTATCCCAAAAGGAATATTATAAAATTAATTCCAGATATATCACTTCCATCATTAAATATTTTAGTATGTATTTTTAAAAGGTAAGATATCTTTTTAAAAATGTATAACTATGAAACCCTTATCATACTTTAAAAATGTAATAAATATCCAGTCAGTTTCCATTTCCCTAATTGTCTTATAAAATTTTTTTTTACAATTATTTTGTTTGATTCAGGATTTAAATAAGTTCTACACATAGCATTTGGCTGATCTGTCTTTTTAGTCTAATCTATGACTGTACTGTCGAATATTTTAGCCACTAGCCACCTGTGCTATTTAAATGCAAATTTAAATCAAAGTAAAATAAAATAAAGTATTCATTTTCCTCAGTAGCAATAGCCACATTTCTAATGCCAAATACCACATGAGTAGTACAGCTATAGACTTGCCTTATCATTGCAGAAATTTAGGACGGGGCTAATCTACAAGTCTCTCCTTCCCTCTCTACTTTATTCTGTTGAATTTAATTGTTGGAAAAAACCAAATTATTTGTCTTATAGAATTCCTCAGATTCTGGGCTTTACTGATTGTATCCCTATGGTGTCTTTAAACATGTGCCTCTGTCCCATGCATTTTCCGTAAACTGGTGGTTAGAACTAGAGACTAAAAAGCTTACTGTTTTTGTGAGCTCAAGTTCCACCCTGTGATCTTGTGCATATAACTTGGAATATCAGTTCTCTCATATTTAAAGTAGAAATAAAAACAGTACTTATAAGGTTGTTGTGAAAACTAAATGAAATATTTGATACAAAATGGTTAGCTTGGCACATGGATTTAGTATATATATTATTATTTACATGATTATTATTGTTATTAGACAGTGATTCTCAAATCCCAGTCCATCAATATCCTCTGGGTACATAACTAAAGTTTTCTGGAGATTCTAACTCAGTAGGTTTGTGGCCCTCCCAAATCTGTATTTGTAACAAATTCTTAGACAATTTTGATGCATTTGTAGGTTTGGAAATTGATGGCTTTATGATGTGTCAACTTGGCTAGGCTGACCTAAAGTTCCCAGAATTCCTGTTCTAGCACATTTCTTGTTAGGTTGAATGGCAACAGATCTCTTGCAAGAGTTAGAAGATGAAAGGGAGGCAGCGGATATTGTGTAGCATACACATACTTTCTCCCAGTTATTCAATCAAACAGATTTGAGATGCTATTGTGCAGGGATTTTGCAATTGTAGTTAAAGTCCCTAATTAGTTCACTTTAATCAGAAGGGAGATTATCCAGGGTGGCTCTGCCTTTATCAGTTGGAAGACTTTTATTTTATTTTATGTATTTTATTTTTTGTAGATAGGATCTCTTTCTGTCACCTAGGCTAGAGTGCAGTGGCTCCATCATAGCTCACCAGAACCTCAAACTCTTGGACTCAAGGAATCCTCCTGCTTCAGCCTCCCAAGTAGCTGAGACTACAGGTGCATGCCACCACACACAGCTAATTTCTTTCTTTCTTTTTTTTTTTTTTGTATTTTTTGTAGAGGTAAGGTCTTGCTATGTTATCTAAGCTGGACTCAAACTACTGGCATCAAGCGATTTTCCTGCCTTGGCCTCCCAAAGTGCTAGGATTGCAGGTGTGAACCACCACGCCCAGGCTGGGAAGGCTTTTAAAAGAAGGCTTTGCCCAGGCCCAGCTGGTCTTACTAGTGAATTCTGTCATACCTTTAAAGAAGAATTAATACCAATTCTTCACAAATTCTTCTGAAATATAGAAGAGGAGGAAACACTTTCCAACTCCTTCTATGATATCTAGTGCCAAAATCAAAGACATCACGCAAAAAAAGACTAATATCTCTTTGAATACAGATGCAAAAATTCTCAATAAAACATGAGCGAACTGAATTCAGTACCATATAAAAAAAGGATTATACTCCAACCAAGTAGGATTTATTCCAGGAATGCAAGAAGGGACAAAAACCACATGATCATTTCAATAGATTCAGAAAAAGTATTTGACAAAATTAAATAATGTTCATGATAAAAGCAATGAATGAATCAGGAATAGAAGGAAACTTCCTCAATTTAATAAATGGCATCTATGAAAAACCAACAGCTAGCATCATACTTAATGGTAAAATATTGAATGCTTTCTCCCTAAGGTTTGCAAAAAGATAAGAATGTCCCCCTCACCACTTCTAATCAGCATATTACTACAGGTTCTATCTAGGGAAATTGGGCAAGAAAATTAAATAAAAGGCATCCAGATTGGATAGAAAGAAGTAAAACTACTTCTGTTTGGAGATGACATGATCTTGTGTATAGAAAGCCCTAAGGTATCCACTAAAATGCTATTTGAACTAATAAAGGAGTTTAGCAAGCTTACAGGATATGAGGTCAATATACAAATTCAATTGTATTTCTATACATTTGCATCAAACAATCTGAAAATGAAATTAAGAAAGCAATTCCATTTACAATAACATGAAAAGGAATAAAAGACTTAGGAATAAACGAAAGAAGTATAAAACTTATATTGTAGAACTTACAAAATATTGTTGAAAGAAATTTAAAAAGACCTAAATAAATGGAAAGACACCCCATGTTCATGTATCAGAAGACTTAATATTGTTAAAATGGCAATACTCCCCAAATCAATCTATGCATTCAATGGAATCCCCATGAAAATTCCAGTTACAGCCTGGCTTGGTGACACGCACCTATACTCCCAGCTACTCAGGAGGCTGAGTCTGAAGGTTGGCTTGAGCCCAGGAGTTTGAGGCCAGCCTGGGCAGCACAAGGAGACCCCATCTCTTATTTATTTACTTTTTTTCGAGAGAGAGTCTCACTCTGTTGCCCAGGCTAGAGTGCCGTGGCATCAGCCTAGCTCACAGCAACCTCAAACTCCTGGGTTCAAGCAATCCTCTTGCCTCAGCCTCCCGGGTAGCTGGGACTACAGGCACACGCCACTGTGCCTGGCTAATTTTTTCTATTTTTTTAGTTGTGTGGCTAATTTCTTTCTATTTTATAGTAGAGATGGAGTCTCACTCTTGCTCAGGCTGTTCTCAAACTCCTGAGCTCAAACAATCCTCCCGCCTCAGCCTCCCAGAGTGCTAGGATTACAGGCGTGAGCCAGGAGACTCCATCTCTTAAAAAAAAAAAAATTCAGCTGCACTCTGTAGAAATTGACAGGCTGGTCCCAAAATATGTGTGGAAATACAAGGGACCCAGAATAATTAAAGCAATCTTGAAAAAGAACAAAGTTGGAGAATTTACACTTCCTTATTTCCAAACTTATTACAAAGCTATAATCAAGATTAGTGTGGTACTGGCACAAGAATAGACATATATATTAATGGAAAAGAATTGAGAATCCAGAAATAAGCTCTCTTACATTTACAGTCAATTGATATTTAATAAGGGCACCAAGATAATTAATGAGGGAAAGAAGAGTTTTTCCAACACATGGGTTGAGACAACTGGATATTCACATATAAAAGAATGAAGTCAGCCGGGCGCAGTGGCTCACGCCTGTAATCCTAGCTCTCTAGTAGGCCGAGGCGGGAGAATTGCTCACGGTCAGGAGTTCGAAACCAGCCTGAACAAGAGCGAGACCCCTCCCCCGCCGTCTCTACTAAAAATAGAAAGAAATTAATTGGCCAACTAAAAATATATAAAAAAAATTAGCTGAGCATGGTGGCGCATGCCTATATCCCAGCTACTCGGGAGGCTGAGGCAGGAGGTGAGCCCAGGAATTTGAGGTTGCTGTGAGCTAGACTGATGCCACGGCACTCTAGCCCGGGCGACAGAGCGAGACTCTGTCTCAAAAAAAAGAAAAGAAAAGAAAAGAGAAGAGAAGAGAAGAGAAGAGAAGAGGAAAGGAAAAGAGTGAAGTTGAACCCCATATCTCACACTGTACACAAAAATTATTTCAATTATTTCAATTCAAGGGATCATATGTCTAAATGTAAGAGCTAAAACTATAAAACACTTAGAATAAAACATAGGAGTAAATGTTCTTGATCTAGGGTTAGGGAATGGTTTCTTACTATGACACTAACGGCACAAGTGACAAAAGAAACATTTATCTATATAAATTGGACTTCTTCAAAATTAAAAACTTTTATGCTTCAAAGAATAACATGAAGACAGTGAAAAGACAGCGAAAAGACAGCCTACTAATTGGGAGAAAATATTTGTACATTATATGGTTGATGAAGGACTGTATTCAGAACATATAAAGAATGCTTACAATTCAACAATAAAAAGACAACCCCATTTACAAAACGGACAAGGGATTTGAATAGACATTTTCCAAAGAAGATGTAGTAATGGTCAATAAGCACATGAAAAGATGCTCAACATCATTAGTCATTAGGGAAATGCAAATCAAAACCATAATGAGATACCATTTCACATCCATTAGGGTAGCTAAGAATTTCTTAAAAATAGACAATAACAAGTGTTGATGAAGATATAAAGAAATTGAAATCCTCATTAGTTACTGATGGGAATCTAAAATAGCTTTGCTGCTTTGGAAAACAGTTTGGCACTTCCTCAAAATATTAGACATAGATCTACCATATGACCCAGCAACTCTACTTCTCAGTATATACCCAAGAGAATATATGTTCACACAAAAATTTTTACACAAAAGGTCATAGCAGCATTACGTGTAATGTAAATGACCCAAATATCTATCAAATGATGAATGGATAAATTTTTACATGTGGCATATTTACACAAAGGAGTATTATTTGACAGAAAAAGAATAAAGTACTGATACATGCTACAATATGGATGAATCTTGAAAACATTATGCTAAGTGAAAGAAGTCAGACGCAAAAGGCTTCATATTCTATGATTCCGTTTATGTGAATTGTCCAGAACAGGCACATCTATAGAAGCAGAAAGTGGTTGCCTAGGGCTGGGGTTAGGGGTTTTAGAGGATGTTGGTAGGAAATGGGGAGTGTATGCTAATGAGTACAAGTTTTCTTTCTGGGGCGATGAAAATATCCTAAAATTGATTGCGATCATGGTTGTACAACTTTTGTAATATACTATAATCAATAGAACTGAATCCTTTAAATAGGTGAATTGTATGGTATGTGAATTATATATCTCAATAAAGCTGTTGTTTTAAAAATGGGGTAGGGGGTACGTCTTGCCTGAGCTCAGAGACTGCAAACAGCAGCTGGGTTTGCAATTGCTCTCCCTTCCCCCTGGATCTTCCTTCCTGACTGCTGGAGCCCCATGGCAACAAGCGAGGCTCCAGCCTGCTTGTGATCTTCCCTTACTGACTGCCTGTTCTGTGCACTTCTGGCTTGCCTAGCCAGCCCCACAGTTGCATTAAGCCAATTCCTTGTAACAAACAAACAAACCAAACAAACAAACTTGTTCTGCTTTTCTGGTTGAAATCTGTTATAGAAACCAATGGCCAAAAGGGTTTATCTAAATATTTATCTCAAGAACCAGGGGTAGGTATCTGGTTGAGAATTAAGGGACCCCGGATTCTGCCAGAGATCAAATCCCCATCCACTTTTAGAATGCTTATAGACTAGGCTTTGGGCAGGCGGTAGAGCAGCAGTTGGGATTGGAAGAACAGCTCCTCAGGAGCAGGTCCTGCTGATTCTTTCCGTCTCCAAGGGGAAGAGCTATCTTATTTCTCGACCATAGGCTTAATTTTTGAGCTCAATGGGTAAAGAAAACAAAAAGCTGGGGAATATTGGGTGTCCAGGGGACATTTATTGCCTAACCTGACGTTTTTCTTGCTGCAGAGAATCATCCATTATTTTAACAGCGTTGATTCTATCCGTGCCTTCACTCATTCCTCTCAAACAACTTAATTGATCTGTGAGTTTGGAGAAGAAAATGGGCATGTGTCGCCTAACCACATCCTCCTTCTCTGGAAATTGAGCTTTCTTTGGGGAGTCACACTTTCCTTTGCTATTCCATCCCATAAATTTTACTTATACAGTGTGTCCTCACTTAACGTTGTCGATAGGTTCTTGGAAACTGTTACGTTAAGTGAAACGGCATAATAATAAAACCAATTTTACTATGAGCTAATTGACATAAACAAGAGTTAAGGTCCTCTGACATATTTCTGGTCACTAAAACATCACCAAACGTCTAAACAAAGACTCAAAACACTTCTATTTTATTTTATTTATTTATTTATTTTTTTTTTGAGACAGAGTCTCACTCTGTTGCCCCGGCTAGAGTGCCGTGGCGTCAGCCTCGCTCACAGCAACCTCAAACTCCTGGGCTCAGGCGATCCTTCTGCCTCAGCCTCCCGAGTAGCTGGGACTACAGGCATGCGCCACTATGCCCGGCTAATTTTTTCTATATTTTAGTTGGCCAATTAATTTCTTTCTATTTTTTAGTAGAGATGGGGTCTCGCTCTTGCTCAGGCTGGTTTCGAACTCCTGAGCTCAAACGATCCGCCCACCTCGGCCTCCCAGAGTGCTAGGATTACAGGCGTGACCCACCGCGCCCGGCCAACACTTCTATTTTAATGTTAATTAAACATTAAAATAATTGTGAGCTATACGTATATTTAAGAAAGATTAATAAAAACAAGATTAATAAAAACAAGTGAGATAATTACTTACCCAATTTTTGGTGAATTAGTGAATGACAGCAGTCATAGCGGCAGTGGGTTAAATCAAGGAATAAATGTTTGCAAAGTGAAAATGGCCAGGAGCACCTCCTGCCACCATGAAGTTCAAAAACAATCTATAACAGATACGGTAGGCTCTCGATGAGAGCTTTCACAAGGCATTGTTTATTGTCACAGGTTTGTATGATTACTGTAGACTTCACGAATTGTTATATGACAATACTTTGTATTCATTCATTCTCCAACCCACTTACTCTGGAGTTCAGGGTGTGGGTGGCTGGAGCTGGAGTCCATCTGCCTGCAGGTAAATGTCATGTGATCTGTTCGAATCTTTATTAATAATAAAGATGATATGTTTTCTCTTCCCAGTTCCTAATGTCTTACACTTTATCTTATCCGTTATCAATTGATTGAGAATTTGACAAGGAGTGGTAAGTATTGGCCCCCTCAAAGAACTCAGCATGAGTCCACAGAAGGAGCAGTTTACAGAAGAGTTTTGGACATGCACAATAGTAATGACCGGAGTAATGGTTAGAATCTCACACTCAGAGTTGGAAGGGATCCTAGAGATCATCTGGCAGCTGGATTCTAACCCACAGAGGTTAAGTAATGTGTCCAAAGCTCCCCAGCTAGTGACATATCAGAACTAGAATCCAAATTTTCTTTCAGCCCACTGCACTTTCCACCACACCCTGCTGCTTCTATAAAATGCTGAGATAAAAAATAGCACATTATGCTATTTTTTTCTCACTTTATCTGCTTCCCTGAGGATCAGACTTTTGTCATTGCTGTAGACAAAGAAATAAATGCACTTTAGGTTAAAGAATTTTCCCATGGTAGTGGGGCTTATCAGAGGTAGCACTGGAAATGAAACACAGTACTCTAATTTTAGCCCAAGGCTATACTTGTGAGATTATTTTTTCTGTCAAAATGCCAAACTGAAATAAATAGAAGAGTGGGACACCATGGAAGTACAGTTGCTGTGGCAGAATCTCTGGTTCATATATTAATTCGGCCAACGTTCTCTTGTTCCTTTTCTAGCATGATGTCACAGTATGTTGTGGTATTAAAATTTCCGCCAAAAGAATAGAAGGAAACAAGTAGGATGGGGTGTCACTGCCTAACTCCAAAGCCTGCGATCGTAATTAACTCTGATGTTGACTGCCTGCCCGGATCTATAAGGTGCAAAGGTAAATTTTTAGACTGTAAAATGAAACTTTAAGCAAATTTCTAGAAGCAGTTAACTTATACATTATTCATTAAAATAACAGAATTTAGTCCTTGTATGAGTTTCTTTAAATAACTGTTCCTGCAGTTTTATTGCTTGAAATGCAGTAATGTGAAAGATACACATTAGGAACAGCACGGAGAATTATTTTACAGACTTTGCTATCTGTAAGTGAAGCCATTACTCTGCTTTCTACAAAAGAATTTGATTTGATTTTCTTTTGTCTTATCTGCTTTCCACATTGAGAATTAAAAAATTCATTCATTCATAAAGTAGTATTTAAGCACCTCCTGTGAAGCAGACACTGTTTTAGGCATTCAGAATAGAGTGATATTAATATATACAACAAATTTTTTGACCCATTAAACAGGTTATCATAAAATAATAAGTCCAATAGACCCCCTTATTTGCTGCTGTTAGAGACAGGCATAACTCCTCTTTAATAAAGTTGTTACACTTGTCTCCTTATAAATAATAAAAAAAACTATGGTCAAATAAGTTTGAGAAATAATGCAGCTATAGTCCCTTTTTAATGCTTCAAAATACATATTTGCTTATTAAAGCCCCCAGATATTAGACAATAAAGAAATCAGTTTAACTCTGTTTCCCTAATTTATTTGATCATTTCAACTTTATTTTTCTTTTCTGGAATAGTACTTCTTAACCTCCTGTGGAATGAGTGTTCCAAGAAGTCATCTTTAGAAAATACCGAGTTGTAAAAATTTATTATCATACATGGGATAAAAGCTTCCATGTCTTTCATGATGCTGACAGTTTAAAAGTGAACAGGCAATTAATTTGTAGACTGTCACTAGTTTGCCTTATGTTTCTCATGATGAGATTCAGGTAATATTTATTTTTCTGTGTACCGCAGGAGCGATGTTATGTCCTTCTCAGTGCATCACCAGGAGACGACAGTGTTAATTTGTCCTGTTTCTATGAGTGTTGCCTCTTATTATTTCATTAAGACAGTATCTGTAAAATTTCTTCACTGTAAAATTAATAAGCATTTTGTACTTATTAACTTAAAAGTTATTAATAAGTATTTTGTGCAGAGCTACTTTGGTATTATGTAAATATCCTGTTCCTCATCACATTTTCTTCCACTAATTTTAGCATCAATTGTTGATTCTTGCCAAAAACAATTGTTACTATAATGGTTGACAAATGGTGCTATTCTAGTTCCATTATTCTTTCTACATTTATTAGTTGGCATTTTGTTATAAGGTAAAGCTTTCCCTTCTCCCTCATTTATTTATTCATGCACACATATTTATATGAGAATGGACTCATGGATTCCTATTTTATTCAATGGGTGATAATCTGTTGCTTTCATTATTTATTTTGATGTTCAAATTGTTCCAGATTTAGCTAATGGAAGCTCTTCAAACTGGTTCTTGTCCTTCTAACATGTCCTCATCATTCTTTGAGTACTTTCTTATTTTCATGCTCAACAAAATGTTCCAGGAACATTTTGTAATTTCCTTGTTCCAGCCCTAAAATCAACCATTTCTTAAGGATTTCTGGATCCTGTTAATGGAGAATGGTATTCAGAAGCCACCATCTGCATCTGCATGCTAGGTGTGATCATTACTGCTAGGAGATCACTGCTTCCAGGTTTAGTTTTCTCCCTTTTGGTATTGTTAATTCCCTCCTCTGTCAGTGAGAAACCTGGCTCTCATGATGTCAATACACTCACTTAATCTCTCTGTATATAACCAATCTCCCACCCTTATGACTGCCTTGTGGACCAAGGTATCAACCTCCATCAAGGCCATTGTCTAGTGGAAATGAGGCCTCTTCTAAACCAACCAACCTCATTTCTCTTCCCACTAAAACTTGAAAAATGCATTATACAAAGCAGTAGAGATTCTTTTTTTATACTAATTCCTATTCTTTATGCAAAAGTATATACATATATAAAATTTGGGATTCCATTTATATAATTTATTATAATTTAAAGAAATGCATTTTACTATAGAAATTAATGTTATAAGTATTATAACTGGAATTTCTTTTTAATCTGAAATTTCTGGCTTTGTGTTTATGGGTTGGTTATGACATAGTGAAAATATTTGCTCAACTGCTCTCTGGATATACAATTTGACAAATGAAACCTGACCAGAAGGGAAAAAATTAGTGGGAATTTTAAAAATTAAATTAACCACAGGTATCAATTGTGTTTTCAAAAAAGTGATTTTAAAAAGGTAATGATAACTGTGAGAATTAATGTGAATTGCAGGACAAAAAAAAAAAAGTAAAAAGTAATGGAAGTCCCAGATCTCATTTTTAACTCAATACATGTGTTCTAAAATATTTACCATGTTATTTTAATCATTGTTATTATTAATAATAACTTTGATCTGTACAAGCATTATTGTTTAAAAAGCACCTAACAAATATCTCAATTAATCTTTTCCCAGCTCTGTGGAGTAGATGGGTATTATCTCCATTTTACAGGCAGATTACAGGCTTATTGAGGTTATACAACTTGTTGAAGATGGCCCAACTATTAGGTAGCAGAAATGGTAGGTAAATACAGTTCTTTTAACTGATAATTTATTGTTCCCTTTTCATTTTTCTTTCATTTCACCTGTCCTGTTTGACAGACTATAAATGGATAACTACATTCTCAAGTAATTTACTAATTGTGTCACCTAGCCTTAGATCATTCAATCAACTCTAATACATTTCATTTTTTCAGAGTAGCAGAAAATGCCTACTGTTCCTCAATATTTATCCCCCTGCCCCCCACTTCCATTAGTAATGGAATGTTTAGCATGGAAAATGGCCGCCCCAGAATAAAGCTCATTTCCTATTCTACTTGTGAAGTAGGTATGGCCATGTGATAAAGATAGTAATGCTGACAGCTTCTAGGAACCTTCCCTCAAATGTGCCCTCCTCTTTTTTGTCACGTCCTTCACCAGTTTCCTGGAGCAGAGATCCTCTCTTGGACAAAAAGCATTAAGGCTAAACCCTGAGAATGTCATCAGGGTGGTGAGCTAGAAGGAGACTCCTGGGTCCTAATGACTTTATGGAACAGAGATACTATATCAATTCTGGACTACAAATTTTCAGACTTTCAGGAGAGAAACTTCTACTTTGTTTAAGCCACTGATTTTTTTTTTTTAAAGAGACATGGTATCACTATGTTGCCCAGGCTGGAATGCAGTGGAGTGCAGTGGCTATTCACAGGTGTGATCATAGAACACTGCAGCCTCGAACTCCTGGGCTCAAGCCGTCCTTCTGCCTCAGCTTCCCCAGTAGCTGGGACTGCAGGTGCATGCCACCTGCTAAACCACTGATATTTTGACTTGGCCAATCACATCCCAGTGTATACATTCAATATCCATCTGTGGATTCTACCTATTTTCCCAACATCCATTTAAGCCTTCTCCCATTATGAACTAGCCTGGCGATTGTGTGAGATTGACACACACTCCACATCTAGAGGCGGGCTCTGATAGATTTAGGGCCCCTCCAAGTAATTTCAACATAGTAGCGGTAGTGACTGGTTCAATGATGAGCACCTGAGCCAGTCAGCTTCTGGCCTTCCCTAGCCCTGGTGGTTGATTCCCATAGAACACAAATAGTGTGAGGTTTGGGAGAGGCATCCTCTCCCCAGGGAAGGATTTAGTCCCAGATGTAAACATGGAAGCATGTGGCTTTAGAGAAACCAGGCTGAAGTTGGTGGCTGACTAGGGAAGGAAGGTAGAACCAAGAGAATTGTGGGTGTTTTCCTTCAGATTGCATCAAACCTAAAACCTGCCCGACTTGTGGTCTTTTCAGGAGAATGAGGCAACAAACATCTAGTTATATTGTTTAAGCTGATTCAAATTGCCTTTTCTGTTAATTGTATCCTAAGTCAACTGATACACTTTCCAACAGCTTCAGGATTATACCAATGTCCCATAATGTAGATTCACATTTCCACGGTAGTTTTTTTTTTCTTTGACAAGTTTGAACACAACTCTGATGGATTCTTATTTTATTCAATGAGTGATAACCTGTTGCTATCATTATTTATTTTTATGTTCACATTGTCCCAGTGTAACACAACTTTTCCCCACTGTTTACCCCATTGCTTTTTTCTCTAACTTTATTTTTAAAATAATCTAGAAGGCTGAGATGGATGTGTTAAAATTCAAATGTGGAGCTTACCCTTTCTGGAAACTCACTCCTTCTTGGTTTTCTTATTTTGTCTCATTTCTCTACCTTTTTCTTTGCCCATTTCTCAAATTGTTTCTGTACTCATATCATCATGGGTCTTCTCCAGCTCCCAAAAGGTAGGCATGTCCTAAGGTTTAGTTTTCTGTTTTTTTAATTTCATCTTTTAAAAAATGTATTTCTTTAATTGACAAATAAAATTGTATATATTTGTGGTGTACAACATGTTCGTTTTGAAATATGTATACATTGTGGAATGGCTAAATTGAGCTAGGTAACATATGCATTACCCCACACACTTATGTTTTTGTGCTGAGAACACTGAAAATCTGCTCTCTTCATAATCTTCAAGAATACAGTATTAGTAACAATAGTCACCAGGCTTTACATTAGAGTCCCAGAGCTTCTTCATCTTACTATTGAGAGTGTGTAGCCCCTGACCAACATTTCCCCACTTCCCTCATCCTCCAGCTCTGGCAGCCACCGTTCTCCTCTCTGCTTGTCTGAGTTCCATTTCCATGTATGAGTGAGATCATGCGGTATTTCTTTTTATGCTTGGCTTATTTCACTTAATATGATGTCCTGCAGGTAAATCCATGCTGTCACAAATGACAACGCTTAGTTCTTGACTCCTTGATTTAATGTGAAGTCGTTCTCAGAGATGCTGTTCACTCGTATAACTTCAAATAATCACCTTTCCAGTTGTCTCTTTGCGTTTCAGGCCTCCATTTCCAACTCCGCTAGGAGGCACTGTAGCCACCTAAATGCAGTAACCTAAAACTGAACTAATCTTCCATTTAAAACTAACTCTCTCTCTAAGAAGTTTTTCAGTTCAGACGTAGGGGAAAAAAATGAGAGAGAGAAGAAAAGAAGTTTTTCTATTCTTGCCTAAGCATATCATGCTCTCAGTCTCTCAGTTTCAAAACTTTGAAGTCATCTTTTATTTTCCTTTTTCTACCACATTTAGCCCATCACCAAAGTGTGGTTTCTTCTTCCGTAACATTCTCAAGGACCACTCTCATTACACAGCCCTTCACAATTTCACATCTGGATAAATGCATTTATTATTTAACTTGTCGTTCTCTCTAAGCTTCCAACCCATTTTATATGTGAATTCTGAAATAAGACTCCTTAAAAACCCTTATACTAGTATTTAAAGCCTCCCGAAGTGGTTCTTAACTCAGCTCCCCAAACCCATCTCCCTCTACTTGCTTACACTAACCAGACAAAGTGATGTACATGAATGCCCACAAATGCTCCCCACATGCCACATTCCGATCTCTCTGCTCACATCCTTCCCCCCTTTCTGAAATGCTATCTTTCTTTGTACACACTGTTTATCTTATCTCTTTTTCAAAACTAAGCTCAAGTTCCTGCAAGGTGGTTCACACCTGTAAATCCCAGCATTTTGAGAGGCTGAGGTGGGAGGATCACTTGAGGCCAGGAGTTCAAGACCAGACTGGGAGACAATTTTTTGTTTCCACAGAAAATTTAAAAATTAGCCAGGCATGGTGGTGTGCGCCTATAGTCCCAGCTACTTGGGAGGCTGAGGCAGAAGAATCACTTGAGCCCAGGAGCGTGAGGTGATAGGAGCTTATAATGATACCACTGCACTCTAGCTCAGGCAACAGAGTAAGACCCTAACTCAGGGAAAAAAAAAAAAAAAAAAAAAAAGCTAAGCTCAGGTCATAATTCCTCAAAGAAGTAGTTTCTAAGGTGTTAGAATGGGGGGTCCCATCTCCACCTTTTCCCTGTTCTCTCCCCTGAGTCAGATACATGTCAGTCCAACCTAACAGAAGACACCCAGTCTTTCAGCAAACCTTCCAGCAAGTGTGGGGAAACACCTGCAGGATGTTTAACCTTACCTGTTAAAGCAATCTGATTATTTTACATATACCACAACCTGAGGGCAGACCACTAAGAAGGCCTCTTTTTTCTCTTTTCACCTTGAGCCTTCAGAGTTGGGAACCTTGACCTCATTTAAAGGAACCAGACTAGGTCAAAAGACTGACAATTGGCATAAGCAGCAATGGATCCCTGGAATCAAGAGAAAGGGAGATTAAAAAGAGACAGAGGGAGAGACACTCTCGCTATAGGGGAGGAGGCTTCCCTGCTAAGGGGATAGGGAAGCAGTGGCTGAGAACTGGCCCCAGTGAGAGAATTTGGGGGAGTAGAGACCGATAGAAGAAACAGAGTCGTTACTCCTGTATCTCCAATGCTAGAAGTCAAAGGCTGTTTTGTGCATTCTTTCAGACTGTGTGAACTTGCCTTCTTGGTAAGGCCAAGTAGTAAGACTACTTGGGGTCAAGTACAAAACTATCCCCTCGTTTCTAGAATATAAATATAATGTATCAGTCAGGGTGATGGCTGGAAATAGATGACATACAAAGGGTTTCACTGAAGCGTTTAATAAAGGGACTGTTTTCAGACGTGTGGGCAGAGTTGAGGGACCCAACAAAGGCTAGTCAAGCATCTAGGGAGTAACAGCAGCTAAAAGCTATTGCCACTGTAGGCCTGAAGACACAAGGAAGCAGTGTCACAAGAGACCCGGGCAGCTAGCTGGAGCCATGGAAGAGAGACTGCCTGGCAGTAGCTGTGGCCGTAGAGTAGCACAGCCCCTGCCAGAACCATGCAGGGCAGTGGGGAACAAGTACCCATCTCTTTCCCTCTTCCCATCACCAGTGCAATGCTTCTCTTTGGCCATTCCCAGTGGGAAACCACAGAATAAGGGAGCACAGGGCATGCAGGCCTTGGAGATCATCCTTCTAAGGCACAGAGGAGGGCAGAGGAAGAGCAGATGATGGCTCTGTGGTGAGAGGATAAACCCAGCGTGTGTAGCTCACTGGAGCCACAGTGATTGTTCTCTACTCCGAATCCCATAGCACTTACAGCTCACAGCCTCACTTCCATTGTCCGCAGCCGTCTCCTGAGCGCTTTCTGTAAGTACTAGATGCTTTCAGATGATGCACAAATGACTCAGATATGGCCCCCTTTAGTAGCTCAGATCTGGTGGGCAACTTTTGGACACTAAGAATTTGCTACTTTATATTGCGTTTTCTCTTTTTTAGTGGGTGCAGTGAATTGGACTTCTTCAGATTGCAGGAGCAGAGATGTGTTTGAGTCTTCTTATGTGGCGGGAGTTCTGTGTCAGGCTCCACATAAAACTAGAATCTTAGTCCAGATACTGTGGCAAATCTAGTGACACCGTTACACTCACAGGCTTTGTAAATACCGCCTCTGACCGAGATGATTGTGGCTCTCTGCTCCCCACACCTGTCTCTCACTCTTGTAATCCTATCTGCCAACCACCCACTGGTCTACTTTGTATGTCTCAGATTCCCTGAAAGAGGATTGAATTGGGCCAGTTTATCCCTCTCTGTCCCCGTTATACAGAGTTCTTCTACAAGCCACCTCACATGGTAGTGTTTTTCTTTCTGCACAGTCTACAGATGAACAGTTACGTCCTGAGTAGCCAGATCACATGAGACAAGTAGGGCAACTGTAATGAACATCTGTCATTCAAAGCTGCACCAAATCTTCTAAACATTCTCTCCCCTTATCATAGTCCCTTGGAAGAAATCCTGCCTTTTCAGGGCACAACCCCAAACTCCCTTTCCCAGCTTGCCTTCTTGTCAGGGTGCAGACATGTGATGTAGATTCTGCTAGTTAGATTCAAGCCCTCATTTCAAAATGGAGTTACATAGGGCAAGAAGGAGAGCACAGGTCACGAATTTTGTAGGTGCAGATCCTGGCAAAGATGCTGTGGTTCTGAAGCTGGTGAAGTGAGCCATGGAACCAAAAGAGGAAATGGACATCCACATCTACTCTTACTCTAGATCCGATATCCAGACAATCTTTAGTTTCCCTGAGGATGAAGTTTTCATGGACAGAAAAGGCCATCAAAATAGTTGCTGACATCTTGCAGCCAGAGACAGTTTTTCAAAATGCAATTTGGATAATTACCTGCAAAAGTTCTTGTGTGCCTCGACCATTGCCAAGGGAAGACATGACTAGGCTTTTCTGTTGTTCTAAGAGGATGAGAGACAGTAGGGCAGAGCCTAGTGCATAGCTAGGGCCAGCCTACATCAACTGACTCCCAGCTGACCTCAAAACACATGAGCGAGTCCAGCTAAGATTAGTAGAGCCACCCCGTCCAGCCCAGATCAGCCAACCCCCAGGTAATGCTGAGACTTGTGAGCAAGGCCGGCTGAACTCAGCAGACCTGCTCTTCTCTACCCAGCTAAAATCAACTAATCCCCAGCTGTTCCACAGTTTCATTTTTAACAAGATGGAGCTACTCATTGAACTGAATATGGCCTGGGTCTCCTATGGCTCAAGGACCAGGTTTTATATTGAGGAGATGCTTAGGTGGCCCAGCACTGTTGCCTTTGCGAGGACAGTGCCATCTAGCACCCAATGCCGCCTAAGATTGTCATCTATGCAGCAGCCTGAGGGGCTTCTGCGTTGTCAAACATGTCATCACCACCTGCAGGAATCATTTGAAAATAATGCTTTCCTTGCTCACTGTTGGACTCCACACTCTAGAAATGTGAAGACTGAAAACACCACTTGTTTTGTCTTTGTTTTTTAAATGTAAAACTAGTGAAGTATGTTGAAGCCCTCTGTAGGGCTCTCTATGACCCTCCGGTACCCCACCCCACTCACCTTCAGAGGCCAGACAGAAACCAAGGAGGGAACTGAGAACAGAGAGTTTTCTGTGACCTTTATGGTCTGGATAAAGCCTTCAGGGGCTCAGAAAAAACATTTATCTTCCACCAAGAGCAGGAGGAGCTGGGGCGCAGTGACTCGTGGCTATAATCCTAGCACTCTGAGAGGCTGAGGCAAGGGATCACTTGAGCTCACGAGTTCGAGACCAGCGTGAGCAAGAGCGAGATACCCGTCTCTACAAAAAAGACAATAATTAGCCAGGTGTGGTGGTGCATGCCTGTAGTCCCCCCTACTCAGGAGACTGAGGCAGGAGGCTCACTTGAGCCCCAGGAGCTTGAGGTTGCCATGAGCTATGATGATACCACTGCACTCTAACCCTTGGGACAGAGCAAGACTTGTCTCAAACAAAACAAAACAAAACAAAACACAACACCCAACAACAAAAAAATTGAGGACGGGAGAGCCAGTGTTTTACTGGCTCCCCTTCCCCACCTCCACTGAGGTCTGTGCCTGCTACCAGCCACTGGTTTGGTTCTGGGTGGAATGCTCACTGGTGTTCTCTGCATCTGATGTGGCTGGCAGGTCCTGGCAACCTGAAGATTTCAGAGTGATGGTGGTGATGCTCTGGGTTATACCTGTCCTGGGACACTGTGCCAGGTGGTGGCAGCATGGCCAAGGGACCTCAGGCCAGGCCCAGGTCTTCATGGATTGCTGTGGGAAATGGTGGTATTCAGTCACAGTTATATTTTTAATTATTCTTTTTCTTTCTTTTTTTTTTTTTTTTGAGACAGAGTCTTACTCTACTGCCCTGAGTAGAGTGCCATAGAGTCATCATAGCTCACTGCAACCTCAAATTCTTGGACTCAAGCAATCCTCCTTTCTCAGCCTCCCAAGTAGCTGGGACTACAGGTGCACACCACAACGCCTGGCTAATTTTTCTATTTTTAATAGAGACGGGGTCTCGCTCTTGCTCACGCTGGTCTCAAACTCCTGACCTCAAGTGAACCTCCTGCCTCGGCCTCCCAGAGTGCTAGGATTACAGGAATGAGCCGCCTCACCCCACCTTATTTTTAATTGTTCAAAGCCTACTTTATGCAAGTAGAGACAAACTACTGACTACTGGAATTTTTGCCCTTATGGAGAAAGACATCAAATTTTTGACAAGCTTAGCCTCATTCAAAAAGAATTTGGAAAAGGCTACATACTGTATGATTCCAACTATATGGCATTCTGGAAAAGGCCAAACTATGGAGCCAGTAAAAAAGATTAGTGGTTACCAGGGATTGGGTGGAGGTAGGGGTAAGTAGGCAGAGCACAGAGGATTTTTAGGGCAGTGAAATTATTCTGTACAATTCTACAATGGTGGATACATAATACATACCATTATACGTTTTCCAAAACCCAGAGAGTGTACAACATCAAGGGTGAACCCTAAGGTAAACTGTGGACTCTGGGTGATAATGATGTGTCAATGTAGGTTCATCAGTTGTAACAAATGTACCACTGTGGTGTGGAATGGTGATAGCGGAGGAGGCTGTGCATGTGTGGGAACGGGGTGTATGGGAATGCCCTGTACTTTCTGCTTAATTTTGCTGTGAACTCTAAAAAATAAAGTTTATTAATTTAAAAAAAATCTGAAACTTACAGAAAAGTTGCAAGTACAGTACAGAAACCTTCTCTTGTTTAATCTAAAACCATTTGGGAGTAATTTGCCAACATGATGCCCCATCATCCCCAAATACTTTAGGGGGTGTACGTAGAACATTCTCCAATTAATCATAACATAACCATCAAAATCAGGATGTTATCATTGGTAATTAATACTGTCTAATTCTGAGACCCTCTTAAGTTTCATCAGTGGTCCAGTAATATACTTTACAACAAAATGAAGGATCCATGACACGAAGAAAAAAAGAATTTAGAGGCCTTGAATCAATTCTAATGGAAGTCACATTTGAGAACAAAGGATCAAAAATATAAAAACTGGAGGACATTAATGAAGACCTGGAAATTTCCAGCTGTCTTCTTGGGCTTAAAGAGTTTGAGAAAAGAACTGGTAGAAGAGAAATCTGAACATTTCAAACAAGTTGAGCTGATAGTTGGCATTATAAGAAAAATTCAATCTTTAGAAGATGCATTGAAACACATAAAATTTCAAGTAGCTGCCACCAAAACAGCTTTCAAAATACCTGACAAGAATGAAAACAACTTCAGAATCATGAAAAGATGCTTTGGATTAAAATTTTGACCTTCAAGAAAGCATAAAGCTGTATTCACAAGAGGCTGAAGAATGGAAAGGAAGATCAAGTGAACTTACTCAACAGAAAAAAAGTTATAAATACTAAAGTGCACATGGGACAGGTGACAAGTTCTAAATGATAAAGAAAGTCAGAGCAAGCCTCTGGATGAACATGTGCTAAAAATGAGAGATTGGGCTGTCATTTCTGGAGAAGAAGACTTAGAATGGTGGGAACTTGAAATTGTATATACTGAAGATAAACCAAAAGGAGTTTAAAGAAATGGATTGGTACAGCTGAGTTACTTATTTAAAATCTCTTGAAGAAAAAAGAAACCCAATTGTACACCAAATTACCTAAAGAAAGTACATTAATTAACACACTTAAAGACCATATTAAAAGTCTCCAAATGAGTAAATGCCACTGCAGTTAGGAAAAAAAAAAAAAGCCCAGGAAGGGAGAGGCCCAAGCTCTGGCAGAAACTTCAAGTTCTTTCGGAATTGCATCAAGGAAAAGAAATGAATTTTCACCAAAAAAAAAAAAAAATTTAGGGATAATTTGTCCTGTAAATATAGAGGAGAATTTTTCCAAAGCACATGTAAAGATCAGTCATGTATGTGAAGAGCTGAACACCTATAAAATAGAAACCAAAATTCTTTCAGAAACATTTGAATGAACTTCTGGCTATTATCAAAACTAGTTTATTCCCAATAAAAGAAAGGCTTAATATGATGAGTTGAGAGCTCTGTTGGCTGAGAGAAACCTTGATAAATTAAGAAGAAAAAGGTTGGGCGCCGTGGCTCACGCCTGTAATCCTAGCACTCTGGGAGGCCGAAGCGGGTGGATCGCTCAAGGTCAGGAGTTCGAAACCAGTCTGAGCAAGAGCGAGACCCCGTCTCTACTAAAAATAGAAAGAAATTAATTGGCCAACTAAAAATACATAGAAAAAATTAGCCGGGCATGGTGGCACATGCCTGTAGTCCCAGCTACTTGGGAGGCTGAGGCAGGAGGATCACTTGAGCCCAGGAGTTTGAGGTTGCTGTGAGCTAGGCTGACGCCATGGCACTCTAGCCAGGGCAACAGAGTGAGACTCTGCCTTAAATAAATAAATAAAAATAAAATAAAATAAGTAAATAAAGAAGAAAAAAATGCATGTGTTTAAATATTTGGAAAAGGATCTTTATGTTCCTGACATTCCAAATGGAATATTTGACAGAGGCCCAAGAGGATCACTATGGAATTCTCTGAATGAACAAGATCCCTGAGGGAGAAGGAATGTAATGTCATGGAGATCCAGGGTCCAGTGTCCTGTGTGGATCATATGCACCTCCATGGGGTCAGGATCCCAGAAGAAGGATCCTTCCATCAGTCCAACTGCATCTTGAGATGGATCTTCCACAGGAGCAACAGAGACTTGTCCTGGTGTTCTTCACACTAACAGACACTCAGGATCTCCTTTTCGTTCAACTTCCCACCTGAATTGGGAGTCTCTGGTCCACATGGTTCTTCTCTCATCCTCCTGTCTGGGGTCAGATGTTACAGAGGGGACAGAAAAGCCCAAGGACCCAATACGTTGCTTTCCAACCCCTTGCTGTAACTTCATCAGCTAAAGCTCCTACCTGCGGTGTGCTGCAGCTAGCACTCAGGAGCTAGGAAGAGATGATTATGCATATCTCTTCCCAACTTTACATTTAGTGCTGTCACATGAGTAGCTTGAAATTGACCACAATGGAAGTATTTATACCACAAAATAGGCAAATGCTTTATAAATCAGAGTTTCCTTCGCATAGCCCACCCTCACCCCCAAGACCCATTTTACCAGCTCACCCTGTCCCCATGGCAGTAATTCATTGTTCATGTTCATCAGAATCACAGAAGCCTGGGCTCCTCCTCCCAGAGATTCTGATTCCATTGGTCTGGGCCAGTGACTATAGGGACTAATCATCCTGCCTTTCTTTTCTTTTCTTTTCTTTTTTTTTTTTGTG
>VBSM01002121.1:11996077-12008673 GCA_008086735.1 Cheirogaleus medius | reverse complement strand
CAGTGGCATCATCATAGTTCACTGCAACCTCAAACTCCTGGGCTCAAGCAATCCCCCTGCCTCTCTCTCCCAAGTTGCTGGGACTACAGGCATGTGCCACTACACCTGGCTAATTTTTGTATTTTTCGTAGAGACGGGGTTTCACTCTTGCTCAAGCTGGACTTTGGTGTTACTAGCTTTCTTTTCCATCAGATATATTATTATCACAGAATGATTTCTTTATGTCAGATGCTGATTTTGACATAGTCTTTGGCACTAACTCATTTTAAATTGGTGGTACCATTTCCTTTTTTCATAAGATTTAAATCTTTCAAGTAAGAGGTTTTGTTTGTTTGTTTGTTTTTGAGACAAGGTCTCACTCTGTTGCCTGGGGTAGAGTGCAGTGGCTTCATCATAGCTCACTGCAACCTCCAACTCCTGGCTTCAAGCAATCCTCCCACCTTGGCCTCACAAAGTACTAGGATTACTGGTGTGAGCCACAGCACCAGACCAGTAAAAGGTTATAATGATTATTCAGCTTTTTGTTTAGACCTTGCTGAGGCTACATTAGTCCTAATAACATGTTTGAAAGTTATTTTGCATAAAACAGAGGGTCAAGAATTTGGGCACCTTTAAGGTGGCCACAGACAATGTCTTTGCCAGATCTCCATGAAGACACAGGGTGGAATTGTGTGGATTTCTCCCTACGTATTTCTTGGCTCCCTAGGTCTTCCATCATGCTTGGTCACTGAGTTGTATTGCTTTGTAATAGGTCAGCCATGTGTTTCTGGGCTTTATTTGTGTACAACTCTGGAGGGTATGGAACCAACTAGAAAGGAAGCTGACAGGAGGATGATTTAGGGGTGAGAAGAGAACTTTGATATTCTGTCTCGTTGCCAGTTCTGTGTGCACTCTTCAAAGCAATACGGAAGCATTTGCCCCTAGAGTTCAAACTCCAGGTGGCCTATACATGCCTGGAATTTATTATTTTCTTCTCAGTGGAAAAATAGAGCAGTAATGCCATGGTAAGTAGAAACAGAAATCATAGCTTCATTTTCTCCACGTAACAAAGAATTATCAGTCTTATATGGTAAGACTTTCACATGTTTAGCTAATAGTGTCTATGTTTCATAAAAGCTTTGGAATAAGAGGTGAAAATAAGAGTGAACCTATTTTTTTTTGTTTGCTTCACCTCAATATTAATAAGGTAATAAATAAGTTAATTGGTTTTCACATCACAACTGCTCTTACATTTTTTTTTTTTTTTTTGAGACAGAGTTTCACTCTGTTGCCCGGGCTAGAGTGCCATGGTATCAGCCTAGCTCATAGCAACCTCAAACGCCTGGGCTCAAGCAAACCTTCTGCCTCAGCCTCCCGAGTAGCTGGGACTACAAGCATGCGCCACCATGCTTGGCTAATTTTTTCTATATATTTTTAGTTTGCCAATTACATTCTTTCTATTTTTTAGTAGAGATAGGGTCTCGCTCTTGCTCAGGCTGATTTTGAACTCCTGACTTTGAGCGATTCCCCCGCCTCGGCCTTCCAGAGTGCTAGGATTACAGGCGTGAGCCACTATGCCTGGCCAATGAAAAAGTATTTTTACCTCCGAATAAATGGATGCAATAAATGAAATTGTTTTCATCGCTTATTCATCCACTCACTGATTCAACAGATCAGTAGTGTATGCCCTTACAGAGCTCATACAGGGAGAGCGGTAGCTCCATATGTAGATAAATTGCATTAAAATATTTTATAGGAAATAGCAAAAGTGGAAACAAAGTATACCATGAGATCATAGATCTTGGCAATGACTAATTTGCTTAGGGAGTCAGGGAAGAAGTGAGGGGCAGCGATACTGCAGCAGTGGATGGAAACATGTTGGTGTGAATCCGAATTGCAGTGCTTGCCTCGGCCCTGGACCACTTGATAACCACTCCAGTGAAGAGCAATGGTGAGATGATCAATTTAACTCATTTCATACTTTGGACAGCCTCTTGGAGGATGGCTTAGCCAATAATTTTGGGGCTTGAAAAACATTTTTTTTCCGTGATGTTCCAATAGGGCTTTTATCATCAGAACAGAGCTTCCTCCTCAAATTAGGGAGTTAAGAATCTGTACCAACCCACAGAATAACACAGATGTGAAAACATATTTAGGATATTTCTGAGAAGTAGTTAATGAACTTAAGAATGGGACTAGTAATCACATATTAGTTTTATTCACAGGACGGAGCTCTAGAGTTTTGCCAGTACTGGAAATGTAAAAAAGAAATTGCATGCAGCTATGTGAAATTAGCCCTTGAGTAGCAGGGGCTGGAGGAAAGAGCTGAGAAAGAAGATTCAAACCTACGCTTGATATGCAGAGACTGGAGTGATATCACATCTTCTTAGCCAGTGATGACTGTAAAAGTCAAGCCTTTTGTACAAAAGTCAAAACATAGGGGAGATATGGCAGAAGAGAGAAAAAAATTACAGAAAGCTAGAGAAGTGCAGCAACAGTAAAAGTAACAGCAGAAGCCTCAGGAGCAATGGGGCATTAAGGAGCAGATGATCTGAGTGTGGAAGTGTTGAATCCAAGGTAAGAAAACCAGAGTAGTTCTGAACAAGGGGGAGCCATGAGATGCTCACACCCTCAGTAATTTCATAAGGTCATCATTATGCTACTTTGGTGGCACACTTTGGTTTTGTTGAGGGGAGAGACATCCACAGAAGGGACAAAAAAGGCTCAATTTAATTATACACATGTGCATTACTGTTCAGACTGTGTCTTGCTGAAGGCACCCAAAAATACATATGGCTCAGCAATCTCAGGAAGGGGTAAAGAGTGAGGTTCGGTGAAAGGTCAGTGCGATTCTCTGTAGAGTGACAGCGAGCTGTAATACGGTGGCTTGATACAGCCTATATGGTGTGTTCACAAGGAGCCAAATTACCATAAAAATTTCCAGGGGAAATATGTGAAGGCAACCCTCGTTCTGGCTTCATACTAACTGACAAAACAAAGGATTTTTTTTTTTTGTAATGAAATGCTGATATCTGAGCTCTGTACTTTTTGAAAAGTGTCTTTGATATTTCAAAGCAAGACTTGGCATTAAAAGCATAGTTATGCCTGTTAAGAAAATGTCAGCAAACCCTAAAACTGCATAATAATAAGTTGCTGGCTTTTTTATAGAACTCGTCCTGAGTAAAATCCATCCCCTCGACCATTTTGGCAAGCTGATGGAACTAGGCAGCTTCTCCTCTGCTGTAGCAGGTGCCTGTGCATTAGGTGTGCCAGGGCTCAAGAAGAGCAAGGGCAGCTGGCGAGTCTCGTGCTCACGCTGCAGGCCCGCCCAAATTAAATTTCAATGATTGGAAAATGTCATTTTCTTAAAGATTTCAAAATGTCACATTAGTTCCCACTCATTTATTTAGAGAACACAATGTTATGCATTAGTAGACACAGATTTTTTTTCCTGCACTGATTATATCAACTTCTGGTATCATTCATTTAGGATTATTCTGGAAGCACAGCAAAGCAAAATTATTTTATTACTAGACAATTGTAGAGCTTGCCTCCAAAGGAGTAGGTTAGTGTCTTTCCCCTCTACATTTCATTTTCTATGCAACACATCAAAACAAAATAAAAATATAAAATGTATATCAGGATATTTTCAGCTACAGAAAAAATTTTTTTTCTTTTTAGAGAGAAAGTCTTACTCTGTCACCCATGCTGGAGTACAGTAGCTCACTGAAGCCTGGAATTCCTGGGGTCAGGCAGTCCTCCTGCCTTAACCTCCTGAGTAGCTGAGACTAGAGGCATGTGCTACCACACTCAGCTAATTTTTAAAATTCGTTTTGTAGAGACAGGGTCTTGCTATGTTGCCCAGGTTGGTCTCCAACTCCTGGTCACAAGTGATCCTCCCACCTCAGCCTCCCAAAGTGCTGGGATTATAGGCATGAGCCACCATGCCCAGCTCTCAGCTACAACATTTTTTAAAAGCTTTATAAATGACTTAAATAGTAATGGAATTTATTGTCTCATATAACAAGAAGTCTGAGGGACTGGTTAAATCCGAGGTTCGATGATGTCATCAGCCTCAGGTAACTGCCATCCTTCTACTTTGCCCTCCTTCTTTTTGGATCCTCTCATGGGCCCCAGATGGCAGCCACAGTTCCAGACACCACATTCCAGACACAATGACATCTAGCAGTAGATAAGGGACCGTTTCTTCTTGTATGTTTCTTTTTCTTGTTGTTGGTAAATACAATTTTATTTAGGGAAGTAATGCTTGTCAACAGAAAATGAATATCTCTTTTTAAGGGTAAGAAAGGCTTTTTCTTGAAGCATCTCTGCAGACTTCCCATTACATTTTGTTGGCTGGAGTTGCATGACACTCCCATACCTGAATCAGTCACTGACAAGGATAGTGGGAGCACACTGATCACCTTAGAACAGGGTTTCTCAGCTGTGGCGCTATTGACATTTTTGGTGGGATAATTCTTTGTTGTGAAGGACCCAGCTGTGCATTGCAGGATATTGAGTAGCATCCCTGGCCTCTCCCTTGGATGTGCCAATCTTGCTTACTCCCAAGTAGTGACAACTGGAAATGTCTCCAGACATTACTGAATGTCCCAGGGGAGGCAAAATCAATCACCCCATTGAGAACGTTTGGCTTAGGTCAATCATTATTCGCCCTATGGTTCTGGGTCCACCTCCCCTGAGGCACAGAGAGGGTAGCCGAGATCAAACTTCTGTTAACAAGGATGAAAAGGGGAAATTGCTGTTCAGTAGACAGCCGGTGGGCAGTGACTCCCCGACCCCCCACTTCTGACCATTTCCTTTCCTGCCATTTTTCAACAAACAGAACAGGGACATATATGAAAAATATATATAAAAGATGTTAGAATGAGTTGCCTGGCATTATCCAGTGAATGTTAGTCCTTATCTAAATGACATGTGGCTAATATACATATCCTTGTAATCAATTAGTGACCTAGAAAATTAAATCTAGGGTAATTTGTGTTGCAGCATCAAAATCATGACTGGCTAGTTGGCGGGGTTCAGATTTCCTACTTTTGGTCACATTCTTGCAGCAATGTTTTAGATGTTGCTTTTATTCAGGTCTTATTTTTAATGTATAAGACTGTCTACTCATGTTACTTTAATTAGTCATCTAGTAGGGATTAATATGTGTATCCTGGATTAAATCCTTTGTTGAGAAAAGGTATAAATATTTCTATTCACTCAACAGATATTTATTGGGTACCTATTATGTGCCAGGTCTGGGTACCATGAAGGCAAGTGACCAGGCTGAAATACTACATTGGATAGTTAGGAAAGGCTCTGTGAGGCAGTGATATTTCAACTGAGACAAGAGAGAGACATGGAGAGAAGCTGAGCAAGGGGACATATCTGATTATGATGGGCTACAGTAAAAAGTTCTGATTTTATTCTAAGAGGAGAGAGAAGGATCAAAGGCCTCAGGGACAATGATGATGATGATGATGATGTGTGTATGTGTGAGCGCACTAGCGCGATGAGCTGCTTTTGTCTGCCTGTTATATATATTTTTGTACTTGGAATGCAGCTGGGTTTAATTCCTTCTGTGCTATTACTGGGTTATGCAAACCTGCATTCTCCTTTTGTGATTTTCCCCCCTATTTCTTATGGCAGCATTGCTATTTTGGCTTCTAGTATCCTACGCACAGCTCTTAAATGATCTTGTCCTTTAATAAGCCCCAACCTTTGGGTTTAGACCTCTTGTTCCCACTTTTGTGGCTCCAGGCTCCAGGCTCCAGAGTTTATGGTGTATCTGGACCATCTCTTTTGGTCTTACTCCACTGGCTGTGGAGAGAATATCTCCTGGGGAAAAGCCCTCCTAGGAGCAAGAAAATCACTCATCTTTTTCTGTCTCCCTTTCAAAAACTTCTTCCATCTCTCATAACTGCAGGGGTTAAATGATTCTTAATATAGATCACCATTGTCTTTTCAGAAAAATCTTTCTGGCATTTAAAAATAAAATCATTCAACCATTACTTATTGGGTACCTTCTAGGTGTCAGGAACCGAGGTTGGCATTGAGATACAGTGATGAATAAAACTCAGTCCCCATCCTTTTGAAGCTGCCACTTGACAGGAGTTATAATAAATAAAATCTAGTGTAGTCAGTATCACGAAGGAACTAAACAGCTTTATGGAAGAGGATAATTTTGGGGAGACTAGATAGGATGGCTAGGGAAATTTTGGCTTGAAGGGGCTTTAGCTGCCTCCTTATGCCACACCAAATAAAAATAAAATCTAGGTAAAAACTGTATCTGCCAGGCAAATGTACATTGTCAAATTCCCCAGTTTTGCTTCCTCTCCCTCCAGAGTCCCTCTAAATATAAATTCTGGTACCTTCAGTTCTCTGAGGGATTGTTAAGCCCACACCTAAGGTAGTGTTGGGGGCCAGCCAGGTGCAGAGAGGGAAGAGGAACCTTCCAGGCTGCGGGATCTTGAGATGGAACAGAGATTGCCTGACTTGATAGGGGAACTAACAAAATGCTTTCATTGATTTTTGCTGCACTGCACATGAGTTCCATAGACTACATAGAGATTTTAAATCTAAGAACAGCAGGAGCGCAGATTATTGCCCATGCCTAGAATGCTAGTAAAAAGTCAAACATTAAAGAGTGACTTGGCGAGCCGGGCGTGGTGGCTCACGCTTGTAATCCTAGCACTCTGGGAGGCTGAGGCGGGTGGATCGCTCAAGGTCAGGAGTTCAAAACCAGCCTGAGCGAGACCCCGTCTCTACTAAAAATAGAAAGAAATTAATTGACCAACTAAAAATATATACAGAAAAAATTAGCCGGGCATGGTGGCGCATGCCTGTAGTCCCAGCTACTCGGGAGGCTGAGGCAGTAGGATCGCTTGAGCCCAGGAGATTGAGGTTGCTGTGAGCTAGGCTGACGCCACGGCACTCACTCTAGCCTGGGCAACAGAGTGAGACTCTGTCTCAAAAAAAAAAAAAAAAAAAAAGAGTGACTTGGCGACCACTGTGACCTGTTATCTAATCTGCCCAAGTGTTAATTTTGATGATAAAAATGTGAAGATTTCAGGGAGGTAATTGCATCTTTTGTATGCTATGGGAAGTGAGGTACATGTGGAAATCCCTCCGGCCCATTGTCTTGGCAGCATAGAGACCATCTTCTGAATGCTGCTGAAAGGTCAAAGGGCGCTGACACCAATGGAATCTTCTGAGGCAATGTCATGGCCATAGGAGAACTGGAGCATTGATTGGGTTTTCCATCCCTTTCACGGAAGAAGGCTGTCAGTCATGCTCTACATGTATGTCCTTCACTCCCTTTTATGTGGGTGGAGGTCACTTTAAGATAAGTTGATCTAAGGGATTTTTTAAAGAAGTTAAAATTATTTTCAAAATTGTCTATGTATCTATCAGGATGCGTTTTTTTACGTCTGAGGAGAGAGATTCTTGGTTTTTAGCTTCAATCGGATTTTTATAGGGGCACAAGATCCAAAAAGAAAGATAAGAACTATGATTTTCTGGTATTTTTCTGGTTTCAATACTTATTCAGATTTATGTCCCTCACGATCTGCATCTCAATTATGAGATATATATACCCATATCTGTTGACAATCTGCTGCCCTGGTCCTCCTGCTTCTCTTTAGTTGTTCTGCTTACTGGGGATGATACTAAATATATATACTCTCATGGCTGAGCAGCCTCTGCCCAGGCCCCCGCTGCCATCACGGTGCTTCCCACACAGATAAGCCTGGGTGTAAGCTGTGCTTCAAGTGTGCTCCAATGACTGTATTCCAGGCATATTGAAGTGCATGCCTTACCTTTGTAAAATTTAAAATTTGAAAGCACTTTTGCTTCTATTATTTGATCTTCAAAATAACACAGTCAAATAGGTAGGGAAAGGCATTATCACACCCAGCGGCCTAGGTTCTACAGTGAAGATAGGTCTAGATGCAAAGCCTAATGGAGTCTTCCCCTTGGTTTCCTTTCTTCAGCAGTGGGGGAAGTAAGTTTGGTGAGAATGAAGGTCTTAGAGGCATGGAGGAGGGGGCATGAAATGGGTGTTCTGGTCTGTTCTGTGCTGCCATAACAGAATACCTGAGACTGCGTAATTCATAAAGAACAGAGATTTATTTCTCACAGTTCTGGAGGCTAGGAAGTCCAAGGTTGAGGGGCCCACATCTGGTGAGGGCCTTCTTACTGTGTCACTCCATTGTGGAAGGTGGAGGGCAAGAAAACATGTGATAGAGCAAGAGCAAGAGATGACAAACTTGCTTTATTTTTTTTTATTTTTATTTTTTGGACAAGGTCTGTCACCCAGGTTAGAGTGCAGTGGTGTGATCACAGCGCACTGCAACCTCAAACTTCTGGGCTCCAGACATCCTCCCATCTCGGCTTCCTGAGTAGTTGGGACTATAGTTGTGTGCCACCACGCCCAGCTAATTTTTATTTTTTGTAGAGATGGGATCTCCCTCTTGTTCAGGTTGGTCTCCAAATAGACCCTTTTGCTTTTCTAATTATTGTATTTAGAAGGCTCTGCCTTCCCTACTATTAATAGTAAGGACTGACAGAATACACTTTACATAAACCTCAAGGTTGGTCTCCAACTCCTGACCTCAAGCAATCCTCCCACCTCGGCCTCCCAGAGTGTTAGGATTACAGGCGTGAGCCACTGCATCCAGCCTACATTCCACTTCTTAACACTGGTGTACTGGGGCTTGAATTTCCAACACATGAACTTTGTGGGACACATTCAAACCACAGCAGTGGGTGTTTTAAGCTTATTAAGGATTAAGTGGTAGATTCTGAGTTTTTTCCTAAGCAGAGAGCAGTCATGAAACCAAGTTTATACAAGACAAGCCCATTGCACTGGGTTTTAATTTAATACACCGAAGTTTGATGGCTTGAGACACTCAAGTTCTACTCACTGATGGAATAACCAAAGTTATATGATATATATATTTAGATCTTTTCTGCTGCTGTGCCACCTCAGTCTTATTCCTCTTCACCTTCTATCAGTCCCATGGTCTCACTGTGCTACCCCATGCCCACCTGGGAAGCTCCCTCCTGAGGAACTGTCACGGAGCCTGTGGCCTGATGTACTGCACTGGCTCTACTGGCTTTGTTTCCAGGGGATCATTCCCATTATGCAAATAGAGAGCCAGAATCTAGGAAAGGACTCGCCTAACATGGTTTCAGGGCCTCCTAGCTCTTCTTTCTCCTAGAACCATGCTGTTTAAAATGTGATCCACTGGCCATTCTGAGACAGGAACAGAAATTAAGCGTAAGAGTTTAGAAACTTTACTACCAATTTCACAAAGTAATTTTATGTCTGTTGACTTTAATAATAAATAATTTGAGCTTTTATTTTGTTTTTCAAAATTAATTTTATTTTATAGTGGTTTTATTCAGTTTTATTATGTTTTACAAAGTAATTAGTATACAATATATTAATTATTTGTTTTTCTTTTTTAAGAGACAGAGTCTCACTCTGTCACCCAAGTTGGAGTGTAGTGGCCTGATGATAGCTCTCTGCAGCCTCAAACTTCTGGGCTCAAGTGATCCTCCCTGCTTCAGTCTCAGCCTCCCAAGTAGCTGGGACTACAGGCATGTGCCACCAAGCATGGCTAATTTTTAAATTTTATGTAGAGACAGGGTCTTGCTATGTTGCCTAGGCTGGTCTTGAACTCCTGGTCTCAAGCAATTCTCCCACCTCAGCTTCCCAATGTGCTGGGATTATAGGCATGAACCATCAAGCCTGGCCTCACAGTGTATTAACTATTTAAAAACAGAACAACAACAGCAGCAAAAAACTAGTCTTTAACCACAGATAATTTGAGAAGCACGGCACTAGACCGCATGGATTCTGATAGGAATAAGCTATCAGAATCCATAAAGGACAACGAAGATATGCTATCCACATGGAAACCATTGTCATTTCAGTTCAATGATATCTGTGTGGTGCTTTGTAGTTTAAATGTATGACTCATCTGAAACTCCCAATAACAATATAATAGTATGATAAGGGCTCGGGAATTTTTGTTAAGTTTGGCACTATACTACCTGTGCAACTTTGGTCATATGGCTTAACTCTTCAAGCCTCAGTTTCCTTATCTGAAATAACACCTCATAGAGGTGTTTTTCTGATCAAATTAAACAATATATGTGAAGTACTTGGCATAATGTCTGGATCATATATTGTAAATGCAATAAATGTTGGATATTAACAAACTGCAGTAAACATATCAAGCGATGCTCCCACCTTGGCCTCCCAGAGTGCTAGGATTACACGCATGAGCCACAGCCCCTGGCCCAGGGTTATTTTTTAAAATTATCTTTTCATGTTCTTTTTACTTTTTGATGTTCAAGATTTTGCACATATATTTTATGAGTTTTATAATTGGACAAAACTACTTTATTTATTTATTTATTTTCCTACAGCATTGAAGTGGAAAAGTAAAAACTACTTTTTTTTTAAGGACTAGCTGAAATCAAAGTTGCTGATTTAAGTGTAACTTGGTACAACTGTTACTGTCCTCTGAGTGGAGGTTCTTTCAGGTTCTTGGTGATTATCAGAAGAAAAGAATTTCAGGACACAGCACTTAGGCCAAAGCAAGCAGGTTTTATTGAGGGCAAAAGTGAAAGTACACTCTCTCAAGAGAGAGGGAGCAGGCAGGCTGGAAAAGTGCAGCTGCACTTGGAGGAAGAGATTTTTGGTCTTATGAAGTCTTGCTAATTGAAGGGAGGAATATTCAGGCTAAGGAGTTGGCTTTTACTAAGAATTTGGGTAGTAATTTCTAGAATTGTGTTCCCTCCCATTTTCATGCTTTATATAGTTGTTTTAGAACGGTCATGGCAATTTCAAGGGTGAAGAAATTTTAAAACCACAACGCAAATGACATTGTAATTAGCCACAGTTCATATAAGGTAACCCAGATAGCTGACAAGTCAGTTGAAGCCAGTCCTTGTCTGTGGTTATCAATCCCCTGCCCCTTAATTAGACTTTACCACCTGTACCCACACTGATGCCCTTGCATCCAGCTCCTAGCCTAGTAGCCTAGTTAGCCAACTGAGGATTGTTTATTTAGATATCTGCACCCACTCTGCAAGTCCCTGCATCTGGTCTCAGCCCTGTCTACTATGCAAACGCAACCTTTTAAAAATCATTTGTATTGATACCTATAAAAGTGTTTTACATGTCATGAGTTGTTTAACAAAATGTTGATACTCTTTTACCTAGTAATTCCATTTCTGGGTATCTATCTTAAAAAATATACGTTCATGAAGACGTTCTACAATTTCTTTATTATGGTAAAAAAGAGAAAGAAATAAGTTAGGGAACAATAGGGAATTAATGAATATAATAGGGAATAGGGAATTAATGCAGTATATTTCATATGTCTACTTAATGTAATTTTAGGCATCTGTTAAGTTGGTTATGAAGCTTCTGTAGAAATATGAGAAATGCTTATAAAAGTGAAATGACAGGATCCAAAACTACGTTCATGCTATGATCACAACATTATAAAATAAATATGAGTGGGGAAAAAGTTCTAAGAGAAAATACACCAAATGCTAAGAGTGGCTGTGTTATGATGAAGGATTTTTCTTTATCATCCTTATGTTTTTCAATGTGGTTAAAATTACTTTTACAGGCCGGGGGTAATGGCTCATGCCTGTAATCCTAGCACTCTGGGAGGCTGAGGCGGGTGGATTGCTCAAGGTCAGGAGTTTGAAACCAGCCTGAGCAAGAGTGAGACCTGTCTCTACTAAAAATAGAAAGAAATTAATTGGCCAACTAAAAATACATAGAAAAAATTAGCCGGGCATGGTGGCACGTGCCTGTAGTCCCAGGTACTCGGGATGCTGAGGCAGAAGGCTTGCTTGAGCCCAGGAGTTTGAGGTTACTGTGAGCTAGGCTGACGCCATGGCACTCTAGCCCAGGCAACAGAGTGAGATTCTGCCTCAAAAAAAAAAAAAATTACTTTTACAATGAAATCAATGATAATTTCAAAGGTTGGAGATGAAAAGCTTTCTCACTGGCCCTCTGATTTAATTATTTATTTTATTTTTAAATTTTTTTCATTTTATCTTATTTTTTATCTTTTTAAATTTCTTTTTACTCACCCACCCACCCACCCACTCACTCAACCACTCTCTCTCACTGGCCCTCTGATTTGAATGTAAAGTATTAAAAACCTATTTTATATTCATCATTAACAAATCTGTAAGCTTCTATATAGTTTGAGATTGTCAACCTCAAAGTTTATCTACTTTCTGATAGGTATTCCTGGCATGATTTGCATGGAAAGGCATGACAGTCAGAAGGGACTCTTCCAGCCTCTTCGGTTTACAGATTGGAACTCCGAAGCTCAGCCCTCAGCTCTGCAAGATAATAGCAGAACCAAGACTGGGACCCGAGTCCGCTAGGATATCCAACAGTATCTAATACCATTTATAGCTTCAGGTCTGCCCTGAGAATTAATAAACTTGTCAGGTCTGTTGACTGCACCCTGGCGTCACTCCCATTCTGACTGCCCAGTGGGTTTGATTCGCTTCCCTGCAGTCATGCTCCAGCTCTATCTGTCTCACCGGGACCTGAGACGCTTCCTCCCGGT
>VBSM01002121.1:11970111-11983625 GCA_008086735.1 Cheirogaleus medius | reverse complement strand
GAGAATGAAGAATTGTAAAGCTTCTCTTAAGAGTTATTCCTCTATGAATGTTTCATGGGGTTTTCCCCTTCTACTTTTAAGAGACATAAGAAAGAGAACATACCTAATTAAAATATATAATTAATTTCGGAGATAAAAATCTCCTTGCCAACTTATTTGTTGGACTACTTAACTATTACAGTTTTATTCTATTAAAGTTCTTTTTAGATGTTTTTGAGTGTTTCCAAGCATACCTGTAAGTGAACACTTATTGAACTGAACACTTATTGAATCTTTCTCATGTTTGATGGCTCTGACTTAAATACTTATTACCTCTTGACTGAAGTCATATAATCCAGTGGTAATTCCTGTGAAATGCCTTAAAATTTTGGACTCTTGAATAAGTCTGTTAAGGACTGGTCTGATAGTTAACAGTATCTTTGTTTCCTGTAGAATCAAGAATGCTCCATCTAAGCCATGTGGGCAATCTGTGGTTGTTTGGCATTGACTCTGAATTTATATGCTGCTGATAAGCAGTCATTTTCATATACTTATTCACACATAAATACCTAACAGTAAAAAAAAAATGACATACCATTAATACAGTGGAAAAATAATGTCTTCGGGGTGACTGAGCAGCACAGTAGCATCACCAGAATACCTGTGTCAGCTGTTAACAGCAACAACAAACAATGGTGGGCTTCCTGTGATGCTGTGTTCTAATTAAAAGGTTACTGTATGTTGTATTTTATTTTTTTATGTAAGAAGAAACATCAGAAGTGCTTGAGGGACCAGAAAGTGGGTCCTGTAGGGATGAGGAAACATTCTGCTTGATAGCTTTTAAAAATGTTTCCTCCAGAGTCATCATCTTACCATTAACAATGATTTTTGTTTTAGCAGTCTCTCTTTGATTTTATAAATTGACATGATTTCTTGTTTGTTATGAATGCGTGCTGCTCTAGTCATTCAATAAGCCTTTCACACATTTTCACCATGTTGTCTACAGGCACTTGTGTGTTATAATATATATATATATTGGTTTTCATCCACAATTCCTGGCTTATAACTCCCATAGTCCTTGTTACAGTCTTTTGTTATTGTGATCTTGGGTTCCTTAGGCCTTAGGAGCAGGCCTCGGGAAACAGAATCTCTCTGGCTTCCCCCACCTTTCTGATTGTAGGTCCTAAGACTCTCATTCCAGAGAGAGAGTCTCACCCCATACCCTCACATTTCATCATGGTTCTCCATAAAAACCTAAGAGGACTGGGTTCAGTGAGTGTCCACCTGAACACGTGGAGGTACCTGGAGGGTGGTGCACCCAAGGGAAGGCATGGAAGCTCCTCCGCACCCCTTCCCCCATACCTTGTCCTATTCATCTTTTCCTTTATATTAGGTCATTAGGTATCCTTTATATTAGGTCATTAAATGTGAAATGTCTGATTTCGAATGAAAAGTTTATTATATCTGAAACAAGAAGCAGTACAATTAATCAAAGTATGTACCTAAACTATCAACACAATTTTGCCATCTTCTTGGTAGCTTGTTTATGCCAATAGTGAAGAAGTCTGGAGAGCAAGTGGTAATGAAATCGCGAAAGATGTTTTCCACAGCTTGTTGAGAATTGAATATTTTTCCTTGCAAGAAGTGGTCCAAAACCTGGAAGAAGTGGTAGTCATTTATTTGGTGCAAGGTCTGGTGAATACGGTGATTGACAGAGTTTCGAAGTCTAGCTTCTGTAGTTTGAGCAGCATCGACATGTGTGCGACATGTGGTCGAGTGTTGTCTTGCAAGATGATTGGCCTGTCTCTATTGACCAGTCTCGGCTACTTAATTGCAAGCATCCTCATCATTTTGTCCAATTGGCTGCAGTAGACATCTGCTGTAATTGATTGACCAGGTTTCGTGAAGCTGTAGTGGATAATACCAGTGCTGGACCACCAAACAGACATCATTAGCTTTTTTTTGATGAGTATTTGGTTTTGGACTGTGTTGCACCTCCTCTTTACCCAACCATTGTGTCTAACACTTGTGATTGTCAAAAATAATCTGTTTTTCATCATATGTAACAATAGGGTGTAGAAATGGGATCCTCTTTATGTCCTGACAACAAAGAAAGCCAAGTTTCTAGATTATTTCTGACAGTGGTTTAATTCATGCAGAACCAATCTATACAGCTTTTTTATCTTGCTGATTTGTTTCAAATGGTTCAGTATTGTTGGAATAGTAATGTTGAACCTTGCTGCTAATTCACGAGTAGGTCGAGATGGATTCACTTCCACTACAGCTTTCACCTCATCATCCACCTTGGTCTCAGGTCACCTACCTGGCTCATTTTTCAAGATTAAGATCACCACAACGGAACTTCTCAAACCATCTGTGTACTGTGCATGAATTAGCCATATTCTTCCCAAACACTTCGTTGATATTTTGAGTTGTCTGCACTGCATTGTTTCCACGACAGAACTCATATTGGAGACAACACAAATTTTTGACTTATCCACAGTTTCACAAAAATTGCTGTAAAAAAAATTCGAAGATAATCACAAGCCAAACAGTGCTTTTGAAAGAATGAGGATGTACCTTTACGATAAAAATAAGTGTAAAAGTGAAAGTGTTAGAGATATCATCTGTGTAATGTAGTACTTAAGGAAATAAAACATTTCATACTTGATAACCTAACATCCTTTGTAATAAACCTGTAAACTTAAGTAAGTTTTTCCCTGAGTTTTTTGAGCTGCTCCAGCAAATTAATCAAACCCATAGAGAGGGTCGTGGAAACCTCAACTTGAAGCTAGCTAGTTGGTGAGAAGCTCTGGAGGCCCGGACTTGGAACTGGTGTGTGTGTGGGGGGAGTTTGGGGAATGAGCCCTCACCCTGTTGGATATGACACTATCTCCAGGGTAGATAGTGTCAGAATTGAATTAGAGGGCATTTAGCTGGTTTGTGCTGCTTGGTGTGTGTGGGGAATACCTGTGTTGATTGTGGTGGAGTTTAGAGGAAAGCACAGTTTGAGGAGTTTTTCCTAAAGCAGCATTTTTTCTGCAGTGTTAACAATGTCACCTTCATTGTTGTGTGCTGCGTTTTGACTGTGACCTGTCACATGAGGTCAGGTGTGGAATTTTCCATTTGTGGTGTCATGTCAGTGCTCAGAAAGTTTTGGATTTTGGAGCATTTTGGATTTCAGATTTTTGGACTAGGACTGCTCCATCTGTACCATCAGCCAAAAGGTGTAAGTGATGTCTCCTTTATGAATTTTAAATGTATTTATCTCTTCAGAGAGAATTTTTAATTGGGATGGATCAGTTGATATTTGGTGGCTTCTATCTTACCGGGATAGTCATTTGTTGGCATTGGTGCAAGAAACAGTGTTCAAAAAGGAAAATCCAGAATTTTATGGATATTTCTGAAGTAAAAGAACATTTTTTATTTTGTGCAATTTAATGATCAGTATTACATAGAAAAAAGTACATGAAAATTGAATAAAATTATATACACTAATCATAGCTACACAAATATAGGCCAAGATTTGAATTACTGCAGAATTAAATGGTCTAATAAAAGTAGGTAGATTTTTAGTAACTCTTATTACGTTGTTTATGCCATTAAAAGGTAATAGAGTTTATATATGTGTATTTTAAAATAATTTTGAAAACCATCTAAGACCTAAGATCCGAAATCCTCATTTTATTTCAATTTCTAATCTGATTCGTAGACTTTCAAATGATCCTATTTGTAACTTTTTAGACTCTGTATTCCTTTAGTAAGAAAGAAGCTTTATATGACTTCTTCAGTTAATCAGAAAAAAGGCTTGTTGGTCTTTTTGATTTAGCTAGCCATCTTTGTTTGTGCTACCCTAAGAGCAGATAATGAGAAATTAAAAGATACATAGTCTATATTTCATGCAGCAAAATGACAACCCCAGTATTGCTCTTTTTGGTTTAAATGTTTTCTTGCCCCTGTTCTCAGCATTCTTCTTTACTTTTCCCCCCTTCCAACATTGTTTTTGGTCATTTTTATATCTCGTGGTTCTTGGGTAATTAGTTCAATGTGGGATCATCTTGAAACCAGAGTCTCATATAAATCTTCAAATCATTGAAATATGCATATACCAAAATTCAAAATAAATTTAAACTGTATATTTGTAGGATGAAAGAACATTTTTTTTAATAATGTGTTCACATGGTTTCAAGTGCAAAAGGTACAAAAGGTTTTCTTTTTGTTCTGTCTCTTGAGCGCACTTTCCCCTTCTCTAGAAGCAACCCATGATAGTAGTTTCTTAACCTTCTAGTATATATTCTAGTCCCCCTACTTTCTTCTTCTTCTTCTTCTTCTTTTTTTTTTAAATAAGAGACAGGGTCTTGCTCTGGCTTCCAGGTAGCTGAATACATGGAGGTTCCTGGAGGGTGGTACAAGATTCCCAAGTAGTTAGGACTATAGGTGCCCACTACCACACCCAGCTAACTTTTAAAATTATTTTTCTGTAGAGACAGGGTGGTCTCACTACGTTGCCCAGGCTGGTCTTGAACTCCTGGCCTCAAGTGATCCTCCCACTTTGGCCTCCCAAAGTGTTGGGATTACAGGTGCCAGCCACCATGCCTGGCTGCTCTTAGAAATACACACACACACATATGTATATATGGTAGCATGCTCTACATACTGTTAATTAAACAGTAGATTTTTAAATTCTTTACATATTGGTGTATGAAGAGTGTATTTGAGATAGAAAACCTAAAATCACAATGACTTAAACAAAAAAGTAATTTTTTTCTCTTATAAAAGTTCAGACAGGTGGTCTAGGACTCAAATAGCACTCGTGGTATTGTTCTTTTACTCTCTTTAAACTGAGGCATAATGAAGACAGCAAAGTGCACAGATATTAAGCATGTGGTCCAATGAGTTCTGGCAGTTATATGATACAAACAGCATATTTAAGTATTTTCTTGATGCTTTCACCCACTTTTAGTGAATGAAAATACTGGAAAAAGGGTTTTCTTGTACACCCTTCCCTCCACCCCCAAGTAGCTAGTAAAGCCGCCTTTCTCAAATGCATGTTATTGGTGGGGAAAGAATACAAATACAGTGGTTCAGAAGCACTTGTGAAAGTGGTAATCCCCTCGCCCCACTGCTCCTCACCTCAGTTTTCTTTCTAGGGGAATTACTTCAGTTGTTTCAGTTTTTGATGCTTGTAGTGATAATCTCCCATATGCTTATACTTCAGTTTCTTTCTTTTTTTTTTTTTTTGAGACAGGGTCTCACTCTCTTGACTGGGGCTAGAGTGCAGTGGTGTCATCATAGCTCACTGTAACCTCAAACTCCTGGCCTCAAGAGATCCTCCTGCCTTAGCCTCCTAAGTAGCTGGGACTTCAGGCATGTGCCATCTTGCCAGCCTGCTTTTTCTGTTTTTTGTAGAGACAGGGGTCTTGCTCTTGCTCAGGGCAGTCTCAAACTCTGGCCTCAAGCGATCCTCCTGCCTCAGCCTCCCAAAGTGCTAGGATTATAGATCTGAACAAGCGCACTCTGCCCAGTTTCTTGATTTGTCAATTTTAAGCATTTTCTGTTGATTTTCTGCAGTGATAGTCAAGATTCTACTCCATTTATCACCTGTCAAGAACTGTGAAAGGTTTGAGATTTTTAAATTTAATTTAATTTTTTATAGAGATGAAGTCTTGCTATGTTGCCCAGGCTGGTTTCGAACTCCTGGCCTAATGTGATCCTCCCACCTCATCCTTCCAAAGTGCCGGGATTACAGGCTTGAGCCACTGCATCCAGCCTAAGGGGATTGAGATATTTACTGTACTTGAAAGCCAGCAAGGTAGCCTGCATCACTTTAATGGTTGCTGGTAGAAGACACAATACTCCTGGGTCAGAGATAAAGTACAGTTTATTACTCCCAGCAATAGCAGTAGCCAGAGTGTCAGCATTTATGTGCTAGCTTTGTGAGCCCTGATTCACACAGGGTGTTGCAGAGAGGGCCGTATAACGTCTATTCACCTAGTGGTGAAGAAACCCTTGAGTTTAAGGATTCCAAAAATTTTAATATATTTAATTTAGTTGAATATATCCAAATCATTGTCATCTTGACATATACTCAGTATATTATAAAACTAGTAAGACATTTTACATGACTTCTAAGACTTCTCCCAAGTCTTAGAAATGTGGTATGCACTTCATACCCACAGCATGACTCAGTTTGTCTGAGGCACATATGAGGACAGTGTAGTTCTGCCAAATATTTCATAATGTTCAATAAGCACACCTGCCCTTTGCTCTGGAGGAAGACATTATCTCTATCTTCTAAGGCTGTTTGCTATATGAACATCCTTGAAAATACTGTCCAAAACAGAGTAGTCAATGCCTTCTTGTAAGACATGTAGAGAAACCTGTGAAGAATTATTTTCCAATGCCATTACCTTACTCTTTACCTTTTTTGTACACTTACATCATTTTTAGCTCTCTAGTCACTTTGGTAATACTATATATATTTATTTTTATTTCACTAACAATGGATATCTTTTGACTTTCTCCTTTGTAAAAGGAGTTTTTTATAACTTAAATTTTCTGGTATCTTTATATATACAAGGGCCGTTCGGAAAGTATCCAGCCATTGTTAATATAATGAGAATGGTTTGTGCGACACCCATATAACCTGGCAGCCAAGGAGAGTGGGCTGGAATGTGCATGTGTGAACAATGACGGCTTCACTGTACTAGTCAGTGGGACGCTAGAGGCTGTTGACTGAGCATGTGTTGTGTGGCCATTGCATTGTAAGTGACCGAGCAAGTAGAGCAATGAATCTGCATCAAATTTTGTGTTAAGTTTTGAACATTTCTCTGTGGAAACTATTTGGATGATTCAGAAGGCTTTCGGGAACGATGCAAATAAAAGTGTGGCACAAATGCTTCAGAGATGGTTGAGAATATGTTGAAAGTGATAACATGTTTTGGAAGGCCTGCAACAAGCAGAACACCTGAAATGTTGAACGTGTTCGGGTTAGGTTAAGAGACGCTGGGAGAACGCATATCCCATTGAGCGTACTAATGACGCTTATAATTCTGAATATACAAAGGTGATTCTTATAAATTTTAGAATTTGATTAAAATACCGCAAAAAGCACATATGCCAGTCACTTTTAAGGTGTGGCCTTTTCCTTTTGGTGTAGCAGAATTTGTAAGCTGAGATGACAGTTATTAGAAGTTGTAAACCAGATTCCTTGGTACTGCAGTGAACTACTCTTCACATAATGAACAAGGAGAAGCAGCTCTGTTAAGAGAACCATTAAAAATAATCTTATTTATTAACATTATCTAGTATTGGTGGCTTTATTTTCTTAAATATGAAGATAGTGAAGTTCCACAGTTTTCTCCATGGAATGAGGCATTACTGTATTATGTCAATGTCCTTTGGATAGGTCTTGAGTGAGAAAATACCTACCACAGTACAAAGAATGGAAGAGACATTTGAATGTTAGTTTCCTTTTCTATAAGCATAGCCATAATTAATTTTGAAACTCTTCTGTCTTCAGTAGAAAGTTTTAGGTACAAGGCGGATGCCATACCCAGTCTAAAGGGTTCGGTTGGGGTCAAGAACAAGTCTATGAAAATGAGCCAGGGTTTACAATCTGAGTCACTTGGTCAGGACAGACTATAGAACAATTGGTTAGACTAGGTGAGTCATGTCACATGTATCCACACCACAATACACTATTTCTTTCTTTCTTTTTTTTAATTTCAGCATATTATGGGGGTACAAATATTACGGTTATGTATATTGCCCATACCCCCCCTCCCAGGCAGAGCTTCAAGCGTGACCATCCCCCAAACGTTGCACATCTCACTAATTATGTTAATACACTATTTCTTGACACTCTCCCCATACCTACTCCTCTGACCCCTGTCTAGCAGATAGTACAATTCAGAAAATAGGCATTGGATCAGTTCTAGGACTATAGGAAGAATAGTAATTGGATTACCAGGAAGACAGAGCAGCAGAGGGGCCACCAGGAGCTGGGACCAAGCAAGTAGGCTCTCCAAAAAATGTAAATATAATTCCAGCAGCAAGGAAGGGCAAAATAGTTGCAAAGTTACATGCATGAAGTCTAATGAGAACAAAAATAAAGGAGTAATTCCTGGCTCCTTAAATGATAGTTTCTTTCATGAGACCTCAAAACAGTTTACTGGTAAGAGTATTCTAATTAAACCTCCAGGTTTGAATAGCAGGACATCACATGGAGATGATTTTTAGAATTTATTTCTCTATCAGCTAGTTATTTGGACCTGGGATAATTACCATCTGTTAATTTGCCTGTGTCTGGTTGTATAGGAAATTTGTACTATGTTAGGCTAGTTAACAGGATAGAAATTTAAATGCTTTTGCTCCCATCAAGTGATTCTGTAGCATCTTATTTGTGCAGAAAGTGTGGAGATACAGGATTCTCAAGGAAACTACCTTGAGTAGTAGTTTTTCTCATGGCCAGCAGTCGGTCTGAATACTCTGTCTAGAATAGGCTTTATAATTAGAAAGTAGTGGTAAGTGGTTACTTATCAGATATGGGAAACAAATTTTATGGTGTTTCCTGGGTTTAGAGAAGAATTGATTAAAGGCTAAGAAATTGTTTTTTCTTTGGAAAATCTCTTTTTAAATCCAATTTAAGTAGTTTTTGGGCAAGTGCAGCAAAGAATAAGGGACTTGCCTGTGATTTGAATTAGATGTGTTTCCTATTTCTGGTGAATAATGGAAGTAGTAAAGATGCTAAGAGTTGTCAGGGCTTGTAAAGAGATCATGGAATTGAATAGTGTGGATGGATCTAAGGTAATTAAGTCTTGCTACCAGTGTTTGCCTCCCAGGGATCCTTAATTTAAGCAAACCTACCGTGTTTCCCTGAAAATAAGACCTACCCATAAAATAAGCCCTAGCAGGATTTCTAAGCATTTACGCAGTATAAGCCCTACCCCGAAAATAAGACCTAGTGATGGTCGTGGCTACACAGCATAGCTGCACAACCCATGCATTTCATCACAGAGCGGTAAAGAAGACGAGCAGCCCTTCTCATCTGCCCCATGAGAGCTCTATTGCTTGACATGAGAGATTAGGGCCAATGGTTCTAAAGGAAATAGAGTCACAAGAAATTCAGGATGGAATTTGGGGTTTGGAGAGTTATGATGATGTTCCAGAAGACGACGACTTAACTATATTTGAATAAATGTAGATTGTTTTACTGTACTTAAAAAAAATAACACATCCCCTGAAAATAAGTCCTAGGGTGTCTTCTTGAGGAAAAATAAATATAAGACCCTGTCTTATTTTCGGGGAAACACAGTAGTTCGTCCGTCCTCTGGAATATACTCTGAAAACAAAATAGTGTGTTTTTGTATGCATTAATTTCTAGGGCTCTTTGCAGATATCTTAAGTATAGGCTATTCATCCTGTAAATTTTGAGTAGTCCCACTATGTGTTAGTAACATTTCAGAAACTGTCCCAGCTATGAAAAAAGATTATAGAAGAATGATCACCAATTTTTATTTGCTTTGAACAAAGTAGACAGGATCACTCTGCATAATTATAGTACCACCTGGGTACTGTGCTAAGCAGTCTAATCCTCACTGAGATGCTGTCAAATAGCATCCTCAGAAATAGTGGCCTGCCCAAGGGCTACTCCTATAGTGGAATCTAGGCTTTATAGGAATTGAGATGATATTTTGCTTAAATCTTTGGGAGGCGAGAGAGTCTTTTCTGTGTAAATTATATCAAAACTAAGATCATGAAATCATAATTTACGAAATAGATCAATTTTTACCAAATAAAACAAATTAGAATTTAGTAGCTAGGACAGCTCCCTCCCACCCCCATGTGGAGCTAAACTCGAATCTCCAGTTTGTAGGTGTTAGCCTGTGGAGGGCTGTTGGGAAGAGAAGAATTTGGATCCCCCTCTCTTTTTTTTTTAAACAATAGAGATTTATTTTCTCACAGTTCTGGAGTCTAGGAGTCTAAGATCAAGTTGACTTCAGGGTTGGTTTCTTCGGAGGCTGGTAGAAGATGTGACAACTCCTCACATCGTGTCCTCACAGGATCACCACTTGGTTTGTCCCTTTATCTATTTTTATAGTTGTAAAGTTTCTGGGAATTTTGAAGCCATAGGAACATGCTTTTTTTTTTAAATCCCCTTAATTTCCTTCTTCCTCTTCTTGCTTCCCCCCCCCCCCATTAAAAACAATCACTTTTGTGAAAGAGGGATAAAGGAGTCGTGAACTTAGCAAGTCTTTCTCCTACCTTATTCTAGGCTCCTCTTGGTGTGCTTTGTAAGTTTCTTAGCTGTTAACTATTGGAGTTCTTTCTGTAGGGCTTTGTTCTAGGTCATTGGTTCTCTAAGAATGGTTCCCCAGACCAGCAACATCAACTTCACCTGGGAACTTGTTAGAAATGAAAATTATCAGGCTCCACATAGACCTAAAGAATCAGAAACTCTTGGGATGGGACCTAGTCATATGTGTTTTGATGTTTGCTGAAAGTTGAAACTCAATGTTTTAAGGAATTCTTGCTCTGTTTGCTCTTTAGGTATTTTGTTTGTTAGCATGAGTTAAGTTATACCATCTTATGTGCCCATACCTTCACATTTAGCTCTTTGGTCCAGTTCTTCTGAGGACCAGGCCTATAGATCCATCTGCCTGTTATTCATCTTGACTTTAATGTCTCATAGTTTCTCTAGCTTGTCCAAAACTGAACTCAAAAATTCTTTCAACCACCCTTTCCTAGGCTCAGTAAAAGGCATTACCATACACCCAGATGTTCAAGTTAGAAACCAAAGCTTGGTTCACTCAATTGCACAAGTACTAATAAGTTCTAAGTATATTGCACTGTACTGGCTCAGACTATGTACACATACATACATACAGACAGACAGACAAAAATAGTGATAATTTTAATTACATAATGAGTAAGTGTAATGAATAATCCAAGTTAAGTGTGAGACAGGTTATGTCTTTTAGGAAGTATAAATTCTCAGAACTGCATGCCTTGCTCAGTGTGATTCCAGAGTTTAAAGGGTAAGTATAAGTATAGTTGACCCTTTAACAACATGGGTTTGAACTGCACAGGGTCCACTTCTGTGTGGATGTTTTCAACCAAATGTGGATTGAAAATACAGTATTCATGGGGGGCAAAACCTGTGTATACAGAGGGCTGACTTTTTATATATTGGGTTCTGCAGGACTGATTGTGGTACTTGAATATGAGTGGATTTTGGTATGGGGGGGGTCCAATTCCCCACATATACCAAGAGATGACTATAGTATAAACATGGCCTCTCAACTCAAGTATGTCATCTAGTGCTCAACCAAAGAAACTTGTGTATAAATATATAATGTATTTGATTACTATACAGGATTGAATATACAGACTATATCTGTTGTAATTGATAGGCAATTTCCAGGAAAGGGTTGGTGAATTGTCATTTGTAAAATGGGGATAGTAACCATTCAAACCTCAAGTAGTTATTAAGTGCAGTGATATATTTAAGGACTTAGAGTAAGCAGCAGTGCCTGGCACATAGGTGAAGGTTCTGTAAATGTAAGTTATGGTATTACTGTCTTTTCCCCCTTGTCACTCTACTCCAGCCATTCTTGCATTCTCTTAGCTACAAGTAGCTATTCAGATGTGCCATGCACTGTCTGTCATGCTTTAAAATGCTTATGCATCCAGGTCTTCACTTTGCCCTGATTCTCTAGATTAGGTTATGGTTCCATATATTTGTTTCCTTAATACCCTGTATTTCACAGTGCTTTATAAACATAATTACTGTTACTTTTAATAACAGCTTTATTGAAATATAATTCACATACCACACAGTTCACACATTTAAAGTATATAGTTCAGTGCTATTCATAGAGTTGTACAACTCCCACCACAATCAACTGTAGAACATTTGTCTCAAAAGAGAGCACCACTTGCTGTCATGAAGATAGAAAAAAAAATTCCTGTACTCATTAGCAGTCACTCCTCCTTCCCCCTAACCTCTAGCCCTAGGCAACCGCTAAATATTTCTTTCTCTATAGATTTGTTTATTCTGGACTTTTCATATAAATGGAATCATATGATATGTGGTCATTTGTGTCTAGTTTCTTTCATTTAGTGTAGTGTTTTCAAAGTTCATTCATGTTGTAACATGTATTGGTAGTTCATTCCTTTTTTATGGCTGAATAATATCCATTCATCAGTTGATGGACATTTGGATTTTTTTCACTTTTTGGCTATTATGAATAATGCTACTGTGAACATTTATGTATGAGTTTCTGTGTGTGGACATATGGTGTCATTTCTCTTGAGGATATATATACCTAGGAGTGGGATTGCTGGATCATATGATAAGTCTGTGTTTAACCTCTTGAGGAACTGCCAGAATGTTTTTCCAAAGCTGCTGCACATTTATATTCCCACCAGCATTATGAGTTTTCTAATTTTTCTACATCCTTGGTAACACTTACTGTGTTTCCCCGAAAATAAGACCTACCCATAAGATAAGCCCTAGCAGGATTTCTAAGCATTTGCGCAATATAAGCCCTACCCCGAAAATAAGACCTAGTGATGGGCGTGGCTATGCATCGTATCTGCACAACCCATGCATTTCATAGTAGTGGAGCGGTAAAGAAGACGAGCAGCCCTTCTCATCTGTCCCATCATGACAGCTACTATCCCAGAGGTGACCGGAAAGGTGTGGGCAGCCCCACCAAAAAGGTCGGCTCCCCCTGTCAGGTCCTGGCCATCTTGTGTGTGCTGCAAGCTGAGGCTTTGAGGGGAAAATAACACATCCCCTGAAAATAAGCCCTAGGGTGTCTTCTTGAGGAAAAATAAATATAAGACCCTGTCTTATTTTCGGGGAAACACGGTACTATCTGTCTTTTTGATTCTAACCATCCTAATGGATATGAAGTGGTATCTCATTGTGGTTTTAATTTGCATTTCCCTAATGGCTAATGACGTGTGGAGCATCTTTTCTTGCGATTATTAGCCATTGGTATATCATCTTTGGAGCAATGTCTATTCATATCTTTTTCTCATTTTTAAAATTGGGTTATTTGTCTTTGTAGATTGAGTTATAAGAGTTTGTTGTGTATTGTAGATTAACATCCCTTATCAGATACGTGATTTGCAAGTATTTTCTTCCATTCTGTGGGTTGTGTTGTTTCACTTTCTGGTGGTTAACATTTTAAGTTTTTAATTTTGGTGAAGTCCAATTACTATTTTTTCTTCTGTTGTACTTTTGGTGTCATATCTAAAAAAACATTGCTTAATTCAAGGCTATGAAGATTTATGCCTTTGTTTCTTCTAAGAGGTTAACAGTTTACCTATTACATGTAGTATATGTAACTAATTTTCTGTCTTTACTTTTAGAGAATGTCAGTATCATAGAGGTAGGATGATGTTTGCCTTATACATTTGTCTTTTGGGCATTGTTTAAGATTTGGAAATTACTAAGTGTTCAAAAATGATAGTGATTTTGTAAAGACAAAGACTTTAAGTATATACTATCTTTTTTTTTTTTT
>VBSM01002121.1:11958638-11970011 GCA_008086735.1 Cheirogaleus medius | reverse complement strand
CTAAGTGAAATATCACAACAATGGAAAAACAAACACCACATGTACTCACCATTAAATTGGCACTACTTGGATGATACTTATGTGCACATATGGAAAAAAACTCATCAGAGATCAAGCAGGTTGGAGGGGGGAGGAGAGAATGAGTAAATTCACACCAAACAGGTACAGTGCACACTATCTGGGTGATGAGCACACTTATAACTTTGAATCAAACTGTACAAAAGCAGTTTATGTTACCAAAACGTTTATACCCCTCTAATACTCTGAAATTAAAAAACAAAAAAGTCCTCTCCCTTTAAAAAAGGGAGAGAGAGAGAGAGATGGGGTCTTACTATATTGCCCAGGCTGGAGTGCAGTAGCTACTCACAGGCATGATCATAGCTCACCATAGCCTCCATCTCCTGGGCTCAAGTGATACTCCTGCTTCCGCCTCCCGAGTAGCTGGGACTACAGGTGCACACCTCCCGAGTAGCTGGGACTACAGGTGCACACCACCATGCCTGGTTAATGTTTTTCTCTTTTTGGTTCTGGTTGAATTTAGAGCTGGGAACTGACATATTACATTTTGTTAGTGTTGCCAGGAGTTGAATTATGTTGCAGATTAAGTTTAGGAGACTTTAAATAACTGTATTTATTATGATTGTCCTCCTCAGTTCTCACAACCTGGTCTATTTAGCTTTACATTTGGGCTTTGTAGCTGAGTATAAAAGACAATTTTCTGATTATTTCTACCAGTAAAGAGGATTTTGTGGGGTTTTTCTACCATGGATTGTGTTACTGCCTTCCTGTAATACTATGCAGGGGTCCTCAGACTTTTTAAATGGGGCCAGTTCACTGTCCCTCAGACCGTTGGAGGGCCGGACTATAGTTTAAAAAAAACTATGAGCAAATTCCTATGCACATTGCACGTATCTTATTTTGAAGTAAAAAAACAAATGGGCAAAAACACCCGCATGTGGCCCGCGGGCTGTAGTTTGAGGACGCCTGGTTAGAGTGACATTTGAAATGAAAACTTTGACATATGTATGTCTGTTTTTTGAGACAGGGTCTCGCTGTCACCCAGGCTGGAGTGCAGTGGCATGATCATAGCTCACAGCATCCTTGAATTCCTGGGCTCAAGTAATTGTCTTGCCTCAGCCTCCCAAGTAGCTGGGACTACAGGCATGCACCACCATGTCCCACAGATTTAAAAAAGATTTTTTTTGTAGAGACATGGTCTCTGTATGTTGTTCAGGCTGGTTTCAAACGCCTGGCCTTCTGCCTCAGCCTCCCAAAGTGCTAGGATTACAGGCGTGAGTCACCATGCCTGGTAACTTTGACTGCCATGACTTTATAGAATAATGTAGACTTTTGGTCATCATAAACCTGTGTGCTTAATCTTATGAGTAGGGAGAATTGGCATGTTGATAATGAGTAATTTTGTGGATAAAATACCTGACTAGGTGTCAGGTTTTTTTTTTTTTGTTGTTATTGGATCAATGTTATAAAGTAATTTCAGTATAAGAAGTATCACAACTAGTATGTTAACAAAATGTTGGTAGGTATATTGCTAGACTTACTTCAGACGTAGAATCACGGAGGAAAATTGGTGAGACTAAGCTAAATCATGGAGGGAAAAACATCCTCATTTAACATATATATACTTCTAAGTGTGTGTTTAAGAAGACCTTGATAACATGTTCTGATTAACAAAATGTTTGCATGTATTAAATTTAGGACTTTAACGTCAGAAAATAAGCAATCTGATACCTTGTAAGGGTACACCAGGGAAAGAAAAGTACTTGGATTTATTGCTTAGTTACAGTGACATGTATTGCTGCTCAAGCGATGAAATTGTTTAATGTGAGTTAGTATATGTCTCAATTCAAATGAAACTGGCTCTAAGTCTGTATTTACGCTTGTAATTTTAGCTTTTACTATGGTAACCTCAGTTCTATCATTAAGAACTGTAAAAAAGGCCGGGCACGGTGGCTCACGCCTGTAATCCTAGCTCTCTGGGAGGCCCAGGCGAGCAGATCGCTCGAGTTCAGGAGTTCAAAACCAGCCTGAGCAAGAGCAAGACCCCGTCTCTACTATAAATAGAAAGCAATTAATTGGCCAACTAAAAATATATAGAAAAAATGAGCCGGGCATGGTGGTGCATGCCTGTAGTCCCAGCTACTCGGGAGGCTGAGGCAGGAGGATTGCTCGAGCCCAGGAGTTTGAGGTTGCTGTGAGCTAGGCTGACGCCACGGCACTCTAGCCTGGGCAACAGAGTGAGACTCTGTCTCAAAAAAAAAGAACTGTAAAAAGTCAGCCATGCAATGAGTGCTGTACTCTTTGTGTTAAGAGGAGCAGATTATAGTCAGTACTTGAAACACCAGCCCTCTAACTCATTAACACCACACCATCATTCTCATCCTTGAAAATATCTATAAGAATATATCAATTGAGGTGCTAAGTATACATCATCTTTTTTTTCTTTTTCCTTACATAATTTATTTTTTTCTTCTTCTTCTTTTTATTTTTGCGTCCTGGGATCGTTTTTGAGTAGGCAGATAAGTATACATAATCTTAAATGACACTTTTGGGGGGCAGAATCCTTTAATCAGTTCTTATGTATTTCATTCTCATCATCCCCACCTACCACTTTTAATGTGAACTTTAATAATTTTATGTTTTTGTATGATTTTGATCCATAGCAGTCATTTAGTTGCAAAACAAAAGCAACAAAACACCCCAAATTACAGCTCCCACAAATGTCAAGAAAATAGAGTTCCTGCATTTCAAAGTGGAGAGGGTGAGGTGGGAGTTTGAAATGAATGATTTATTAGTCTTCTGTGTTCAGTTCACTTAAGCTGTTTTTTCTTCTGGCCTTTAAGTAAGTTCCACATACATAAAATGGATTGAATTTTTAAAATTATATTTTAATATTTTGTTTATTTTTTAAAATGATTGCTTCCAAGTACATAATTTAGAAAGGTTTGCAGTATTGTCTGTTTTTATTATATGTGACCATATTACCTTCCACAAAGGACTACATATTCTGTTTTTTAGAATGAAGGGGGGGAAAAAGCTAGTTCACAAAAATTGACAGTGTTGTGTGAATGCCATTTTGGGATATAAGATACACCCGTTTTGCCTTTTGCAGTGCTTTTGGCAAGCACTAAACTTCTTGCCTCATTCTTACCTAATCTGCTGGATAAATGTAAAAAAGTATGTCTTCAATCTTATGTAATAAGTGATTGTTAACTAAAGTCACCCATAAATAGCAGATAATTCAAGGGTCAGCCATTGTATTGTAATAATCTATCTAGGTTTGGAGCTCTCTGAGACTGGTTGGTTTTTAAAAATATTTTTTAAAAGATTTATTAAAAATATGATTTTCACCTACTTTGTTTATGGGTTTTTTGGTGGAAATTATCATAATCTTCTAGTAAATTAGGGGAGGTATTGCTGAACTTAGAGCAGGAACTGTCCAAGAAGAGCTTTAACTCTTTGGAGTTCTTTTAAAAAATGGTTTGAGAAGACACTCCCCCTTTAACTCCCCTTTCAGTTTAGTTTAAGCAATAAATTTCTCTTGCACTATCAACTGACTAACCTAAAATATAAATTCTAATTAGTGCATTAGAATTGCAACTGGAGAAGATTATTTCAAGAATGAGTCTTAAAAGTCAGCAATAAAATTGTTTTACTATAAAAATCAGCTCAATAGTAGGATTTTCCCCATTTTCTTCCACCATACTAAATACTACCTCTTTGTATAAGGGGCTACATTGATTTAATTGTAAAGTCATAATTTATCATCGTTGGGGCTGTTTTTCATGCTTTTTCTGAGTTTTGCCTTGAAGCCAAATCAACACAGCATTAACTAAAATAATTAATTTAGACCGAATGTATTGAATAAAATATTGACAGGCCACAATGACTGATAAAGTGTACCACATTTTAAGCCTGTGTGGTTTAGTAGTAGAGTAGCTTACTGTTTTATCAAATGTACTTTACATTCCAGCTGAAAGACCTACTTAAATATATGTGCATGTATATAATACATAATCCTTCTCTTTTCCCAATCATTTAAAAAGCAATTTGAGTTTATACTCTGCTTGAAAGTAAGCCATGAAGTTGAGTTATGTGAACACTGAACTTTCAAAAATAATTCCCTAATGTTTTGGACTTCATTATGGTTAGAGAAATGGAGTCAGGAAAACTATATGGGAGAATAATTTGTTTCCTGAGGAGTAAAAGCAGTAGGATACCCACTTACAAACCAAGCATTAGGCTTTATGTTGCTACTTGTTGCCTTCATCCAGTTGCCACTTTTACTAAGTGTTTGTGAAGCACAAATTTTCTCTAGTTTCAGTGCCTATATAATTTTTAAAGTTTCTACTTTATTTGCTTCTACACAGCATCCTTTTGAAAATTATGTCAAATCTAGCTTCCAGTGTATGTATTTTAAGTGTACAGTTTATACAAGGAAGCTATATATGGTTTTTCCAACCTTTGTGCTTAAAAACAGGCCGTAATTAGGTCTTAGTAAATGGAAACCTTTCTCGAGTAGTGCTTTTCAGATAATAAAAATTTTTATTGTGTAAAGGAGGAAGGGAACGTAGCATCTGCATTAGGGTCATTTTTTCCTATATCCCATTAGTTAATTCCAAGATTGTTTAATATGGTATCCACCCATTTCATTTGGCTGCACCCTTTGCTCTCCTGAAAGTAAGACTGATTGTTCTGAATTGCTATGTGTATGTACTTTGGCACGGCATGAAGGTACCCTTAATCACATTGCCATTGTCTTTAAAACAGCTTGCAGTTATGGCTACAAATAAATGGGTGTGACAGAAGGGCAAGACAGATAATGGTTCTTTTTTCCGTCCCTACTGTTTTGCTGATCTGCTTTGTTCTATTTACTAGCTTTTGTGTTCCCTGGACTACCTACTGTATTTTCTGTATATTGTTTCTAGTCAACTAAAATATGGTTGCATATTTGTCACTATAACTTTAGCATGTCTACAGCCCAACCACTTCGAATCCTTTTCATGGAGGCAAGCAAAACAAAATGTGTGGGAAGAAGTTGAGTGGCCTTGCGTCTGCTGGCATTTTCCCCCCACTTTTATGTTTAAATACGTAAGCACTTAAATTATTTTGTGTGACTCTTGTCCTACGAATATTTATTTACTTTTGTCTGGTTTAGAAATTTGGTTTTAATCCCTTTCCTCTTTTCACTGCACATCTTTACTGTGTAATTTCTATTTTAAAAAGGAGTTTCTGTGGAAAAAATGACTGGCTGTTTGAGTGGCTCTGTTTTCAATTGCTCAGAGATTCTGTACCGATATGAGGAAAGGTTTTATTTCTGTCATACTTTATTCTTATTTTATGATGTGGGAGGAGATATAGATAAGTATCTATAATACAGAAATCAGAAAAGCTTCCTTATTGCTTTAGGAGGTTACCTCTGAATTATACATTTCTCATTGACCCCTTTAAGAGAAGGAAACATTGAATGACCTTCATGGCAATCTCATATGGCTGCTAATATTTATTTCCATTTTACTCATTGAGAAATGGTGGATCAGAGAAAACAAGCATTTTGCGTATAATTACAGGCACAGAGTCTGACTCCAGAACCAGTTCTTTTTGTTTTAACAATATCATCTTCCACTTGAAGTGGCTTGTTTCTAGGGCCGGTTTGTCCTTCAGGAGATCCACTGGACAGTATAAAATACTTAATGTATGAAATCAAAATTTGATAAAGTACACTAGGGAAAAAGAATAATTTGTCTTTGATTTCTCATGGAATTAATAGTCTTACCTCTAAAAGGTACTGCTGTAGCCCTTTAACATAGACTTTAAAATTTGATCTTCCATGTTAAGGTTCTTCTGTCGTTGAGTTAATTAACTTCACTTTGTAGATGATGAAACAGGTATAAGCTGAAACTTTATTAGGTTATCTTAAAATAGCTTGTTTAGAATATTGAAGAATATTGTTCTTCACACTGTATTATAAGTGCAGAGTATTGCTAGATTTGAGGTTCAGGTTTTGGAAAAAACAATAACTACCATAAACAACATTCAATAATTTGGAATCAGGATACGTCAGGAAAGCAGTAGCATCAGTTCCTCCTTAGTTACCTCATCTTTAAAATAAAGAGGCTGGGGCCGGGCGTGGTGGCTCATGCCTGTAATCCTAGCACTCTGGGAGGCTGAGGTGGGAGGATCGCTCAAGGTCAGGAGTTCGAAACCAGCCTGAGCAAGACCCTGTCTCTACTAAAAATAGAAAGAAATTAATTGACCAACTAAAAATATATACAGAAAAAATTAGCCGGGTAGCCGGGCATGGTGGCGCATGCCTGTAGTCCCAGCTACTCGGGAGGCTGAGGCAGTAGGATCGCTTGAGCCCAGGAGATTGAGGTTGCTGTGAGCTAGGCTGACGCCATAGCACTCACTCTAGCCTGGGCAACAAAGCGAGACTCTGTCTCAAAAAATAAAAAAAAAATAAAAATATAAAGAGGCTGAACCAAGTGGTCTCAATACCTCTTTAAATGCTTCAGAATGATTATACTTTAAAAGCTTCAGGATTCCAAGAATTTGAATGAGGAAGAAAATTACTTGTTTTTGCTAATCTTTAACTGAAATTTAGCATTTCCTTCAACCACAACACTACTAGCAATACCTGTGATTTTTTTTTTTTTAAGCCAGTCAAATTTAGCAGTGGGAGGTTGTAATTACCTGCAATATTGTCATCAATAGAAATCAGGGTTTTTTTTATGATATTGTAGTTGTTGCACACATCTTAAAAATATCATTTGTGTTGGTTACGGTCATTAGAGCTTGTTATTTAATATATTAAAAAAGAAGGCTGGGCATCGTGACTCATGTTTGTAATCATGGCACTTTGGTAGGCTGCTGTGAGAAGATCAGTTGAGGCTAGGAGTTCAAGACCAGCTTGGACAACATGCCGAGACCCCATCTGTTAAAAAAAACATTAGCCAGGCATGGTGGCACATACTCATAGTCCTAGCTACTGGGGAGTCTGAGGTGGGAGGATCTTTTGAGCCCAGGAGTTCAAGGCTGCAGTGAGCTATATGATGATGCCCCTGTACTCCAGCCTGAGTGACAAAGTGAGACCTTGTCTCTAAAGAAATAGAAGCGGAGGGAGGGAGGGAAAGAGAAAGAAAAGATTTCATACCATGAGTTTTTGAAACTATTTTAACTGTGTTTTAATATAATTGGTTTTCTCTGTGCATGCACATGTATATGTGGATATATATGTATATTTTGCTTTAAAAAATATGCTGAGCGTCTATGGTCTTTACACACTGGCAAAAGGAGTTTATAGCACACAAAAATGTTAAATACCTCTGAGCTGCCAGTTCTCTACAATGAATACAAAATGGCCCAGGTTGATTCTGGTTGATGCCTCCCTCAACCCCAAAGTTGGTGATGGCGGTGGTTGTGGTGGTGGTCCTGGTGGTGGCGGTGGTGAAGGTGGTGTGGTGGCTGTGTGTGAGTGAGGGTATTGTCTGTGTAGCAATATTGCAGGTTTCCGGAATGATAGACTATGATTGTATCATGTTCCTCTAATACTGAGCAAGCTAGACAGAAGAAAAATCATGATGAGAAAAATGAATTTATGATTATCTTGGATATCCTTTTTGCAAGAATTAACTTTCTAAGCAGTTGTTCCATTTGAGGGATGTAGGAAAAGACCTTTTGTTATCTGCTGTTGATTTTCCAAGCAAGAGGACTAGCTTGCCAAGAACAAAAGTTACCCACACAACACATGCACTGCACAAAATATTTCTGTAACAGAAAATCAGTTGGAAGGTTTCATTACTTGAAAAATATTAGAGCATTCACCACTAAGTTTTTGTGTGAGGGTGTTTTTTGTTTTGTTTTTTGCTTTCTTGGCTTTTGGTAATTTATGTATTATCTGGTTATGAGGAAGGAAATAGTAACAAATCTTCGTATTAGTAAGAATTAGGAATACACAAAACTCAGTAGTATCTTAATTGGAACACAAAGACTGCTGGAGTTCTGTCCTTTGGTGAGCTGGTTATTCCATTTGTAAGGCATTTATCTTTAGATTGGGTAGGGTGGGATTTGCATTCCCTGAAGTTACAATGAGTTTCCAGATCCTTATCAGTCAGTATTAGGAGTGACTGTTTTTAATAGTGATAATGGGGCAGCTATTCCCAGGAGGAAACTTAGTCACTGGCAGAATTGTCAGAACCCTGAAATAGTTTGAGAAAACTCAGGATGGAAAAGTAAGCTGTGTCAAAAACAAAACAAAAAACTCTAGCTGCTTTTTTGTGGAGGTTGAGACACGGGGATGGATGGAAGTGGCAAGAAACCAGATGAACTTCCCTGAAGTCTGTACGCTATCTATAAGCCAGAAGAGATTAGTAGTATTTACCTAAATTACTGCAATGTGAATATCAAGTTTTGAGTAAGATTAAGTTGGTAACAGCCACTACTATGGAAGTACGTTCTCTGTGTAAATTGACAAAATTTAATTTGACTTTGAGGAAAAAAAGAAATTTTGGTAGCAAGTTGTTTTTGTTGTCAGTCTGAGAAAAAATTTTAAGTAGCAGCTCATGCCAAGTGAGTATTTTACTGGTGTTAGAACGAGTGGGGAGTGTTCGTAAACCTGCAGATCATCCTACCAAACCAAGGTTCACTGATTAATAACTGAAACAAGATAATCTTTGTTACCATTAGGCAGAAGGAAGATGAGAAGTGTAGACTGTGCCTTCAGGTATGTCTATCCTACTTCAATTTTAAGCAAAAAGAATCTTTTTTAGGTTGGCTGCCTGCCTACCAACATAACAAGCTGTATAAAACCTTGTTTAGTTTTCCTTAAATCCAGAAATGATTCTATATCAAATCCAAACAAATCAAATCACTCTTAAGGGAATAAGCGAAAACATGTGTAGCTGCCTTGGCTGGACTACATTTCTCTGCAGATTGGCTCAATTCTTTGTGCTAAGTGAATTCCTTAAACGTCTTATGATGACTATCACTGTCACCATCATCCACTTTGGAGGTAAATACAAGATGTGATAGTATTTACTTAACTGTTTTGTAAACTCTGGCCACAAAAACTTTTCTAGTTAGGTAAGAGTCAACCTGACAGTTATGTAAAGACATAAAATAAAAACAAACGTCATCTGATTGTGTTAAAACAATATAGTGTACATTGGAATTTACATATACTGAAAACTCTCAGTGTTGGGAATAATAAAGGAAAGAAATGAAAGAAATTGAAGTTGTTGCCACCTTAGGGCACATTTTAGGGTTTATTGTGTTTATCAGTTCAGTTTCTCACAGCATATATGCAGTCTCTTTGGTGCTTTGAAAAAATGTAGGCTCGTGGAGGGAAACCCAGTGTGAGATAAGGGAGGCACCTGAGTACATACCTCAGATGCAAACTAAGGAGCTAACTTCTGGGAAGGTAAGCTGCTGTCTTCCTGAGGTGGGCCAGATTGAGTATCCTGCCATAGGAACATCCGAAAATAATAGTTGAAGTCACAGATGATTTTGAATATCAGACAGTAGTAAGATGATTATGAAGTTTTTATTGTACAAGTAATAAATTTTTGTTGTGAAAACATTAGAGAATATAACAATTGAGAGAAGAAAAAATTCTTGTTGGGAAAATTTTTAATCTGAAAAAGCAATCGTGAAGTAAAACCAGTTTGAACTTTTTATCTCTATTGTGTTTTCATTTTGTATTTTTAAGCAAAGTGTTAAATGTGCATAGTTTAGTCAATAGCTCTTTTAGACCTGTTTTGAAAAGCAGTAGTCTTTCCCCTACTTCATCCCCCACTTCCCCACTTCCCTTTCCTGGAGGCTTTCATTTCTTTTAGTTTATTGTTTTTGCATTTACCTCCATGTTCTTGACAGCATTCTTATATTCTTATTTCTTGATTTCTCAGGTTCAGGTATTATCTTTTGATTTCCAATTGTTGCAAATGAGGATTTAGTTCTTTTGTCTCATCCCCAGGAATGTTTTTGTTCTATCCTCCCAGTATAGGTATTCATAACTTGGCTCAGATTGGTATTCATTCTGTGTTTACACATTAAGACTGAAGGTGCTATTCACAGGTAAGCCATGTGGTAATCCATGACCACTTTTACTTTCCTATATAACTTTTGGTTTTGCCTGAAATTTGTGGTTTTCTTTGTTTGCTTTTCTATTAACTTCTCACTAATTTAGTTCAAATTGCAACTTGTACACTTTTCCTTTCAGGAAGGTGAGACACTTCAGGTAGTCTATCAGCTTCTATTACCTCAGGATGTGTTCCCATATGGACTCGTTGTGTATTGTTTTTATTTATTTATTTATTAACAGTGGAACCATCTTAGTTCACTGTAACTTCAAATTCCTGGGCTCATGTGCTTCTCCCACCTCGGCCTATCAAAATGCTAGCTAGGATTATAGGAATGAGGTCTTTTTATGCATGCCTGTTATCTTGAGACTCCCCCCTCCCATTTTGCTTTTAAAAAAAAAAAAGAGATGGGTCTTCCTCTTACTCAGGCTGGTCTCAAACTTCTGGCCTCGAGTGATCCTCCTGCCTCGGCCTCCCAAAGTGCTGGGATTACAGGCCAGAGCCACAGCATGCAGCATCATCAACATCTTAAGGATACTCTCTGCCTCTTTGTGTTTGATTTCTTATTTTTTAGATCTCATGTCTTCTTTCTTGGTTTAGTCTTGTGTTTGGGGAGAGCATACTCTCCAACCAAGTAGCTGCCTGAGAAAGGATTCATGTGAGTTAAACTTTGAGACCTTGAATGGCTGAAACTGTCTGATACTGCCCTTGCTCTTGATTGATTGATTGGGTATAGATTTCTAGCTTGAAATTTTTCCTTTGAAATTTTAAAGGCAAACTTCATTGTTTTTTAGTTTTTTCCATGCTTCCTGCAATGCTCAGGAAGCCCAAAGCCATTCTGATTCCTGATTCTTCATGCGATCAGTTCTTTTCTTTGTCCCCAACTGTTTGGAATTTTACAATAATGTGCCTTAATGCAATGAGACACTTGATCCTGAGTACTTGATGAATCCTTTCCTCCCATTGTGCTGAGTGATTGATGAACCCTTTTAATCTGGGAACTATTTTAAAATTATTTTGTTGATGATTTCTCCCCTCCTTTTTTCTTCCTTGAATTCTTGCTATGCATATATTAGACTTTTTGGACTGGTCTTCTAAATGTTTGTATCCTTTTCTGTTGAGTTTTTCATTTCTGCTATCCTCCGCCCCCCGCCCCCCTTTTTCCAGTTAAAGAGACAGGGTCTCACTATATTGTCCAGGCTAGTCTTTAACTCCTGACCTCAAGTGATTATCCCATCTTGGCCTCCCAAGTGGCTGAGACTACAGGCATGAGGCATCT
>VBSM01002121.1:11934013-11958538 GCA_008086735.1 Cheirogaleus medius | reverse complement strand
CCTCGGCCTCCCAGAGTGCTAGGATTACAGGCGTGAGCCACCGAGCCCGGCCGGCACGAGGCATCTGACATGCAGTCACATTTTTAGTTACTGAGAAAGCATGCTTATGCTCACTCTTACGTTTGGACTCCTTTTAGTCCTTGTTTTTTATTTTTATTTTTTGTAGCATACTGTTCTTCTTGTTTATAATATCTTCTCTTGTATTTCTGAAGATATTATTGATCTGTTTTTTACCAGAGGTTTCTTCTGCCTGCATGGTCTCTGTTAGGAATTGACTACATAAGACTGAGGACAGAATGAAAATGTGGAGGCCCTTGTTCAATATTTATTAAAGAATTCCAAGACAGCAGCATCAGAGCATTAAACCAAACATGAGACTCTTCTGAGACTAGGTACTGTGTGACTGCCCAGGTCACATGCCTGTAAAGTTGACCCTGTTCTCTCTTTCTTTCAACTTGCTTTTTCTGTTTTCATCTGTTTTATGTTAGAAATATTGAGCAATTCTTGGCTGTTTGCTCATATTCAAGAGTGGGATTCTAAAAAGCTGATTGGAAGCTCTGAATATGTAAATAGTGGTTATCAACTTACTGTGAGCTTCACTATAGGATGATCTGGCCAGGTAAACTTAATTTGGGAATTTTTCAGTTTATGTATGGTTTTTTCCTGTTAGAGTAATGGGTAGTCAGATTCCCCACAAAGTGAAGGCCTGCCCATGGCCTTTTGTGAAGGGCATTGGTAGAGGGGGCTAGGGTCCGTGGTTTGCTAGAGCTGGCTCATACTGCTCATCAGGGCTAATTGTTAAATTTTTAGAAATTTTGTAAGCCAGTGCTTAAATATAATTGAGAATTATACAAACTTAAGTTATATTAAAAACTTGTCACTAAAGTATAGAGTCAGCCAAAACAAAACAAAAAACTTGTCACTTCCTAATTATTTTATTACATGTTGTCATTATGGATATTCTTAAAGTTATTTATGCCTGTTGTATCTATGTGGTGAAATACTGTGTAATAATATGCTACCTTGCATCTCTTCTGAACTCTGTTCAGTGACATCATTTGGTAGCTTGAAGCTACCATGGTAGGATATTTATACCCCAGGAATCAGCAAATAATACAAAAAACTACCCTCATTCTCCTCATCCTCTCCTTCCCTGAGCCAGTTGTTGAACATTTACCTACACACAGTGCTGGGATCTGTATGCACATATTCACTTAAACTGCCTTTACCTTACAGTTCAGATAATCCTCTGTTTTAACCCTCCTCAGAGATAACCTTCAGCCTTTTGCAAGGGTTGGGCAAGGGCAGTTGCCTGCTTGCCTAAGAGGGCACATGGGAATTAGACTGCATTTCAGAAAAATTTACTGTTACCCCTCCCCATTTTATCCCTCTGGCTTCCAATTTTTGAGCCTTTTGAGGAAGTGTTCTCTGATTACCTTAGGATTCGGTTTTCTTGGGTCTCTAAAGTCCTTAACCTCTTATTCACTTATTTTCCATCTTCCAAAAATTTGTGGCTGTAATCTCTAGTTCTCTTTGACCTTGTGAGTCTTAAAATTCTCTTGATCTTTGGGGGAAGGATCAAAAAAGAGTTATGTGTTTAGTCTACCATCTTACCTGGAAGTGTGGGATATAATTCTTAATAAAAATATGTAAATAATTTCAACAATTTAAGTGGGTTCTAAATAGGCCTAGCCAATCCCTTGTTGGTTTCAGGATGATTCAAGTGCTTTACATTTATTGTTCGGTTATACTTCTCTGCTAATGATAATCTGTATTTGCAGCCGCTCCCCAGTGCTAGCATCACCACCTGAGCTCCACCTCAGATCATCAGGCAGTAGATTCTCATAAGGAGCGTGCAACCTAGATCCCTCACAGGCTCAGTTTACAGTAGGATTCGCGCTCCTATGAGAATCTAATGCTGCGTTGATCTCATAGAAGGTGGAGCTTATGCCGTGATGTGAGCAATGGGCAGAGGCTGTTAATACAGATGAAGCTTTGCTAACTCACCTCTTGCTGTGCGGCCCAGTTCCTAACAGGCCACAGACCAGTACCAGTCTGCTGCCTGGGGGACTGGGGGCCACAGGGTTAGAGTCTCATTACCCTCAATTTCACTTTAGGCTACCTCATAATCCACTAAATTTTCCTTTGCCTATTTATTGATGGTTACCTTTAAGGCTAGTGTAGAATGGTCATGGTATACTAAGCTTACAACCTATGTAGAAAAAATTGCCTATGATCCCTGAGAAGGGGGGATGTGGGCCTCCCAAGCACTGTAGAAGCTCTGGATTTCTCTATTGAGGAATGCCTATGTATTTTTATGTTTTTAGAGACAGGGTCTTGCTTTGTTGCCCAGGCTGGAGTGTAGTGGCACAATCATAGCGCACTGTGACCTCTAATTCTTGGATTCTAGTGATCCTTCCACCTCAGCCTCCTGAGTAGCTGGGACTATAGGCAAATGCCACCGTAACAGACTAATTTTTATTTTAATTTTTTTTAGAGATGGGGTCTCACTACATTGCCCAGGTTGGTCTTGAATTTCTGGCCATTGACAATCCTCCTGCTTCAGCCTCCCAGAGTCCTAGGATTACAGGTGTGAGCCATGTGCCTGGCCAGGAATGCAGAAATATATTTACACATATTTCTTTAAAAAGATTTTTGTGGTTCAAGACAGTGACAGCTATGCCTAAAAGGAATAAATATCTGATCAAGTTTCTTTTGACACTGTATATGTGAGATAGATTAGATAACTGGGTGAACCTTCTTATTCAAAGTTGTAGAGAAGGTAATTATTAATCATTTATATAAAAAGGGCTTCTGGGAACTACTGCTTATTGTTCCACTTTCCAGTCTCTCCTTCCCTCACCATTTTTTGTGTTCCAAAAAATGTTTGTTGTTTTTTCCCAGTTTATATGACAACTCTATATGGATTAATGGCTGTTTTGTTTTTAATCCTTTGTAATTTCTGGTGATCGCCCTGGGAAGAAATGTTTCTCTTGCTCAGGATGGGTGGCAGGAGGATTTCCCAGGTTTTTCCATATGATTATATGCACAGGACCAACATTCTATGTAGTGTCTGAAAGGATTTCTTTCCGAACTTGAGTCATATGAAAAATCTTTCAAGAGTACAACTGCTAAATCACTCTGAATTGCATATTTAATACCTGAATTGCATTTTTCACCGTAAGTGAAAAAAATAAAATTCTGTAAAACTGGACTATCTTGGTTTATCTAGGTCTTGTGAGTGCCATGCTTGTCGTAATCTTTTCCCCAAAACTGACCTGCACTTGCCTTGGCATTGCCCACAGCATGCATTTGAATTTATAAATAATGAGGGGCCTTATTGGCACGGTTTGGGGAGAATTATGGTAGATTTATGAAAAGCTCACTCAGGTAGTTGACTTCATCAAGGTGATGGTAATTGCCTGCTTGGCCTGCGGCCTCAGCCTGGATGGTAAAGTGCTTAGCTCTAGGGTAGTGGCATAACCTGGAGCAGCTCCACACTCCTTACTTTTTTGAAATGCCCTAGGCTAAATGGCAGGATGGATTTTTTGCCAAACTTAGCACCTTCTTTTTTTCTGTCTCTTTTCTCATAGTGGGTGCTTTTTTAAAAATAATTTTTAAGATGAGAAAGTTTATTAATTTTAACATACAGTCATAGTCTTTGTCAAAACTTTTGTTAAATCTGGGATATTGTTGAGATAGCAGATGGCTGGCATAAAATAGGAACATGTCAACTGTAAAAAGAAACCATTATGGATTAAATCATAATTAAATATATCTCTGTGACTCACTAAAATATTTTTCTTTTAGGTTAACTATTAATGTTATGATAGTTCTCTTATTTTCATCTTTTGACAAAACCAAAGAATAAAAAGTAGACACAGAGAAAATGACCAAGGATTGCTTTGGAATTTTGTCATTCAAAGATTTTATGACATGGACTTTTCAAAGAATCTCTTTCCTTCCCCTTCTTCTTCCCCTCCCCACCCCTTTGGTCTCACTCCATTGCCCAGGCTAGGGTGTGGTGGGGTCATCAGAGTTCACTGCAACCTCAAACTCTTGGGCTCCAGTGATCCTCCTGCCTCAGCTTCCTGGGTGGCTTGGACTATAGGTGCATGCCCAGCTAATTTTTGTGTTTTGTAGAGATGTGTCTCTATTTTGCCCAGGCTGGTCTTGAACTTATGTCCTCAAGCTATCCTCCCTCCTCTGCTTCCCAGAGTGCTAAAATTACAGGCGTTAGCCACCATACTTGGCCCCAAATACTAATGTTCAGTGGCTCTCAGATGCCTGCAATTTTGTCTCTCAGGCTTTCCCCCCATCTATTATAAAATTGTTTTTGAAATTATAAAATTAACATATGTATTTGTGATTAGAAATTCAAACAACAAAAATAGATGCAAATAAAATACCCTAACCAGCTTCCCCAGATATCCAGTTTGCTGGTTATTATATAATACAGTTTTCTATGTATTTGCAGCCTACATACAATCTTTTCAATTTTGTTTTCAATTTTGTTTTACACTAATAGTATTATGCTAAAATATTGTATCCCTCCACCACCATTAGCTTGGGGTAGACTATTTAATGTCATGGATATTAATCCTTTGTGTATGTTGCACATATTAATGTCCCATTCTTTGCTAACCCTCATATGCAATTGAGGGTTAGGTTTTAACTTTATACTGTCTTTTTTCCAAATAGAACTTTAAAATTTGCATTTAGATATGGCAGTATTTTGTGTCTTGTTTAGGAAGGAATTAACTTCCCACTAGGATTATAAAATCACTCTTCCATATTTGACAGTATTGGATTTTACATTTTATTCAGTCTGCCACTTTTAAATTTTTATTTATGGTGTAGACATCTACCTTTTCATTCAGATATCCAGTTTTCTCAATTTATTCCAAACATCTTGCTTTTCTCATTTACTTAATATGTCTCTTTAATCATTTGGGATACAATTATTTAACTACTTATTTTTGTACCACTGCAATACTGTTTTGATTACTGTAGCCTTAGGGTATGTTTTTAGAGTTGTTATATCCCCCACAACTAGATATATACCATAAAATTCACCCTTTTAAAATGTACAGTTCACTGGTGTTTAGTGTATTCACAAAATTGTGTAACCATCACCACTGTCTTAATTGTAGAACATTTTCATCACCCCCCACCCCAAAAAAACCCCTCCATATCCATTAGTAGTTACTCTCCACCCCCTCCTCCCTCCAGTGGTTGCCCTAGGCAGTCACTGTTCTACTTTCTGTCTCCTATTTTGGACGTTTCATACAAATGGCATCATACAATATATGTGTCTGGTGTGATGTTTTCAAGGTTCATCCATTATGGTAGTGGGAATCAGTACTTAATCCCTTTTAATGGCTGAATAATATTCTGTCATTTGGATATAGCACAATTTATTCATCTCTTGATAGACATTGGGGTTGTTTCCACCTTTTGGCTATTATTAATAGTGTTGCTATAAACTTGTGTGTACAATTATTTGAGATTTTTTTAGGTATATACCTGTGAGTGGAATTGTTGGGTCACGTGGTAATTCTTTGTTTAATTTTTTTTAATGTTGATCTTTTATCTGATAAGTTTATTGAAGTTACTATTAGACCAAATAATTTATCATTTGGTGGTTTAACTTGAAAGCCCCAAACAACGTGTAGAGTTTGTAATGATAGATTTTTGTCTTCTCCTTTTTAATATTTTAATCTTTTTTTGTAATATAATGGCTGGCATCTTTATTTCTGGCTCTATGTGGGAATGTTTTTAATGTTTTGCCATTGCGTATACTATTTTATGTAAGTTTCTGGTAGATTCATTTTATTAAGGTAAAGAAGTTTTCCTCTATCTCAAGTTTGCTGAGAATTTTATCAGGAATAGGTGCTTGTCTTATAGACTGGATGGCTTATAAACAACAGAAATTTATTTCTTATTTATTTCTTCTTCTTTCTGGAAGCTGAGCATTCCTAGATCAAGGCACCAGCAGATTCAGAGTCTGGTGAGGGTCTGCTTCCTACTTCTTAGATGGCCATCTTTTCAGAAAGGATGAAGGAGCCCTGTTCAGGGGTCTCTGTTATAAGGGCATTGATCCCATTCACGAGAGCTCCATCGTTATAACCTAATCACCCCCCAAAGACTCCACCTCCAGGTACCATCACATTGAGGGTTAGGTTTCAACATATGAATTTTGGAGGGGGAGTATAAGCATTCAGTCTATAGCAGTGCTGAATATTTTTATTTCTCTTTAAGAATTTATTGGAATATGGTGTCTTTAAACTATTACATTTTAGCAGCACTGAGCTTGCACACTATTTGCCTTGGTTGGTTCTAGTTACTTCAGTGGATTTTTCTTCCCAGTCAGTTTTGTGTGCACCTTTGAGACATATGGATTTCCTAATGTATTACATGTGTTTATGAGCAATCTGAAAATCTGTTTGTTCTGGAAAATCTGTAGTGCTGAGTTCTGTGATGGTATAGAGCTGTACATGTAGAGTACAGTCCAGTGCGTTTATTTTCTTCGGTCCTCTTATTCCCTTCTTTTTTCCTGCAAACTAAACAATTTCAAATCTTGTTATTCGGAGTCAAGAAACACACTCCTTTACATGTTTATAAATATACTCCATAATTGGTTCTGCTGCTTCTCCAACCTCATTTCTGATTTAAAAAAAAAGTCCAGAAAACAAAGCTACAGAAGGCTTTGAATTTTCAGCGAAGTGACAAATTATTTTTGTTCATAGGGCACTCATTGCCATGGTAAAAAGAGTCAACTTACTGTTGAAGTGAGACAGTATGCTGGTCCATTGCTTTCAGAAGGATCTACAATAATCCAAATACTTTTTTGTAGACATGACAGTGTGGCCTGCTCAAGGTGTGTTTAAGCATCCTTAGTATATACATCAAGCACAGCTGAGAGAGTTAGTAGAGGAAGTAAAATCCTCTGAGTTGAGGTTCTCTGTCACATTACAAAGAAACCAAAACAAATCCAGGTTGGCTTTACTTATGACTGAGGATAATTAAGTACTTCCTATTAAGGTTCATTGCTTCTTCTCCCCCACCTCCACTAGCAATCCATATTGAAGACAACTGGTAGAGAAAGTCTGGGGTCTAGAGAATTAAATGAGGCAAAAGTAAAAAGTGATTTTTAGACTTGGGCCACAAATTGCATAGGTGAGGGCTATAGGTAATGTGGTAATCTTTGGTGAAAATATGTTGGTGTTAGATTTTGAAGTGCTTTTCCTAGGTCTTGCCGTCACCATAGCAAGGTTGTTTGGGACCTAAATCTTAGAGATTTTCCTTAACAGTTACGTTTGAAGCTAAGATCTGGGGGAGTGGGTTTGGTGGGGAGAGAAAAAGAATCGATCAGGATTTGAGATTTGCTGCTAAAAATATCTACCCTGATTTTTTAGAGGATGTCAAAAATAAAACTAAATTTCCTGGTAGCTAGTAAAATACAGAGGGCTATCTAATCTTTTAGTTTATGAATGGAATGAAAGAGTTTATGAAAATCAAAGTGTGTAATTCATTTTGGACTAGCCAAATAATTTTCTTCTTTATGGATACTGATAATCAAAAAGAGCATTAAATTTTATTATCAGGAGAACAGGAGAATTCGAGATGCAGGATAGAAAAATCCCCGTAATAGAAACTTTGGGGACATTTTGATGTTAATTAGAACAAAACTATTGGTGCCATTTTACCTCCCTAAAACAATTGGTATAATTTTTATTCATCGGGTGTGTGACTCAGCAAATTAGGGAAAATTGGGTAGTAAGGGATGAGATCAAACATCTTTAGAAGGAACATAAACTTGTAAATCATCGTTTACTAAATCATGGAAAGATTTAGAACAGTCAAGGGAACTAGTTCAAACTCAGAAGACTATGAACACCTGAGAAGTTAAAATCAGTTTTGTTGTATTAGCTGAAGAAAGTGTGTAATAAACCAATGGGATGATCTTAAAGGATGTTTAACCCGGTTTTATGTTTCTTGACACTTGAATAACTCCCTCTTTTTAAAGGTTTAACTTCCTATTCAGTAGTGTTTTGGATATTCACTGAATTTTCTGTTTCTGAGATTTGTAGGAATGTGATGGTTAAATAGGATTAAAATACCTGTGGACCTTTAAAAAGGGGGGGTGGGGATTTTGGGCTTAAAGTTCTTTTTTAAGACCAAAAAATATTTCACAATAATTTGATTTTTATGATTAAATTTGACTGGTTAACTTAAGATTTTCTTTTAGCCTCTTGAGCCTTCTTATTCCTCTAATTCCTAGTTCTATGCTAGGAAAAATGTTAATTTCAGCAGTATTTTTCTCTACCTTATGGCTAACCTTCATTTTTTTAATGCTAAGTTCAATTAAAGATGATTTTTTACTGCTAGACTTGCCTGTTTTTGTTCCTCTGACTACTGGTGTTCCTCTCCCTCCCCCCATCTTCTCAAATGAGAGCCTGGGGAAGGCATTTATGTGTAGTTTTAGATTTGTGTGTTTCCTGTAATCATGCAAGTAATTTAGAGCTGAGTTGAATCAGATAGCCATGATGTCATTTTTCTCTTTCCGTCTACATTTAATTTTAGTATTGTAAACTTGGGAAATACTATACACTTAATTGCTAACAGAGAGTGACTTAAAACTAATCAACTGATTTTTAACCTGATTCCTGGGTGTTCTTTTCCCTTTTGAATTTTTTTATGTCTACATAAATGTTCTTCTAAAATTTGTTTCACATCTATTTGAGTGTTTCAGGAATGGTTTGAGAACACACTGGGATCAGATTCAGTTTCAAAAAGACCTTGTTTTTTGTCCCATTTTGTTTTTTTGTATTGCTCTCATCCCATTTCTGGATTTGGGCATTCATACTGTATTCTTTTTATGGGTTTTATTTATTTTTGAAAAAATTGTTTTAGGATCTGCTTAACTGCAAAATAGGTTTGTAAAATCTTCTGCCTTAAATGTATTATATCATTTGGGTATGGCACACATATACCCTGCTCCCCTTTCTCTCTATAGCCCTTGATATTTTATATACTGTATACCTTAGTAGAACATAAGCTTGAAGAGGATGGAGATTTTTGTACTTTGTTCACTGTTCTATCCCCAGTCTCTGAAGGAGTGCTTGGTACGGTAGATGCTCAATAAATACTGAATGAGTGAATGAAAGATCAGTTTGATAATTTAACTCCTTAACTGTGGGATTTGAATAAGAGAAATGATTTGCTTGAATGTTCAAATTAGAGACTGAAAGACTGAAAATTGTTTTATACTTGTGATAAGAAATGGAAGAAAATTCACCAAGGTAAAGGATTGGGCTTCTAATACCATGCTCTTTGTTAGGCCACAAGATGGTTTCAATTTGAGCACAACTCAGGTCTTGCAGATCTAGATGAGGCTGGCCTGGAAATCTCTACCTTCTTTGTGGTTGTTATTAAATCTCTGTAATGTATGTATATTAATAGCTTTTCCTATGCTCTTCTCATCCTCTCCTGCACTGAATAATTTCTGATCTAGATTAGTATTTTGTAAATTTGAGTAAGATGCGAACTTTATTTTTTTTTTTTTGAGACAGAGTCTCACTCTGTTGCCCTGGCTAGAGTGAGTGCCGTGGCGTCAGCCTAGCTCACAGCAACCTCAAACTCCTGGGCTCGAGCGATCCTCCTGCCTCAGCCTCCCGAGTAGCTGGGACTACAGGCATGCGCCACCATGCCCGGCTCATTTTTTCTATATATTTTTACTTGGCCAATTAATTTCTTTCTATTTTATAGTAGAGACGGGGTCTCGCTCTTCCTCAGGCTGGTTTCGAACTCCTGAGCTCGAGCGATCCGCCCGCCTCGGCCTCCCAGAGAGCTAGGATTACAGGCGTGAGCCACCGCGCCCGGCCGCGAACTTTATTCAAAGGAAGAAATTTATTGAGGTCCTTCAATGTAGATATAATGTTCTAATGTTTATGTTAGATTATAATGTAGTTAAACATGTATGCAGCTATAAAGAGCAAATAAATATGTAATACGTATACTACTTCAATATTATTTTGATGCTAATTTGACTAAAGTTTGAAAAGCTAACTACATTGATGCATGCAAGGTAAATGCTGACATGGCACACCCTCTGCAGATCTTTGTGTTTGTCATTTTTAATTTTTTTTAATTTCAGCATATTATAGGGGTACAAATATTACGGTTATGTGTATTGCCCATGCCCCCCTCCCCTCTCGAGGCAGAGCCTCAAGCGTGACCATCCCCCAGATGTTGCACATCTCACTCATTATGTTTGTATATATCCATCCCCGCCTCCCCCCTCCCACACGCCCGTGTGTTTGTCACTTTTTGAAGATCCCGTGATAACTTACCCTCGCTGCTTTTCTCCACTTGAACTGCTGCTAGAACCTTTTGTTCACACTTTGGCTTTCATTTGCCTTCATTAAATCAGGGTTTCTCGCACATTGGAGCATATCTGTAGGTGTTAAATAATTATTTTCCTAGTGAATTCAGGAGCTAAAGAACATCTTATTTGATTATCATTGGTTGTTTAATATTTTTCTTACCTGTGCATTCTACTCATAGTAGAAATAATTATTTATAGTAAATGTTACTCTCCTTAAATGTGTTGTTATGTAAAACATTGAATTAACTGATTTTTAAAGGGTCTCCTTGAATGCCAACCTAGGTCTAGTGCTATCCCCTTTTCATAAGATCCCAGGTAATGCAGGTTAGCGTCTCTTTTGCATCTGATGATTTGCAGTTATTTGTTGATTACTGTAGAAGGCTTTTTGGATAAAATGCTTTTTTTTCAGATTGTCTTAAACATTGCTTTCTAAAACTGGGAGGGATGTGTTGTTTAATGCATGGTAGGACGAAGTATTAGTATCAACATGTTGTCAAATGTTTTCATAGGGAGAACTTGGTGTACCTCATTATTTAAATTTTTATAATGTAAAATGTATGTTTTGAACCTTTAGTATATCAGAAAATGGCTACATCTTTGGCTCCTGTGATCTTGAGCAAGTTTCACTTTCTGAGCTTTTATCATCTTTTCTGCACAGTGGTTGCAGATCATGAGATACAAAAACGGTGGAGGGATACTAGGCACTATTTCTGGTAACTTGAGGACCACTAGGGCATAGACATTGGGGAGGAAGAGGCATCAGCTGGTAAAATGGCCCCAAGATGCAAATGAGTTTAGGAACAGAAAGAGGACCAAACGGGATGTTTGTGAAAATACTTTGTAGATTTACAGACATTCCTTACAACTCAGGTGCTGTTTAGGGAACATGTGTTTGTTGTTTTTCTCCTTCCATGGGCTATGGTTAGCTGCAAGGTGACCTTGCCTAGGAAATTGGATCCTGCTTTGAAGGGTGGAAAGGAAGAGGTTGGACCCAGGAGTCACAAATTCCAGCAATTTGTGATTATTGCTGGAATGATTAGTGTTATTTATTTGTGTGAATAGTCCTGTTCTATAAGATTAGCAATAGGAAAGAGAGAAATAGGCTTATTACCAGAAATTTGGGATGAGGGAGTTTTGTATTATTTCTGACTCTTATCACATTCCCCTTTACTTCACTCTTGGCTTTGCTGTTTGGAATGCTATAGTTGTGCCATCTAATAACCCGGCACTGAAATCTAATCTTGGGTATCAGATTCTCCTTTGTGGTTTGATTTGTTAATAATTAAAATACCTAAGGGTTCTGGGTGTGAACTGTGCATACTTTATAATTAATTTAGAACCAGGGAAATTAGAGTTTTCTATGAAGTAATTAATAAAACATTGTGGCTTTAAGAATGTATATAAATATACAGAAATAACCAAAACATATAGGACATAGTTTAATTATGCCTTTATAACATAAACGTGAAAGAAGTATTTTTAAGCCTCTTGGTGCCCTCTTCCTTTCTGGTTTGGTGTGTAGGAGTCTATGAGAAGTTTTGTTAGTGTTGATGCTGGTTTGGCTTTTTTTTTTTAATCTATGTAAACATGACCGTAGACAGCTGTGTTTAATATAGTAAAGAATCACGGGGAAACTTTACAGTGTTTCTTGTTGGGACTTAGTGTCTGTGTATTTCAGTACTTAAAGGATGTAGTTCGGTGCTTTGAAAATGAGAGGGAGGTCGCCTAACTCATAGCTCAATGCCTGCATGTCTAGATTGTTCTGTCCTGGAGGTTATTAGCAACATGAAAGTTGTTTTTACTCTGGTTAAACGAAGAGTATTAAGTTAAATAACTTTATTGTGGAAGTGTTTGTTTATACATGGCCGGTGAGTAGGATTTTCTTTAAAATCTGATACTGCATAGAAATGTTTTAGGTAACTAGAGTGCTGGAAGAAAACTGCTACTCAAGCCAAACTACTTTTTGCTTTGCAGAAAAGTAACCAAGATTGAGTGACCATGGCCTGAAAGATTGTCCTCTGTTTCTCCACCTCTCATTTCTGAGAAAGCAGGGCATTAGAGCAGGTAGAGTTGTGTAATTGCATCAACTACCTGGGCTGCTCAAGTATCGATTAGACTCTTACAATGTTCCACCTAAGAGATTGTTGCTGATTGGCTGGTTTAAGTCCTTTGGTTTGACATTGATTCACTCTAATTAATGCTTGCCATGTATAGGCACTGTGCTGCATGCTCCATGATGGATACAGAAAATAATAAGATTACCCCTACCTTGAAGATGAGCTAGAACGTGGTAAGAGTCCCAGGGGAGGCACAGTTCTGGGACGTCAAAGGGAGGTATACAGTAGCCATTTGGTGATATTGATGGGGTGGGGGTGAGGCAGTGGATGAGACCTGGGTGGGGCGGGGCCCAGTTAGATAAGCAGGTGGTTCCAGTGGGTAAAGGGTGGGTGACAGAAATGGTCAAAGGGTAGAGAAGAAAGGTCAAACTGACAGGATTGGGCTACTGTGAATGTGAGGGGCAAAATAGAGAGAGGAATTAGGTAGTAGCTCTTAATCAGAAGCCCCGAGATTTCCCCCCAATCCTGTCAAAATCATTTATATATGCACTTTGGCATTTTCTGGGGGGATAGAGAACTTGGACCTTTTCTCAGATTTTAAAAAGGGTCCAGCACCCAAAAAAGATTGACCATGCGGTGCTAAGTTTTCAATCTTTAGTGACTGAGAGGATGGTGAGGCTTGTGGAGAAAAGAGGCAGTTTTATTGTAGAACAAACCTTTCCTTGTGGGAAGGATGGTGGGATTGAGGGAATAGGGTGGCTTGCATTGTCAAACTGGTTTCCCATCCAGCAAGTTAAGTTGATCAATTGCAGTGGATTGAGTGACAGTGAAGGGCAGGTGTTCTCAGTCAAAGGAATTCCTCAGCATTATTTCCCCCCTTATTTGGAGACTAGATTGATGAAGATGTGGGAGACTAGAATGTAATTTAGAGTAGTTTCTAGTGTTTACTTTTCATGGAAAAGTGCCTCTTATGTGAAAAGTGTTCTGTATATGATCCTATGGGGATCTATAAAAATATCAGACAGGGACTCTGCTCTTAAGGAGTTTATGGTATGTAATAATGTAATAATTTCCTTTGACTTTTCATTCAGCTTGGATCTGTGTATGTTGAGTTATCTTTGACCATTTCCTGGGCAAAGAGAAACATTGCTGTTAAAATGAACTTGAAGTGACTTTGGTTTGTCTTTTGTATTCCCTTTTAGAGAATGGAAAGCACTGGGATTAAAGGGTTTAGAAAATACAATCATAAATATACTGTACTTGTAATTAGGAACCTCTGTACAGCTGATTTTGTGACTTTTAGGCAACTCATTTGACTCTTGTGACTACTGTGTGTCTAAGTGTGTGTTCATGTGTGTATGTACACACACATATATATGGCTTTGTTTAAAATGCTATAAAAAGCTCATTTTAAAAAATGAGCCAGCACTTAGTATTCTAAGATAAACTGCCCTTTCTATAATTGATCATTTAAAGATACTTACTACACTTTAATTGGTCAGTTTCCATCTTTCTGAAATGGGAATAATAATTGTATCTTATAGTTGTCCTGAAGATGAAATTAATACATATACATACAAAATGAAGCTCTTTAGAATAGTGTATATAGCTACATGGTAAATGTTCAAAATATCAATGGCTACATCATTAATAATATTAATATTTTAAAATTAATGCTGTCATTTCCTCCTTTTCTATGGGTGAATGTGGAAGGTGACTATTCTTGTTATAAAGGGATTTACAATGAGGTACTTAAATAGCAAAATTTCCTGTGCATTTATTTAAATGTTCAATTTATATATGTTTATTTAAAGTTGTGAAAGTTAAGAACACTTATACAAGGCTGATTCAGATACTAACTAGACTGCTCATTTAGGTTATAGAATGAGGAATTGAAAGTCATCTGCATTTAATTAAGGAATGGATTGATTGTCTTGACTGCTGTTATCTTTTCGTTCTTTTTTATTGTTTGACTTTCCATGTGTTTGTCTTTTTTTCTTTTCATCTTTTTTTGGTTGCTTTCTGATTTATTTCCTGTTCAGTTTTCAGTAATGGGTGTGGAATAGGGCAAGAACTTATGTTGGTGCCCGTTGTTTGAACCAGGAAGGAACATCTGCATCAGACAGCCTGGGATTTAGTGGGGAGGGACTTCAGATAAGTTCCTGCAGAGCTGCCCTACCCAGGGAACCACTGAAATCTGCAGTTACCTAACTCATTCCAAATCCGAAGGTATGCAGCTCCACACTTTGTGTGCATAATGAACATTTCAAGCCTTATTCATCCAGTGTTTTCCAAATGCTTCCATTTATTTTTCCTTTTTTAAAACCAGTAATTATGGAAAAATCTAACTATGTACAGAAAGAGTAGTAATAAACCCCTACTTAGCCATCATACAGCTTTAACAATTTATCATCTCATGGCCAGTCTTGTTTGCCGTATCTTCCAACCATTTCTTCCCTCATATTATTTTGAAGGAAATTGTAGACATCATATTATTTAACCTAAAATTATTTCAGGATTTAGCTCTAAGAGATGAGGAATTAAACATTCATACACACATTTTGAGAACTTCCCAGAAATGTAAAAAAAAAAAAAAATGCATACACACACATATATGTTCATTTTTTATGGTCTGACTCAGGATTGATTTATGGTGTATTTGGTCTCAAGTATAATGTATAAGTCAGTCTTTCTTTCTTTTTAAGACAGGAGTCTTGCTTTGTTGCCTAGGCTATAGTGAGCACTGTGGCATCAGCCTAGCTCACAACAACCTCAAACTCCTGGGCTCAAGTTTTCCTCCTGCCTCAGCCTCCTGAGTAGCTGGGACTTACAGGTGTCAGCCACCACACCCGGCTAATTTTTTGTTTCTGTTTTTAGTTGACCGGCTAATTTTTTCTGTTTTTAGTAAAGATGGGGTCACGCTCTTGCTCAGGCTGGTCTCGAACTCATGACCTTAAGTGATTCTCCTGCCTCGGCCTCCCAAAGTGCTAGGATTACAGGCGTGAGCCACCGCACCTGGCCTGGTCTCTTTCTTCCTCTCAACTTGGAATTTGTTTTGAATAAACCAGGCATTTTTGCTTGTAATTTCCCACAGTCTACATTTTGCTGTTTTGTATCCCTCAGGTGTTGTTTCACATATCTCTCTGCCACTTGTGTTTCCTGTAAATTTGTAGCTGGTTCTAGAGGATTTAGCAGGTTAGAATTGATTTTTTTTTTTTTTAAATAAGGGGTTTTCCCCCCATTAAGAGGCATGGAATGTCTGGTTGTGTTTCACTTTTATGATGATCGCAGCTACTGATGATCAATACCTAGATCTGTTAATTTAGTAATGGTGATATTTACTTCTATTCTTTCCATTTATTTTATCAAAATCTATCAGGAAATAAAATTTAGGGCATTTAATGGCATTACGTCTATTTTCTTTTGAATTAGTTATTTCTGTGACATCATAGTAGTGATTAAAATACAGTACATGATTTGGTGTTCAGCTATGCAGTATATTATATTGGATAGTTGATTACTGCAGAATGACTTCAGACCCCTAGTTCATCTAGTTAGGAGGTTGTCCTAGAGTGCTTATTGGAAGTCACTTCCCAGCTAGAAATAATAATTAGGGATTAGTATGCACTCAAATTAGTGCATACTACTTTACTTGTATAATGTTATAAATAGCTGTTTTAAAGTCTTACCTGCTTCTGTTAAAGTTTTTAAAAGCACATTCATGTACTTAATTTTGTAAAAGTACATTTTAGGCTTGATTTGGAGTCAGGAAATAATAGTCTAAAATAATTATGTCTGCTTAGTAAAGTTAGCTTTGGTATTACTTATCGAAGACCTTGTTTCTAAGATGAGTTTTTTTTGAGGGGCAGGTAAAATAGTAGAAGGGAGGTTTGGAAGATAATCTGATTTTATACAGTTTTTTAATTACAGTAAAGTCTCATTTCATAACTGCCGCATTTTATATTGGAGTATGAGATCTGGGACCCACTTGGTCTCTTTGAGGACATTCTAAATAGTCTTTTATTAATGTTTATATTAATAAAATATTTTTGTTTCTGGGAATAATTACTGTATTTGAAAAAGAAAACCAAACAGTCCTGGCTGGGTGGGGTGGCTCGTGCGTGTTAGCACTCTGGCACGCTGAGGCGGAAGGATAGCTTTAGGCCAGGAGTTCTAGACCAGCCTCAGCAAGAGCGAGAACCCGTGTCCACTAAAAATAGAAAAAATTAGCCAGGCAATGAAGAAAACAGAAAAAATTTGCGGGGGGTGGTGGTGCACTCCTGTAGTCCCAGGTACTTGGGAGGCTGAAGCAGGAAGATCTCTTGAACCCAGGAGTTTGAGGTTGCTGTGAGCTAGGCTGACACTACAGCACTCTAGCCTGGGCAACAGAGTGAGACTCTATCTCAAAAAAAGAAAACCAGTCCCTTCATAAGTATTTCATTTAAAGCAAGTAGCTGAAGGTGGTTTACTAGAAAGTAGTCTACGGCCTTGTGGTTTGACCAGCTCAATGAAGTTCATAAGAATATCTGTGGTAGGGTTAATAGGGGAGATTTTCTTCAGTAAATCTAAAGGTAACCAGATATTTAACTTCTTTCCCTTCACACATTCTTATCCCTTTTTTCTTTATTCACTTCAGATCTCATTCAAGGTCAGTGCTCTTTAGGTGAGCAGACTTCCCTTTTAATACCCAAAGCTAAGTTGGGTTGATTCTTCACACATATCTGCAATTGAATAAAGCTGATTTCCACTTCTGTTTGGGGTATTTTCTGAGTTGCCTTTCAAAATGCACTTGACTTTTGATTGTATAAATGGACATACAAGGCAAATTAAAGTGATAGATCAGGAGATAAAATTTGTTTCTCAGCAGTATGTCGGATGGATCTTTAGCAAGTTATTTTTTGGGTAACTTTTTAGAAAATAACGCCGTGACAAATCTTTCTGACACATAGCAGTTTTGTTTTCTGGTCCTTCGTCTTGCTACTGTACCTTCTTGGATTCAACACAGCTAGAGTGATCCAATTGAGGCACTTTGTACAGTAGAGATGGGCATTACATTCTCATCCTGATTTCCAGATTAAAGCTGTCTTATCTAAAATAAACATTATTTATTCAAATTCAACAAACATTTTGAAGCAAGGCTCTAGGGCAACAGTGGTAAAACAGGTAGATAAAGTCCCTGTCATGAAAGTGTATATGTTAGTGACATTATCCAGAGATCTCCAGGCAAAATAGCGGCATTCCATATAGGTTTCTCTTTTGTTCAGTTATCTGAACATATCTAGACATGCTTTTTGAGGAAAGTCAGAATGTGCCTTTGTGTAGAGAGAAAAAGTACAAGCTAGGTTTTAGAATTTCACAACATAACGTTGTCTTTGTCACCTTTGAGTTTGGTATGTAGAAAATGGATCATCTGTGAATAAAACAAGAAGCCTGATTTCTACCTATTGTATTTTCTCTTCTTATCCTGGTCTCTAGAGCTAAGATTTTGTGGTAAATTGCAATAGGTTTTCTCAGTTTAGATTTTTGGTAATAATTCTTCTCTGTCTTCTCTCCTCTTCTCATCTTTAGTCTTGGCTAGTAGGGTTAAAATTTATTCTGATGTTATTGAGTTGATGATTAGCTACTTCTAGTCCTTTGGGGGAAGTAGCTAAATGTAAACATGGTTACTGCATGTCCTGAATTTTTCAAGGTAATCTCAATTTGTGTTTTGTTCCATTGTTTGACAGACTTAGTTTTAAGTTTAGATGATAAATGGTCCTTGAGGCCAGTGCTCTTCAACCTGAGTCCATGAACCCTGATGAACTTTAGAGGGGTGTTTTGTGAATCTCTTGAAACAATGATGTCAGACTTTGAAGATATGTGCTGTTTCCTCATGAGGGGCCCATTTTCTTTCATCAGAATTTCAGAGAACTTGGTGACTGCAAAAATAGGTTAATAACCACTATACTTTGTATGAAGGGGATTTTAATTAATAGGAATGATAACATTCCTCCCCCAGACATTTTGGCAGTCAGTTAGAAGATTGTCCACCTTTATTTTATTCATTGGAGCAATGAACTGTTGAATTATTGGAGACATTCTCTTGTACTGACTTGGATTATATAGAGTTCAAATCAAAATAGCTTTCTTGTTATTTTTCTTTTACATGCTCTTAAAACATCAAATTTAACCAAGAGTTCTTTTTTACATTTACATTGTTTTGGGTTGAATTGTGTCCCCTCTCCCAAATTATATGTTGAAGCCCTAATCTCTAGTACTTTGGAATGGGACAGAATTTGGAGAGAGGGCCTTTAAAGAGGAGGTGATTAAGTTAGAATGAGGCTGTTAGGGTGAGCCCCAATCCAATCTGACTAAGTGTCTTTAGAAGAATTAGACACAAAAGAGACCAGGGGTATATGTGCCCCAAGGAAAGAGCACATTGAGGATACAATGAGAAAGTCGCCATCTGCAAGCCAAGGAGAGAGGCCTGAGCGAGAAACCAAACCTGCCAACAGCTTGATGTTGGACTTCCAGCCTCCAGAACTGTGAGAAATAAATTTCTGTTATTTAAGCCTGTGGTCCCCAACCACCGGGCTGCAGACATGTCCGCAGAACTCTGCCACCCCATCTCCACCCCCAACCCTTAGTCTGTGGAAAAATTGTCTTCCGTGAAACTTGGGAAGGGGGGACACAGCAGGAGGTGAGTGAGGTATTTACAGCTGCTCCCCATGGGTGGCATCACCCCCCCACCAATGGAAAATTTATTCTCCATGAAACTGGTCCCTGGAGCCAAAAAGGTTGGGGACCACTGATTTAAGCCACCTATGTATGTTATTTTGGTATGGCAGCCCTAGCAACCTAAATACACTCAGGATGAAGTAGTAATTGAGTGACAAAAGTATAGTAAAGTAACTGCTTCTCTTTGCCCCAGTGTATTCTTGGGGAAATTGTGAAGTGTTGTGTATAGCTTCACGTGGTCCACTATCCAAAAAAGTTGATAGGACCAACTCTAGATATAACAAATATTAATATTCCTACTCTTTTTTTTTTTTTTTTGAGACAGAGTCTTGCTCTGTCGCCTGGGCTAGAGTGCCGTGGCATTAGCCTAGTTCATGGTAGCCTCAAACTTGTGGGCTCAAGCTATACTCCTGCCTCAGGCTCCAGAGTAGCTGGGACTACAGGCGCATGCACTACCATGCCCAGCTAATTTTTTGTTTCTATTTTTAGTTGTCCGGCTAATTTTTTCTGTTTTTAGGAGAGACGGGGTCTCGCTTTTACTGAGGTTGGTCTCAAATTCCTGACCTCAAGCGAACCTCAGCCACTCACAGTGCTAGCTAAGATTACAGGGATGAGCTGCTGTGCCCGGGCTAATTCCTACTCTTATTGGTCTTACTCTTTATTGATTTGTTTAGCATTTTACAGTTTCTCATTTGCCTTTGGTTATATTTTAATGTCATTCTCTTCTGTTCTTTAGCATTTCTCATTCTATTTGGATTAATTTTTGTAAATAAATCCATTATAAATTGACACCAGAACAGTACAAGTGTATTCTCCTGTGTGTGTTTGGTATAATCATTGTAACTTTATTCTTTGGTAATGTTATTTGTCCTCAGGCCTCTGGTCCAGGCTGTCATATTTAATTTTTGAAGTTTCTCTTTACCAAAAATAAAAGTTGAATGTTTCTAATGATGTCTGCTTTTATTGCTAAGTTTATTTCAATTCATTGGAAAGTTTTAGATTTGGAAATGAACGAAAGGCTAAGGGATCAATGTGTATTTCTCAGGTTTGCCACGAGGGCAGAATTCCTCTGATTTGTTCATGCTGAAGCCCTGGGGCCTAGCACTACTTATGACACATAAAGGGAAGTGAAATATTTGATAAACGAATGGATTAGTATCAAACTTGAGCCATCCAAAACTGAACCCACAGCCCCAGTTCTGCTTCCTTTCATGACTTGAGGGATAAGCTTGCTAAGGAGTAGTCCATCCACGGGCCCCTTGTGTGCTCCTTTGCTCACTGCACAGTGTGGTAGGTGAGAGTGTGGGCTTTGGCTCCTGACTGCATGCTCCTCCAGGCTCCATGATATGCTTGCTGTGTGATCTTTGCAAGTTCCTTAACCTCACTGTGCTTTGGTTTCCTCATCTACAGTAGGAGATAAGAGTATCCACTTCTTAGGATTTTGTGGGTACTATGAGCTTTAGAACAGTGCCTGGTATGTAGTAAACATTTTAGAGGTGTTAGGGTTGTTATTCTAGAATAAAAACAAGGTATTCTATTATCACTTATGTGTACCTTTTATCTCTAGCACTACCTTGGTTTCTTTCCTTAGGCATAAAAACAATTCTCCGTATTAAACAAAACCCTTGTCTTAAAACTGGCACGCTTGTCTTGCTGGTAATAGTGAAAATTAGCCCTGTCCCTTTGGAGAGTGATTGAGCAAGATAAATGCAATCATAAAAATATTTGCATTCTAACTCAGGAATTCCATGTCTGGAAATCTTTTCTAAGGACATATCTTTAAATGTAAAAGGGACTGTATCTATGTGGATGTTACATTATAATGTCCATGGTTAGAAGGAATGGTTAAATCAACTCTTGTACTTACACATTGACTGGATGGGTTTGAAGACCATGTATAACAACATGGAAAATACTTGTGATATAAAGTACAGTATTTTGTATATGCATTATGATTACAACCATGTTAAGGAATACATACTGACATTCAGGTATTTCCCTAGGATAGGACTTGTAAGGGCTCCTTTAATCCCCCCTTCCCCCTCCCAATCTGCATTTATGTAAAGCCGGTTCTAAAGGCTCAGATTTTATCCTGAAATTAGGTGTTCTATATACCTTGTTATAAGCCATTATTTTTGATATATGGCTTTAGGAATTCCAGGTTTAGTTAAATTCTGTGGAATGGGATGGCTGTGGGGTTTTGCAAAGATGAAGGTCACTCTGTGTACTCAAGGAATAGTTTTATATGGGGGATAAGAGAAGTGCGCAAACCCCAGGATGTACTTACCAGGTAACATTTACAGTTTGGGCTCCTTGGTGCTTAATGATTGATTTTTGTATAATGTAGATGTCTCATGTTACGTCTTGGATAAAGACAGCCTGGTTGTGCTGTATTTAAATACCATTGTGAATTCTAAGATGGAAGCTCTGAGCAATGAGTTCTTGAAAACCATGCGTATGTTTCCAAAGCCCATTCTCTGTATTACTCAGTGTCTATTAACAGACAGCAAAGGATTTTTCCATCGTGCATCTCCAACCACCCAACCCTCCTGAGGCAAAATTCAGAGGTTCCATGATATGGCTTTAGAGAATATTCCTTAAAAAGGAAAACTAGGAGCCTGGGTAACAGAGCTACACCCCATCTCTAAAATCAAAGAAATAAAAAATAAAAGCTGGGCTCTGTACCATAAGCTTGTAGTCCCAACTACTCAGGAGGCTGAGGTGTGAGGATCTCTTGAGCCCAGAGTTTGAGGCTGTTTTGAGCTATGATCATGCCATGGCACCCCAGCCTGGGAGACAGAGCGAGACCCTGTGTCTTGAAAAGAAAAAGAGAAAAAGGGTGAACTGCCTCCCTGAGAAAGTCATTCCCCCAATATTGTGGAGCTTAGTTTGAGTACTGTCTTTTCTGACCTATAGTTTTTTGTTTTTTTTTGGTTTTTTTAAGGCACTCTGTGGGAGTTGGATGCATTCTTTCTGTCAGTGTTCAGAGGCATATTGGGGGTGGGGGACAGGAAGAGTGCTGTGCCTCTGTCTATATTCACACCCTCCTGGTCTTGGCACCTTTTCCAGTTCAGTAGCCATGGAAGCAGCTTTTACATACTTTTAGGTTGGTGTGGCATGTCTGTTTTTATACGTCATAGTGCTATAAGTTTTATGTGGCACTTAAAAATTGACCTAATTTGAAAGAAAAGGCCGTTTGAACAGATGCTGTCAATGTAATTTTATTTGTGCCATAATGGAACCTAGGTTTTTGATACGCCTTCTTTTGTAGTGGGGAAAAGTATAGATCCAGGAGGCTCAATTTTCTACCTAGTTGTAATCTTAATTTTACCACTACCTTCCTGTGGAGCTTTAAAAGTCACTTTACTTCTACGTCCTTATTTGCAAAACAAAGATTTCATTATCTGTGCATACAGTACTTTGCTGAAGTTGCTAATCATTTGTGTAACGTGCCAGTGAAGAAATCTATCATAAGATGGTCTCTGGAAGCTTTTACAGTTTTTAAGAAGCAAATGGTGCATTTACTTACTTTATACTGTTTTCCTCTGAAGGTGTAAGAAGGTTCCTTCATGTACAGATATTCTATTTTTATTCCTCTGATTTTTATAAACAAAGAATGGCTCTTATGGTATAAATGACTCCTTTTTGGAATTAGTATTCCTGCCCTTGACTGAGGCAGGAAGAAACAGGAAATGCCTTATCTTCTAACCTGTTTTGATAGGCAAGGCTGAAGACTAACAAGGAAGAAAACAGGCATTTGCCTTTGATGTTATGGCTTCCAACGAGCACTAAGAGAAAACTCATCCTTTCCCCTGTTCTAGCCACATGTTGCCGTTTAATTGCTCACCGGTCCCGTCTGCCTCTCTACAGACTAGAGTTAGTGTGACTCTTTAGGCTTTGGGATTTATCCATGCACCTTTTTTTTTTTTTCAAACACAGTTCAGTTATCTTCCATGGCTTCATTTTGGGATTGTACACTATCTTTAGGTGAGAGTTTTCCCAGCTTTGAGCTGAAATTACACACAAGAGTCCAAAAGGAATACTGAAATTATTGAAAGTGGGATTTTGCCCTTCACTGGAATAAAGTTTCTCAAGTTATATTGACTTGTTGTTACATCTCACCATATTCCTGGAAAGGTTTAGGTGGCAGTATGTATGGAGACTCTCCTCCACAGCCAGGCCTAGTGAGAGTTGCTGTAGTGAGTGCTCACTGTCTCACCCTCCACCAGGCACTATGCCTTCTTGTCCATTGCAGTTTCTCACGGCAGGGTCACCAAGGGTCACTAGCACCAATGGGACATGATTCTTTATTTTACCTTGCTAGAGTCTAAAGTGATTGCTCCTTCCTTTTATGTATATATTTTTTTCTGATTTTAAAAGTAATACATGTTCATTGTCGGAAATCTTGAAGAAAGACTTGTAATCTCTATCCAGAAAACTTTTTCCTCATTGAATTGTTTCTGTGACAACTGGTGTTTTCCCTTCGTCTTGTTTCTCTCGATCAGATCTGAATCAGTTGGCCTGTGGATGTTTCTGTCTTGCAGGCACTCAAGCCCAGCGTCACTTAAACTGAACAGCTCTGCCTCTCCTACTCTAAATATGTTCAACCGCTACCTTTGTGATACTGGGAAGTATCACTCTTCACACGGTTGGTGAAGCCATAAGATGAGGACCCATCCTTGACTCCTCTCTCTCATCCTCCATTTTTTTAGTCAGTGGTTAGAATCTTGTTTGTTTTTCCTATTACTCCATTGATTTGCCATCTCTCCACTCCTGGCGCCTTAGTTCAGACTCTCTTTATTTCTCAACTACCCGAGTTTCCTGAAAGCATCATCTACTTTTGAACCTCTGAGGACTTCAAGGCTTAACACCTTTTGTACCACATAGAAATCTCTAAGACATACGCCAGGGACCTCACATTTTTGGGCAAACTGCACGTTATTTAAATCATCATAACTACAGTGAAAAACGAGAAAACTCCTGAGTGGTCCTTAACAGATGACGCGCGAAACAAGAGAAAACTCGTGAGCTGTCCTTAAGGTGTTAACTTACAAAATCAGGGCGTATGTGACCTGTTCCTACACCCCCAAGTCTGAGTGTGGTGCTGGTGGCCTTCTCCCCACTTCATCCACACTTCTTCCTCCTGCTTTCCCTCTGTTTTCTCCCACGCTCCCATGGACTCTCACAGCTCCCTGTACTATGCTTACAACATGTATTTCGTTCTGCTGTAATTGCCTATTTACTTTTCTGTCTCCTTAAGGGCAGCAACTATGTTTTATTCATAGTTGCATCAGTAGTATCCACCCTGGAGTGGTTAGTAAACTTATGATAATAAATGGGTAGAAGGAAATTCACATTGTC
>VBSM01002121.1:11916652-11933913 GCA_008086735.1 Cheirogaleus medius | reverse complement strand
TGCACTGACAGAAGGTAGGCTTTCCTGTAGCTAACAACAGTGTAGCAGAGATGACTAGGACAGTTGTGCTGGGGATGCACAGGAGGGCATAAGTTTAGTGACTTGGTGATTGGATGTGGGGGTCAGGGAGGAGGAATCCAAGTGACTCAAGCCAGAAACTGGCTTGATGGACTAGGTGCTTGAGGCTATCAACTAGTATTCATTTTGAGATTCTTTTTGACATCCAGGTGAGTATGTCCACTAGGCAATGGACATGAAGTTTGGGAAAGCATGCCTGTGGAACGGTGGGAGAGTTAAAACTATAAGAGATCACTTAGACATGTAGTTTAAGTGGAGCAGTGGTTAGAAAAAGAACCTGGAAGAACACTGATGTTTAAGGGCTGGGGAAGAAAGCTGGGAAGGCTGTGTCAAAGAAACTGAGGAGTTGGAGTTGAAGAGGGAATTAGCAGTGAAAAGGCCATCAACTTTATTGTGCTTTAAGGAGAGAATAACAAGTAACAAAATGGGTCTGTTTTTTCCCCTTAGAGTAGGTACTTCAGTATGAACTGTCTGCCTGGTTTTTGGTCGAGCATTACTGCCTTACCCCTGTTCGTAGCCTATTAATAGTACCCCAGCCCAAATCCAGAGCCCCACTGACACTCTTACACTGATTGGATCTAACACATGACCTCTAAAGTCCCTTCAAACTCCAATCTAAAGTTAACAACAGATTCTGGGCCCAATCCCAGAATTCTGATTCCCTGGACCCAGGGATCTTAACTTGACAGGGGCCCTTCTGAGAGTCTAAGATGTGTAAGTACTAATAAACCTCCATTTTATTTCATTTCAAGAGAGCAGGACTATATTATAGCAAACTTTCAAACTGTAATTGTGATGAAGAGGTTGGCAACCATGGAAACCTAGCTGGAGCTTTACCCATGCCTGTCTTTGTGTGGGGGGTTTGTTGGGGATGGGGAAAGTGTCACCACCTGGTGTGATCTGTTGGAGATTTAAAGTTTTAATTGCATGGATTTTTGCAGCACATGTCCCTGTTTCCCTGCATCATGTCCTCAGTCTACCACTGATTTTAACCAAAACTCAAGATTTTTGGGCCAAGCAAGGTGGCTCACGCCTGTAATCCTAGCACTCTGGGAGCTCGAGGCAGGAATATCACTTGAGCTCAGGAGTTTAAGACCAGCCTGAGCAAGAGTGAGACCCCCGTCACTACTAAAAACAGAAAGAAATTAGCCGGGTGTGGTGGCATGCCTGTAGTCCCAGCTACTCGGGAGGCTGAGGCAGGAGGATGATTGAGTCCAGGAGTTTGAGGCTGCTGTGAGCTAGGTAGGCTGATGCCAGGGCACTCTAGCTCGGGCAATAAATAGAGTGAGACTCTGTCTCAAGAAAAAAAAAATTTTTTTTTTGCAGAGTCTAGCCAGCACCTGTCCCACCACTTTGTGCCCCAGGGCTTTCAAACCCTGAGGGAAGGGAAGAGATACTAACCCTAGGCAACCTTCAGTCAGTGAGGGATTCATGTTCTACCTCCCTCAAGGGTCCTGTGGAATTGCCCCCATTTTCCAGAGGTCACCTTGATTATGTGGCTTTTCCCTTTCCCTGTTGTACCTTTCCTTCCCTCACTTCTATTCCCTGGGATCATCTCCTGTTTAATCTTGCTAAAACCTTGTATACAAGCGTAATGTGTCAATTGAGCTGACTTTACAGCTTAAATGCAAATAAAAGCCTTCTGTAATTACATTAGTTTTTTCTTAATGTCCCTGTCTATCAATAATAGCACCTAAAATAATGTGTGGGGGAGGAAGTTGAAGAGAACATACTGTGCAGTGCAAAACAGCACATACATTGCTAAAGTTTAAATTAAATTTATTCACACTCTGTAATGAGATTATTATGTGAGAATTTATTTTTCTTAACCTCCATTTCTTTCATTTCATTTAGGAAAGGGGCTGAAGGGTTATGAAAACCCAGAAAATAGTTGGCACAGAGAGACAGCACTAGATGTGCCTCTTTTATGTTATCTTGTTCTTGAAGAATTCTAGGTGGCTCTTTCTATAAGACTAAATTATAGGATATAATGATAGAAAGCTATTAAGAATGCTACCAGTGCACAAAGGCAGAAGATTTGTACAGATGGTTAGGATATAAATTGCCGAAGATCAGAAAGATCCTGATAAGATACGTTTCAAGGGTATCATTTAAAAGACAACTTGTGTGCCTTAAATGTCAGACTTCCCTTTACCTGGCTAGAAGATGCCCATATTTCTTCTTTTAGCTGAGACTGGACTATAGGAATTAAAAGTTGAAGTGAAAAGTAAACTTGTTCCAGATGATCACTTGCATTCTTGGTGATTAAAATTGACATCTGAGCAGCTCCCATGGAGGCTTCCTTATTGCAGGCATTCAGTAAAGGTTGGTGGAGCAAATGAAAGGGAATATGCTGAGTTGCCTAAGATATGCCTTAGACTGCTGTCCCCGTGAGCGAGAGTAGGTGAAACTGAACAGGCTTAGACCAGTAGATGCTGTTGCCTCACTCCCACCAACCTGTGACTGCAGCTCTTTATTTTTTTCTGTAGATTTTGCGGGAGGTCAGGCATCCTTGGAAAACACTTTCTTCAATCCAGGATTTTGTGTGTAGCAGTGTGCTATTTTATGTAAATTGTAAATAGACGATGATTATCTAATGGGTAGTCATTAGATTATCTAGTATTTCAACCCATCAGTTAACATTTCAACTCCTACCCAAAGAGGAAGTGACTTGCTCAAGGTGAAATGATATGGCAGGGACTAGAACACAGGCCTCTGTTATGTAATCATCTTTTTGTCTCATTTCTGAAATGGCTACCATCTCCACCCCTGGCCAAGGGAACAAAACAAGGCACTATTTTTCTGAACTAGTTCTAAGTGGTTTTTAGAATTAGTAAGGATTATAGCTTCTGTATTTGATTTAAGATAATACCAGGAAATTTGACAGTTAAATGTTTATACAAATACACGATTTGAAAAATCAAGACTAATAGATGTGCAAAGTATATAAGCAAACAAGTGAAAGATTATAAACATCTGAATATTGAGCAATATGGGAATAGTTTAGGAAGCAGTACAATGATTTTGATGGGCGTTTTTGCAACTAATAAAATGCTAGTTGTGATAACCTAGAAAGAAATAGTGTTAAATAAAAACTTTTCTAAAAACAAAATTGGTTTCTTAATCAAATGTGTATTTCTTTCCTGTAGGGCCTCTGTTATGCACCTGAAGCCATACTGGAAACTCCAGAAGAAAGAGTGCCCTCTGGAAGTCAGCAGGGAAACGCTGAGAACTCCTATGAGCCACCAAAAGGCTATAAGTGATGAAAAATGCAGAGCTAGCTACATGAAACCAAGTGTCTTTCCTTCAGTTTCTCTTGGTAAAGCATCATCTCAAAAGCCTTTTGGGATCCTTTCTCCAAATGTTCTGTGCAGTATGAGTGGGAAGAGTCCTGCAGAGAGCAGCTTGAATGTTAAAACCAAAAAGAATGCACCATCTGCAACAATCCACCAGGGCGAAGAAGAAGGACCACTTGATATCTGGGCTGTTGTGAAACCTGGAAATACCAAGGAGAAAATTGCATTCTTTGCAGCCCACCAGTGTAGCAATAGGATAGGATCTATGAAAATAAAAAGCTCCTGGGATATTGATGGGAGAGCTACTAAAAGAAGGAAAAAATCAGGGGATCTTAAAAAAGTCAAGATACAGTTAGAAAGGATGAGAGAAGTCAACAGCAGGTGCTACCAACCCGAGCCTTTTGCGTGTGGCATCGAGCACTGTTCTGTGCATTATGTGAGTGACAGTGGGGATGGAGTTTATGCTGGGAGGCCTCTGTCCGTTATACAGATGGTTGCCTTCCTTGAGCAAAGAGCTAGTGCTCTGCTAGCTAGTTGTGCGAAAAACTGCACAAACTCATCTGCTGTTGTGAGGTTTTCTGGCCAATCCAGAGGGGTGCCCCCAGCCTCTGAGCACTTCTCTGCCCCAGGAGCATGTGAAGAACCCATAGAAAGGGGAAATCCTGAAGTTGGTGAACCACAGAGCGAACCAGTCCGTGTCCTCGACATGGTAGCCAGGCTGGAGTCCGAGTGCCTGAAGCGGCAGAGCCAGCGTGAGCCTGGGAGCCTCTCGAGGAATAACAGCTTCCGTCGAAACGTGGGCAGGGTGTTGCTTGCCAGTAGCACTCAGGCTGATGAAGGCAAAACAAAAAAAGGTGCCACGGAGGCACCTGATGCTCAGGTGAATCCTGGGGGATCTGTACCTGTAGCCTGTGTCTCCTCAAAAACTGACGATTCTCCTAAAGGGGACAAGGCCTGGGATGGTGCTTCTCGGGGCGGTCTCTCATTGCCAGCAGGTGTGAATTTCCACATGGACGATGCAGAATTAGAGCCAAGTCCACAAACTGCCATGAAAAATAGCAACAGGTATGATGTGGAAATGACAGATGAACTTGTTAGGTTACCTTTTTCTTCTCACACCTGTCCCCAAGCCACTGAATTGGCCGCAGATGCTATTGATGGTATGAGTAGAGAGCCTGTGCCACTTACTAGCCGCAATCCTGATCAGAGAAGAAAAGTATCTTTGTGCATTAGTATCACTGTGTCCAAGGTGGAGAAAGACCAGCCTTCTATTCTAAACTCCTGTGAAGACCCACTTCCAGGGATGTTGTTTTTTTTGCCACCTGGTCAGCACCCATCAGACTGTTCCCAGCCGAATGAAAGCACAACAAAAGAGTCCTCGGAGCCCAGCCCGTGCGATGCTGCTGCTGAGGGTGACAGCGCATCTGGAGAGAAAAGTTGTTCTGCTGAGCCGTTTGTAGCACCAGCTACTTCTGTGGAAAGTACATTACCGGCGCTTGAGGCATCCAGTTGGAAGAAGCAGGTGTCTCATGATTTTCTAGAGACCAGGTTTAAAATCCAGCAGCTTTTGGAGCCTCAGCAGTACATGGTTTTTCTGCCCCACCACATCATGGTAAAAATCTTCAGGTTACTTCCCACTAAGAGTTTAGTGGCTCTTAAATGTACCTGCTGCTATTTCAAGTTTATTATTGAATACTACAATATTAGGCCAGCAGATTCTCGCTGGGTTCGAGATCCACGCTATAGAGAGGATCCTTGCAAGCAGTGCAAGAAAAAATATGTGAAAGGGGATGTGTCCCTGTGCCGGTGGCACCCCAAGCCCTATTGTCAGGCGTTGCCGTATGGGCCAGGGTATTGGATGTGCTGCCATCGGTCTCAGAAAGGCTTCCCTGGCTGTCAGCTGGGGCTTCACGACAATCACTGGGTTCCTGCCTTCCACAGCTTTAATCGGGCAATCCATAAGAAAGCGAAAGGGACTGAAACTGAAGAGGAATACTAAAGTCCATGTGAGAGCTAACAAAAGGACTCATTTTTAAAGCCACAAAACACCATTCAAGTGAGTGTTGCCTCTCGAGAGTTATCACTCTAGGAGAATCTGTACTTACTCCATCAGGACTGCCATTGCTCAGGCATTTTTAAAACTCTTAATTTACGAGCTTTACGGGAAAATTGGTCTCATTATTTTATAGTGGCATCTCACATTGGATCCAGGGTAGTATCCCACAGTTTGATTTACTTGGCTGTTTTCCTAATCAAATCCATCCTCAAAGGATGAAGACTTGCTGCCGTCAAGAACGTTCTGAAGAGTTTGCTGCAGACTCTGCAGGCAGTCCTCAGAAAGAGGTTCTAGAAATGTTTTGAGCACTGGCACCATATTTGAAGTAAGTGAATAGTGTCCTATGAAAAGAATAGCAGGACTCTTGGATGAAAGGTATTTCTTAAAAAGGAATAAGTCAGGCACCTTACCTTAGACCTTGTATGCTCGCTCCTGTGAGATTGATGTTTGTGGTTGGGGATGGATTTCATGCCCTGTGGTGTTTACAGTGTATATAATGGTTGTGTTTTCACAGGGCTATGAAAGTGCACATTAACCCTGAACGCCTTTACCTTTAAGTGAGTGCTTTGGCCCCTCTGTAAATAACATGATTAAAATCCAGTTGTACATAATGGACAGCTGGCTGAACAACATAATCACCACAATGCAGCTAGGATAGTGTTGCGGCTATAACTGAGTGTTTTTTGATTGTCTAGTCTCAAATTTGTATATCCTGTATAAAATATGAATGTTTCCTAAACAAACTATGAATGTTTCCTGTATAATATATGAATGTTTCTGAGAAGAAACTCTAAATAGTTAAAAGGCTAACCTGTTCAAAGGATACCAAATAATGGTTTAACTGGACAACCTGAAAATTAGCATAGAGAACAATCTTTTGTTATATTTTAGTGATCTGCCAAGATTGAGAAAATATTATATATAGTCAGATTATAACATTCTTGTCTATTTTATCCTTTGTCTGGTTACAGTTTTTTTTTTTAAACTTCAATAAAAACATGCATCTTAAATGAGACCTGAGTTTTACAAAGACTTTTTCCTCCTCTTGTGATACAGTATTGAATAAGTGAGTAACTTTTTCTGCCACAGAAAAGAGACCATCTTAACACCTTAAGGACCGCTCACGAGTTTTCTCGTTTTTCGCTGCAGTTAAGATGATTTAAATAACGTGCAGTTTGCCCAAAAATGTGCGGTCCCTGGCGTATGTCTTAGAGATTTCTATGCGGTACACGAAAGGTGTTAACATTGTAAGTTTTTGCAACTCTTCAACACTTACTTTGAGTTGTCTGCCCAACATCCCCTATATTTCCTGTTTGGTGTCGTTATCTAGGGTATTTTACAACTTGTCCAGGTATAATCAATTATTTAGAAGTCATTAAAGATATCTATTTAGGCCTGTGGTCACGTAATGCTTGGTGGGCTGGAAGGTTTCAGACCACAGAAAGCTACTGTGGGTGGAGGACTTGAAAACTAGGGTGGCTTGAAATCAAGTACCCACCAAAAACCCTGCGACCAGCCTAAGCTCTGGGCTTGTGGAGAACAGATGGTAAATGTTCTAGTGGGAGGTGCTATGCTAGGTGACATGCTAGGCTAGAGTCTGCATCGGATTTGTCCCTGACACAGGACCAAGAGGAGGCTGAGAATAGCTTGCTTTTCTTTCAAGGGAGTGGTTTTCCTCGTGACTCACCCCAGCTGAGGCATGTTGGAAAATGCTTTTAAATTCCGGAGTCCCTTGGGCTGAAGTTTCCCGTGCTTGTTTTATTACCCTTTGATTTGCTCTAAACTGGCAAGCTCAGTAGTGCCTTCCTAATAGGTTTGCTGTGATTCATAATTTAGGATTAAAGGAGATAATGTACATAAAGGACTTTGAATACAGCCTGGTACGTAAAAAGTGCCCAATGTTAGCTATCGTTACCAGCTGTGCTTCTATATTTGCCCAGCATGGACACAGGTAAACAACTCTTGTTGGTTGGTTTTCACGAGTCAGCCATTCCTGACCTGGTTTTCATGTGGGACACAAAAAGCTGTGACTGTGTGAGGGGTTAAAGTGAGCAAGAGCAGAGAGCACAGCTAGAATGCCTCAGCCTCACTTGGCATGTAGTGCTTAGGCCCTCAGAAATCACTGATGACCTGTTTTGAGCTATGCAGCAGGACCTGGTTCCCAGTGCCATCTGCATGAGTGACAGAGGATTTTAGCAGGTGGCTTCAGAGGGCACCCCCTTCCTGGTTTTCACCTCCAGACAAACGTAGCGTTCCCTTAGGAGGAAGACGCTGTGCTTCAGGGCCCCCTAGTGCCAGGCTGGTGCACACAGCCCAGTTGTTAATTTCCTGCAACAGTGCAGCACTACCTGCCCCCCTGCATTGCCATGGGCCACAGACTTCAATGAAACAGCAACGTGGGCACCAGGACCCTAGCCTCTCCCCAACCCAGACCCCTGCAAAGAAAACAGCGAACCCCCCCACCTTCAGCTTTTCCTCAGAGGCTCTGATACATCTGGCTTAGTTTTTTCTCAGCTTCTCACTTCAAGCCCTCAATTGATAATTTGAAAGGAAAACCAGAACTAGAGAAACCAAGAGGGGTCACAGAGCTCCTCCTCCCACCTCTGGGGCAGCCTGACTCTGTCCCCTGCCCAGTGGATGAGACTAGAGACCCAAGCAAGGAGTGACCTGGAAGTGAAAAAAGGACCAAGATCAAAATTGCTTTTTTAGGCTCTGTCAAAGTAACTCTGGGTTAAAACGGCCATATTTCTGAAAGGACCATTCAAATTTTACCACAGACCCTGCCTAAGCACACTGATGGCTCTGTGCTTTGGTAGCACCTCCTTTGGAAACCCACCTTGTCCCCCCATTCACCTTTTCTGGCTGGGTGCCTCTCAGCACCTGTGTGCATCTGCCACCGCACAGCCCTCTTACATTTGACTCTCCGCACCTGAGAGTTCTGGGTCCAACCAACCGTGGATTGAGAATACTGCTGAAAAAACTGCTTCTGTGTAGACTTTTCTTGTCATTATTTCCTAAACAATACAGTATAATCACATGGCATTTACATTGCCTTGGGTATACAAGTAATCTAGAGATGATTTAAAGTATACAGAGGATGTGCATAGGTTGTATGCAAGTATACCACTTTTTATCAGGTGATACAAAATGGACATCTGTGGATTTTAGTATTCTAGGGAGGCCCTGGAAGCAGTCTGCCATGGATAACCAAGGGACAACAGTATATGGAACTCTCTTGTCCACTGCACTCTGGACTCAGAGAGCATCTTGTCATGCCACCACCCTCAGTACCCTCACACATGGTACATGATCCATAAGATGTTTGCCTTCCTCCCTAGTGACCATCTTAATGTGAGGGGTTCTGGCAGGTTCTGACTGTTCTGGTGGGCCATACTGTAATTTCCTATCTAGTATGAGAAACCTGAAGCAGGGATGAAAGGGGTATTTTCCTCTGGTCACAGCTAGTCCCGTGAGAGCATTCTTGGCTAGGGAAGCTCGTTGTGCACTTGGTATAATCTAGGCTCTGCTGTTACCAGTAGCTCCCCTGGCAGCAGGCTGCAGGGTACAGCATGGACCTAAAGGTTCCTTTTTCGGGCTTTGTCCAGTCACCCCCTGTAATGGACTCATCAGTGCCTCTCTGCCAACATTTTTGGACCAGCCTTGAACACTTTGTGAGTATCCCAGATGTTTTCCAGTTTTGATAGCCATCATTCCTTCCTTCTTCACTCAGACTGGCTATTCACCCTCCTTTATCCACTGCCTGCTTCAAAAACAAAGCCAGTCTGCACCAAACCCTTCTTCCTGCACACCACTGACAGCACCAATAATAAGGGCTGATGGTATCTAGCTGCATGTCACGTTTGAATGTGTTCTCTACCGTGCAGCATCTGGCACTTGGGGAATCTAATCGTTTCTATCCTTGTTTTTCCTTTGAGTTCAAATAAGCTAGTGTTGCAATCTTTGTGATTTGGTGAAAGTACCTGTGTGGGAAACGTGCTGTCCCCTCAACTGACATGCACACCATTCCAAAGTTTGTGGCCACAGCTAATGTTTGCACAACATCATGGGAAGAGCAAACATTGTGGTTATGCACCCTTGGGTAACACCCAGTGTATTCAAACCAAGTCAGTTTAAGGCTGGCCTTCTACTCCAGGTAAAGAGGTAGGGTGGCCGTGCCAATAGCTCCTCAGCATTTCTCCTAGCTGGCCTGGCCCTTCCACAGCACTCTCTCTCGGTACCCCTCCACCTACAGATGGCCCTTCTCTGCAATCATCTAACCTGAAAAGTACAAACTACTCACTGGGACACTGGGGGGAGACAAGTTATGTGGGTGGAGAGGGGAAGGGATTTTCCAAATCTACTCTTCCTCTGAGCTTGAGAGGTCCCCTCTAACATTACCCTTTCTCTCTTGTCACAAAGTCTGGGCAATTTCCACAGGGGCATCCTGGAGGCACACTCCTTTCCCAAGGTCTGTTGCAAGGAACCAAGTTACTGTAGGTCACATGCCTCATATGATGGCTACCAAAGAAAAATACATCCTTAGAAAAAGTGACCATTTTCCCAGCTTACCAAAGAAAGACCACTATTATTAATACCACAATGATCTATAATTTAAAAAATATATATAACAGGCATATTTTTCTTAGTAAGAAAATTTCTTAAAAATTATTCTATAACTTGTATAAAATACCTCAGGATTAGATCTCATTCTTGGTACTCTCAATGTAACAATAGAAGTGAATAATCAATTTGAAAAACACATACATATTAGCAAAGTACTGTTAAAAGATTTATTGTAGTAATACAATAAAAGTTTAGAAAACATTTGTATGACTCAAACTGGTTTAGAAGTTGCAGAGCAAAGGGAAATTCCTGCAACGTGACACTGCGAGGAGATTCTGAGACACTAGTACTTTGAACAGCATGCCGCTGAATGCTCTTTCCCAGATGATAAAGGGGTCCTTAAAGGAATCCGTCCACTGTACCCAATATAGTGACATGCTGTTCCCCCCCAACTTACAGATGTGCAAAACTTAGTTATATTCCATTACAAAAAAAATGTCTTTAACAGACCATCTTAAGCAGCCTATTTGGTGCCTGTGGGTTTTTATTAGTATTACATTTTTTCAATAAATCGTTTTAAAATGGAAAACATGACCAAGTTCTATGGCTTTTTGTTTAAAAAAAATATCAGCTTCAATTTTTTAAAAAGCTGTTTACATATGGTTCTGGCACCTACATGAAAGATTTTAATGAGCAGCAAAAAGAGTAGAAAAAACAGTGGTTGAAATGTATATTTAAGAATATTTACAGGGTGGATCCAGTGCAAAATTAATGAAACCCAAAATATTTCAGCAGTGTAAGCCAGTATGTTGATGTTCAAAACCACAAAAGGGTTTGATCACTTAACCCTATGTAAAGTGCCTCTAGTTGATATTAACAACAAATATACCTTATCAATCCCTAAATTTCCCACATCCTTGAAAGTTTTGTTGAATTACTCTAAATATGAGTCTGTGATCTCTGGATTCTATACTTAAGCTTCATCTAACATTAAGGGTTTTATAAGACGCTTACTTGAGAAAGCCATGACTACCGTCTCTCTCGCAGGCGAAGCCACTCTCTACTTATTCCCAAGCTTCCAACTTTTTGAGACTAAGCTCTTCCTTCTAAGGATCTGAAGTACCTAGACAACTCTTATCTCATAAGATTATTTGGTTTTTGTTCAAGTCTACCATATCCACTCTCTATGAACTCCAGAACTGGATGGTAAAATGCAAGCCCAGCAGTCATGAAGCTGAGCATTTAAAACAGATACCAGCTGCATAAGAACCCACAAGGAGAAAAGCCTGTTTCCTCCCTAGCAGAAAATTTATAGAGCCAGGGAACTTGGACTCCTGGATAGGAATAAACTCCCTCCCCTCTTCTGCCAAAACTATACCAAACACCAAATAATACCAATAGCAAAAGCTATATAGCACCTCGGACGTAGAGGCAAATGTCAACTATAATTACGTGAGAAAGCAGCTGGGGCATGGCAAACCTCTGAATGATTTATCTGAGGTGCTATCATGCTAATCACACCAAGAGGATAGGGTAATAATGCCTGTTAGGAATTTCTCATAGGACTTCTTTTTGTAGTTTTTATATAAGATTTTTTGCAGTTATTAAAAATAAAACTACTTACATATTTGTACATAATGCCCCTCTCATTATAGTTTTCTTCTAAGATTGTCGCTAAGAATGACAAGACATTAGCTGAAAATGATCTCTTGGTGAGGGAAAATTCTTTACATCTGAGCTTTCCCCAGGATAGAGAAGAGCGGTATCAGCTCTAAGGTTCAGCTCTGCATTTCTGAGCAAACATAGTGTCCTCAGAGCAACAGAGTCCTCTAGGAAACAAGCAGGATGGTGGTATCCCCTGTAAACACCTGCCACCTACTAAATCCCTTAAAAAGAAATTGGACACTGCAAGAATGACTAGAGGCCACTTAAATAAGTGGCTTTTCACCTGTGCCCAGGCAGGCATTTTGCTTACATAAGGGAATGACCTTAATGACTTACTTTCACTCAGAGAAAATAAATTCAATTTCAAAATGCACATAGTGTGAATGGTGGGAATTCAATAACTTAGGTAAGAATGAGCAATTAATTCCCCGCAGAATACAAGAAAATAGTTTTAAAAAATCTCCAGGACATTATTGCAGCTAGGATTTCTTCCATTTATGGATGTGGGTCCTAAAGAAAAAAGACCTTAGTTTTCTTTGGTGTGTGGGGAGGAAAGGAAAATAGGAATGTCTGACAAACTACAACAGAGCAGCACAAATGAACTATGTTTTAAACTACCCCCTCCCCCAGAAAAGGCCACCCCTCCCAAACAAAACCAAATTCTTGCCCTAAAAACCAAAGATGACCAAACTGTAAAGAAATAAAATATTTCAAACTGCCTGCTGGTACTCTGTACAAAAAACAATGGCAGAAAAACAAACTCATGTTACAGACTTTTTATCTTTCAAGTCCTAATCATTAAGAATCACTTCTTGTGATCCAATCAACCTCTAAAACTTCAAGTGTCAGGAATAGTCTCAGCATGACAAGGACCAACACACTGACCTGTGTCTGGGGGTCCCTGTGGCCTGGGACCAGAAGGAACCTCAACACAACTGGCCACATGCACAGGTCCTTCTGCCAACACTGGTCTGGGTAGAAGGACCTTTGACCCCTCTTTCCTATTAATTATCATAAGCATGTTGATCACTATCACAGGCCACTTGACAAATAGAAATGTTTCTCTCCCCGCTTAAAAAAAAACCCAAAACAACAGTTTAACCTCTTTTTGTTCCAGGCACTATCTTAACTAAACAGATATGGTTTACTAGAATGTAGTGAGAGAACTTTCTTGATGCAAATCTGGCATGTTTTGGTCCATGCTTGTTAACGGTGTCCAGTGTAAGCTTTAAACCAGGAGGTCACCGAGGCTGCTGCGGAGGAAATCATCCCACCTGCACTGCTGCTTGCGATGGGGGGAGAGGCCTGGCTGCTCTGGCTCTGGGAGACTTCCACGGGCTGGGAAGGGATGTCACAGAATCGGGGGCTTGGCAGGTTCTCCCAGTCCGTGCCCAGGTCAGTTTCCTCATCACTTATGTGCTCGTCTCCACTCTCATCTGATTCTCCAGCAACTCCGGGATCCACAAACTCCATGGACTCCTCAAGGTCTGCTCGCACTTCAAAGGGTCCCGACCTGTGTGCAGACGGGACCTTTTTAGGACAACCACCATTCTCACAACCCGCGATAACATGCCTGTGCTGTCTTCTCCAAGACCCTCTACCTGATGGGATGGAGGGACACCTATGCACACACCACTTCCTAAGTCTGTACAGCACTCACTGTTGATCTACAACTGAGACTTTCTTTACCCAAATAATAACCCCCATCCAAGTAATGAATAAAATAATGATACCATGCTTTTCCTCAATTCACTCACTTTGTGAAGACCCAGGATGAGGGGGGAAAAAGAAACCTCATCCACTGAGATGGTCCAAGGTTGTCCAATGTATGATTTCCTGGTATTAAAAAACTATACAGATGTTCCCTGCCTCATGGAAGCCCCAAATTATTAAACTCTTAAGACTCAAAGAAGATAAATGATGTGGTTACATGCATGTAAGCAAAGCTTCCTTGGACTATTGTCAACAGCAGGCTCCTGCACATACATTTTAAAATATCATCACATAATTTTCTATGGACACATTTACTACATAGGATGAGAAAACTGTTTAGAATATACTCATCTGCCATAGTATATATTTCTGCACTGTTTCAGGAGAAAGCTATTTTTATTTCCCAAAAGTCTCTAAAGACACTCTCACTGCCAGGTCCAATATCCTTCCTTAGGCCTCATTCTCTGTGCGGCACCTCACACCCCCCTGGGGACTGTGTCACATGAAAGCTCACAGAGGCCTTTCTCCTGCTCCCCCCCCCCCTGCTTTCGGATGCTCCCAGCTCCACCTCAAGGGAGCCGGGCTGCGTCCTCCTCAGGCCCAGTGCCCGGCGCCACCATCCCTGCTGCTGCCCCAAGATAAGCACACGAGGCCTCCATTCACGTAAAGGTTTTGCTGATAAACAGTCTGGGGAAAACAGCAGAGGTCAACAAAAACAGACAGAAATGAGAACTACCCTAGAATTGTACAGCCTGCCATTTTAGTCTATAGTCCAGCATTCTTTGCAGCCTTCGGAATGATAAAAAGCTGGCACTGGCCTCCAAGGCACCTCACTAGATCCGCACCATCTGACTCTTTTTCCAGGGGCAAATAGCCCTTATTCTTCCCAGCTGGAATAAAGCAATCATAGCTAACATTTACATTCCAGGCATGGTTTTTAGGGCTTTATAAGTATTAATTGAATTGGAAGATGTGCTACAGGGTGTTCCCCTTGGTCTCCAGTGAATGATTTACATTTTCAAACAGGCCCTCAGACCAGAGGCTCCCAAGTTTACTAGGCCCCTGCCCTGCCTGCAAGTCTATTTTACAAGGTGAAAGAAGAATTGGGGGGTTCTCCCCTACAATCTTCCTGTATCGTCTTGGAACTTTCTCTGCCAGACAAGCTAATGACCACTGCAGCCAGCACCTTGGCGCCGAGCATCCCTTTTCTGTCTCCTTAAGGTTCTCCTTACCCTTCATTTCTTTTCTCCCTTCCCTTTTTCTTTCCCTTAGCAAACAGTTCTACTCTAAAGCCATCTTTTCAGATTCCTTTCCTCCTAGCTCCAATCCTGAATATCCTCTGGCCTGCCAACGCCTAACCTCTCACACTCATCTTCTCAGATACCTGGGGCTGTCAACCGGGCTCAAAGCACAAGCCAGCTGGGACTGCTGCCCTCTTCCCTCCACGTCTGGGGTCACCGGGCTACCTGATATCACCAAATAAGCCCCCTTTCCATTTTCAACATGTCACCGTAGCCCAGGGCCTGGCCCTCGCTAGATCACCATCACCCCCCACCTGCCTCATCTGGCTGGAGGGCTTCCTCTTTCTCCCATGGCATTTGCCTACTAAAAATGGCCACAATTAAAATACCTTAGCTCCCTGCTTTACTACACATGAGGCTGATTCTGTTCTGTTCAGCACTGTGGTCCAAGGGCCTCAGCACTTAAGGCCAGGTTAAGTGTCTGTCTCCCCCAAGCTACCTCTCTGGCCCCAGTCAGCTTTCTACCATAGCTATTTCCTTCCTTCCTCTTAGCTCTGGGGGCTCCGCCTGTTTTGCCTTCCTCTTTGATGCTGCTTTATCTACCCTTGGGGTCCTTCCAGATCCCCTCTTTAAGGGTTTTCCCAGGAGACTGGCAGGAGTGACATAGGGAGGAATGACACTTTCTCCTGGCAGAGCGTTCCCAATGGAAGCTGCGCTGGACTCCAGTTCTCTACTTAGAATCCCAGGGGTCAATGAAAAGCGAACAAATGGAAGATTCCTAAAGTGGCCAGTTTGGAGCAATTTTGGTCCCAATGAGCAACCTACATTCCTGAGAAGCTCCAAGAGCAGGAGGAGAGCCCGTGCAGAGGTCCCAGGATGTTTCTCCACTTGACACCTCCCCTCCCACCACTTCTAGGTTGGAGAGCCACCACCTACCTGGCTCTCCCGCCTCAGCCAGAGGCACAGCCCTCACAACTAACCGGTGAAAGAATTAATTCTTTTTCATTTAATGTCTTCAGGGAACAACGATTATAAAATTGTTTTTCTAATTTTTACTTTAGGTGCATAATGAATATCTTTACTCTAAACCTGAAGCTAGAATACTCATTTTCTCATAATGCTGCAGGGAGTTACTCTATCAATTAAGGCAACAAAATGATCTTTCTGGCTTCATAAAAGTCTCTTCACAATACATCTTATTTCAAAACACTATCTGAGAGAATGTATTAACACCAACAGTGAACTCTTAATGTAAGCCACAGACTTTGGGTGATGCTGATGTGTTAATGCAGGCACTGTTGTGGCAGAAATTGGATCAGATAAGAATCATCAATAGACACCACATCCAGGGGGAAATTCTGATAAGGTATCTGCATGGTGTGAAAGTGTCTCCCTCACAGACTGTTTACTAGTTGCAAGGAAGGAAAAATACACGAACTATACGGTGGGGAAACCGAATAGCACCTTGACTAGGTGATCAAGGTAACATCCCCAATATGGGACAGGTGGACACCGCGTGCCTTCAGATATGATATCCAGGAGACACCCTCACTTAGGTGCTATTCCAGCCTAGAATGCACAGCCTGAATCTGATTGTGAAGAAATATCACAGGAACCCCAAATCAAAGTTCTATTAAAAGGAGAGGAGGGGCCTATGCTTTAAATAAAAAAAAGTTAACGTTGTAAAAGACAAGGTAGGCTGTGAAAGTGATCCAGATTTAAAGAAGGTTAAAAGAAACATAGCAACTAAATGCAATACCTGACTCTAGACTAGATCCTGTATAGGAGGGAAAATGCTCTCAAGCTCAGTGTCAGGACCACCGACAAAACATGAATATGGGCAGTAGGTTAAAGTACTTTATCAGTGTTAAATTAGCTGATGTTATAATTGTACTTTAGTTAAGAAAATATTTTTAGGAAATACACACCAAAGTATTTAAGGGTCAAGAGCCACAATGTGTGCAACTTACCTTCACAGGGTTCAGGGAAAAAATGTTTGTACATGTGTGTTTGTGTGTGTGCATTTATGTACACACATACAGAGACTGCACAAATGATAAGCAAATGGGGTAATAAAATATTAATGATAGGTGAATCTGGGTAAAGGGTATATGGATCTTTGTGTTATTTTTATTTTTTGCAATTTTTCTGTAAGTCTGAATTTATTTCAAAGAAAAAGGTTTTTATTTTTTTATCATTTTTTTTCCAAAGAAAAAGTTTATCTTGGTTTCAGGATGGGATCCTCAGTTCTGAATGGAAACAGGAAGTCCCACCCAGGTTCCATTCATAATCTTCTCTAAGCTTTGATTTTGGTGGAAGCAGGTGTGACAAAGGGACTTTTGAAGCTCTGGCCATAAACTTGGATGTAACCGATGGCCTAGCTGTGTGTGTATTTCTGTAGGGCAGAGCCCTATAAACGGAAGACCTGACTCAAGAACAAGCCCATGGAAAAACCTCAGACCCTCCAGAGAATGCTTGTCTTTTAACTTTGTTTATGGTATCTTTTTCCAGAGACATTTAGGGTTTCAAAATATGTAACTACTTTTTTTTGTTGTTGAGACTGAGCCTCACTTTGTTGCCCTGGCTAGAATGCCATGGCATCACTGTAGCTCACAGCAACCTCAAACTCCTGGGCTCAAGTGATCCTCC
>VBSM01002121.1:11901450-11916552 GCA_008086735.1 Cheirogaleus medius | reverse complement strand
GCTGAGGCAGGAGGATTGCTTGAGCCCAGGAGTTTGAGGTTGCTGTGAGTGAGCGAGGCTGACTCCACGTCACTCTGGCCCGGGCAAAAAAGAGTGAGACTCTGTCTCAAATAAATAAGGTCTTTTATATCATCTGGAATTAGAATATGATATGAATCCAACTTTTTCCCCACATGAATACCTAACTGGCTCAACACTATTGAGCTATTTATCTGATTCAAAATTCCACCTCTATCCTATTACATTCCCACACATACACGAGTCTGTTTCAGGACTATTGTCTTCCTCTAATCACTCCACCTATTTGCATGTTAACAGCACCTGTCTTAATTACCTTTATACTATGTTTTGAAAGGGACTGATCCCATCCCTCATTATTTTTTTTTTTTAAATCTCCTTACAGATTATGCTTCTAGCTGAACTTTAGAATCGGCTTGTCAAGGCTCCATGAAATAGGATCAGTTTTCCTTCTGGGAGAAGTTGCTTTTTTGCACTATGGAGCCTTCCCATCCTATAAAATCATAAGGGTCTTCACTGCCTGGGGCCTTCTTTCATTCAGTCCCACTCCTCATATGGTGGAAGTTTCATAATTTTCTTTATATAAGTTTTATATATATTTTATTAGGATTATTGCTATATATTTTATAGTTTTTGTTGCTCTAATAAAAAGGAAGATTGTTTCCATTACATTTTCTAACTGGTTGGTGTTGGCATATGAGAGAAAGCAGCTGCTTTTTGTACGTTCATCTTGTACAGACAGAACTACCATTTTTTTCATGTTTGCACTTATAAGTGATGAACTATCATTTCTAATATATCTCTTAGTTCTCTTGGGTATCCAGTTCAATAATTATATCATCTAGGATAATGGCAACTTTGTTTCTTTCTTCTCAACATAAAAATATACCTTATTTCTTTTAAAAATCCTTTCCTTGGCAAGGCCTCCACAGCAATGTTAATATAACACTGATAGTAGCTCCACTACTTTTATTGGCTCTGTGACCATGGCATGAATTACTTGACCACACTAAGCTTCAGTTTCTCCTCTCTGTAAAGTAGGAAGGACATGATTCAAATTATGTAAAGTGGTTGGCCCAGTGTCAATAAACACTGGCTCAATAAATATTAGCTCTTATTATTAAGGATAAATCTCCTAATGCTGAGCCATTTACAGATAAGGTACAGAGAAGATGCTAAATGAACCCACAGAAATCAACCACTAAAACTGGGATGGATTTCTAATGTTCAGGTTTCCGTCACTCATGAACCAATGAATGGGATTAGGGTTCCAGTGTCAAAGCAAATGGATGATGGGGAAGAGAATCCCTGAAGAACTTTCTTTCCTACCACTTGTTTTTCTTTGAGTTTTCTTTCAAAAGTGTATATACATTACCCATGTCATATCTCTGCAGAAATGTATGGAAAAAAGGGTAAGCACTCAGAGCAGGGATGCTTGGATGGTACCAAAACTGAGCCTCATATTTCATGCTTTTATGGGGCTAAGAGAATAAAAAGATCCCACAGACCAGTCCTGGTTGGTGTTTTTTTGTTACTGACTTCTTTTTACGCCAATGAGTTTAAACCCAGTTCATCCCATAAACCTCTAATACCCTTTATCTCCAACAAATGGTGACCAGATTAACTCAGTGATGAAAAGAAAATTGTGAAGAACTGTTATAAGGGGCAAAGAGCGAGTGGGAACAAAAGAAAATGCAAAGAAACAAGGCACACGCTAGGCAGGGCTAAAGAAAAATAGATGTAGGTTCAAAGAAATGGCCTTTGGCCTTCAGGGAGACCACAAGAAGGCCCTACTCCAGCCACATTTGGGCTCTCCTATTGCATTTTCGGTGTTAAAAATGTTTGATATTTTCTCTTAGAAATGATTACAAAAGCACCATAAAATTTCAAATGTGATTAGCCATTGTTTCCTTCTGTATGGGACTGTACTATTTTTGTCCTTTGTGAGTTTTGGATTAGGGAACAGGCCCCTGTACTCTGCCAACATGCACAACTCTACTTAAAAGTAGTCATAAAACCAACACTTAGAGAAAAGCAACAGATACCCTTCTTACCTGCCTAGGTGTTCTTACCTGCCTAGGTGTTCGGAGCTTGGACTGACCAGGTACATTAGATTCCTGAGGGTGTGCAGTGGTTGTAACTGATCTAAATTTACATGCTAGAAAAAGCAAAGAATTGATTAATACTTCTGACTATGTTACAGATCAAAAATTAGTTCACAATACATTTTCCATACCTGGGAAAAACAAAGGTAAAGAATATTTGCATTCAATTTCTTCACTGCTCGAGTAAATTTCTGCTTGCTGAGGTTTTCCCCACAAAATTCACTGTAAAACAAATATAATTTATAAAGTGGGTTTTTTGGGCAGGAATTCTACGTTAAAATGTCCATTTACACTATATTTAGATATAAAACATACACTGTATCCTTTGCCTCCTTAATTGCATTTATCAGAGACTTTCTAAGAACAAACTACTGCCCTCATGGAGTACAATTTCACTGCATCTACACAAATTACAAATGCATATGCCCTTTGACCAAGCGATTCCACTTCAGGAAATTAATTCTACACAAATATTTACACACTAATGAAATGGTGAATGTACAAGATTATTCCCTGAATTATCAAAGACTGGTAAGACCTTGGTACATTTATAGATAGGAAACTCTCTAACTATCCACTTTATGCAGAACAACAGCTGAAGGATACAACGGCCCTATGAGGCCCCACAAGATCTGCACCGCTACCTTCCTCTTTGCCCTCACTGCTCTATCCAGGGCTTTGCATGTGCCATTCTCTTTCTCTGCTGCCTCTTTTCCTTAGGGGTCCACACAGCTTGCTCCCTGCCTCCCTCAGTTTCCCACGTGACCACACACCCACCCACTCAAACACAGCAAGCCCCTGCATGCCTCCACGATTCCTTCCTCTTGCCCTGTTTTAATGTTCTTCACAGCACTTATCACATCATCTGACATACTGTGGATTTATTACTTGTGCCTTCCATTAAATGTAAGCTCCAAGAGGGTTTATTTATGCTTTTGTCACCACTATAGCCCCCAGTGCCTGGAATAGTGTCAGGCACACAGAAAGCACCCCATAAATATCTGTTAGATAATTAAGAACTTAAAAGGAAAATGCAAAACACTAGTATAGCATGCTACCATTTGTGATTGAATGGGGGGGTGGGGGTAGAGATAACATGCTTATATTTGCTTGAAATGCAAGAATAACTAGAGGGTGGTAGGAAGGTCTTGTCTTAGCAGGAACTGGGTAGACTATATATCTTTACTTTTTTTTTTTTTTCCATTTTAAACCACGTGAGGTTTTTACTTTAAGCAACAAAAAAAACAAACAAAAAAATTCAACTGTTACAATTTACCCAGTTCTTACACATGAGGATCAGCATTATACCCTCTGAGTATCTTGGGTTTTCCTTTTATATTCTCTGTGGTCTTCTCAGAGACTTCATCCATAATTGTAAGATGAATTTGCACATAAGGCTTTTGAAATTAGTCTCAATATTCCAGTTAGACTTTCTCTGTCTTGGTAATACTTAAATTTTTGTTTTTTGTTTAATCAGAATAAATAAGAACACAACAGAATTGAGAGATCCATGGTAAAGATGATAGCACCACCTTCAATTACTTGCCTGTTGCACAGCTTTTTGGGAAGATTCACATCAAGTATATGAGACAAAATGTTGACAAGCTGAGTCGCATAGCACAATGCAGCACTGATCGTGTACGCAGGGTTATTATGCTCCATGTCTGAAGTAAAATGATAATCAAACACAAAACAACCTTAATTTCAACAAAAATACTAATGAACCAAGATTTTATTGTTTACAATTTTATCATTATTGACAGTTAAAAGTTTTACTCCTTACTTAATAGAAGCTTCATGGCCAGATTTTATAAATGGTTCATTGTTTATGTTTTTTGGCTGAGTAGAACGTAACATAAGCAAATGGGCCTACACGGGCCCAGCATAAATGAAATGAAAGTCTGATCACTTGGACTTTATAATGTGGTTTCAGAACAATGAATGCTCAACTCAAATGTCACCTCCTCAGAGAGGCCTTTCCTGACTACCCATGGAGGAGTCATTCCTTCCTCTGTCCCCCCACCTGCCCCAGGATGCTGCTGGCTCCTTCCAGAGAACTCCACCCCTCCGTGTAAGGTGGCTTCCATCATTTACTCATTTCCTGCCCTTCTCGGGCTACAGCTGTCTTGGTCACCTTTGTATCACCAATGCCCAGCAATGTGCAAGACACAAAGCATGTGCTCACTAAATATTTACTGAATGACTAAAAGAACAATCATTCTCCAAGGAGGAACTGCAGGGTATTTCAATGTCCATTTAGGACTGCTAAAACAAATACATTACAAAAGTATAAAAACGGGACTCAACATGCTAAATGTACTTCTTCAAGTAGTGTCTTTTTTTTTTTTTTTGAGACAGAGTCTCGCTTTGTTGCCGGCACTAGAGTGAGTGCCTAGCTCACAGCAACCTCAAACTCCTGGGCTTAAGCAATGCTCCTGCCTCAGCCTCCCGAGTAGCTGGGACTATAAGCGCAAGCCACCACACCCGGCTAATATTTTTGTTTCTATTTTTAGTTGACTAATTTTTTTTTTCTATTTTTAGTACAGACGGGGTCTCGCTCTTGCTCAGGCTAGTCTCGAACTCCTGACCTCAAGCAATCCTCCCGCCTTGGCCTCCCAGAATGCTAGGATTATAGGCGTCAGCCACCACTACTGGCCAGGAGTGTCTTTTTATATAAAGCAAGCAATATCAACCCCAAAAAGGTGAAACATCTAGAAAATATGTTGCTTCTGCAGGCAACTGGAGAAAACAAAATGGAAAAAAACCCCAGCAAAATAAAAAAGTTTTCAGTCTACCAAGTGATGAGATGAATATAAAAACTGTGGTATATCTGTACAACGGGATATTAATTAGCCATAAAAAGGATGAGATATTGATATAGGCTATAATGTGGAAAATCTTGAAAACAGCATGCTGAAGTGAAAGAAGCCAGACACATGTTCTATGATTCCTCTTACAAGAGTTGTCCAGAACAAGCAAATCTATGGAGACGGAGGGCAGATTAGGGGTTACCGGGAGCTGGGTGGGAGGGAGAATGGGGAAGTGTAATACTTCATGCTAGGAGGTTTCTGTTTGGGATGATGACAATGTTTTGGAACTATAGAGATGATGGTTGTACAATGCTATGAATGTATTACTTGCCAATGAATTGTTCATTTTAAAACTGTTAATTCTGTTATGTAAATTTTATCTCATGTAAACATACACATATGTATGTATGTATGTATTTAAGTTTTCAAAGAATATTTGCTTCTTACCAGGCCCCGGCGTTGTTTTCTTCTCTTCCACCCAGTTGTAGTAGGCAGAGTAGTCCCCGTTGTTAGGGAGGCTAATCCAAGGCCCTGTAATGCTAATGCTGGTGTCTCCATTGTGATCGTCACAGACCCATCGTCCTGAGAGGTAAGTCGTCCTCCGGGCTTCGGCAAGCTTGCTCACGGTGCTAGAGGTCATGGCATTGTCACTCTCTGAAGACACATCTGCAGGATCTCTAAAGGCCAGAAGACATACATGGATTTCAAGAGCCCAGGCTTTTCGGGACATGCAGTATACTTGCCAGATATGCCAGATCATCCAAGTTGCACGCGAGCAGAGGAATTTAACTGGAATCTATACGGGTAAGATACTGCTATCAGAGATGAAGATCAAACCAGCTGTGAGACAGAAGCCCCCACGTGTGTGAGGAAGACGGCATCATGAGTGAGGGTGAGGTTCTCAAACTATGTGGCCTCAACACCCCTTTAAATACTTAAAACACTTTGAGGGTCCCAAAGAACTTTTGTTTGTATGGGCTAGATTACCGATATTTACTGTGTTAGAAATTAAAACTCCGAGAAATTTCAATTAGCGTCCAACAAAATAGCAGCTAGTTTAGTCCGCAACTCAGTCGCTCCAGAGCTTTTCCTTGAGCCAACAACCATGGTACGTCAGTATACAGCTAAAGTGCTTTATGTGCGCTCCCCATTTCATCACACGGGATAGTCAGCCCTCCACATCCACAGGTTCCACATCTGTGGAATCAACCAGCTACGGATTTGAAAATATTCGGAGGAAAAAAACCAATAAAAACCATATGACAAAAAAAGAAAACACCACCAATTAAAAATATAGCTATTTACATAGCATTTACATTGTACCAGGTATTATAAACAATCTAGAGATGATTCAAAGCAACAGTTTCCAACCTTTTTGGCACCAGGGACCAGTATGATGGAAGACAATTTTTCCACAGACAAGGGTGGAACGGGAGGGGTGTGCTCAGTCAGTGATGCCGGCCAGTGATGTCGAGCGGCTGTAAATACAGGTGAAGCTTTGCTTGCCCCTGCTCACCTCCTGCTGTGCAGCCCCGCCTCACCCCTTCCTAAGTTTCATGGAAGACAATTTTTCCATGGCAGGTGGAGCTCTGCAGCCCGATCCCTAACATGTGGCGGACTGGTACTGGTCCATGGCCCAGGGGTTGGGGACTGCAGATTAAAAGTATACGGGAGGATGTACATAGGTTATATGGCAAATACTACCCCCATTTTATATAAAGGACTTGAGCATCCTTTTGGTGTCTGCAGGGGACAACCATATATTAAAAAGATGTATACTCGGGGTCAAGATTTAATAAAATAATTTTTACTGCTTCATCAAGGATATTCCTAAGTGAAACTACCTTTTTTCCTTTTCTTAACTGCAATTGTATGCTGGGATATGATGACTGTAACTACAGTCTGGCATTACTGCCTTGAAACATGTCAAGACACCAGAGGTCCCACCATGGCTTTTGAGCCACCAGTGCAAATGTCAACACAGTGAAAAAGGGAAATGTATTAGTGTTATTATAAAAGGGGCTTCTGTGCTGCACTAAATTTAGATTCTGTTTTCTTGGCTGGTGGGCCTCAATCTGTTTTCTTTTGCCACAACATACATGTAACCTACCTCCTACTGGCTGTCACAGTGAAGGCTGGGGTACTGTGGCCAGTTCTAAGCTGCACTTCTACCTCTTCCTTCCCCCACCCACGGGAGTTTAGAGAAATGCAAACGGACAAGAAATCTCAGTATAGAGATTACTTCAAAACCACAAGCTTTTTTTAAAAAAGAAAATTAATGGTATATTATAATATATACTAAGTAAAAGATTACAACAGCACAGGCATAGGAGAAAATTTTTCTCCATGTTCTCCCTTCTAGTACATATATGTTTTCTTTTTGAAAAAAATTTCAGCCTTACAGAAAAGTTGCAAGAATTTTAAAGTTTTCCTGTATATACTTCACATAACTTCCCCAAATTATCAATTCAGGAAAATACAATGATCAAAATCAGGTAATTAACACTGCTACTATACTATTAATTAATTTACAGACTTTATCCAACTATTTCCAATTGTCCTGCTAATAGCCCTTTTGAGGTTTAAGATCCAACCCTAGACCACACATTGCATTCAGCTGTCAGTCTCCTAAAATCTAAAACAGCACCTTCATCTTTATCTACTGTGATGCATTTTAACACTGCTATCTTTGACTCATCAGAATTTAATTTGGCACAATGTTTCAGCTTTCCCCTCCCTCCTCCTCAAAGGCCTGGCCAGCTGTCTTTACACCAATTTTTGGATAATCCAACTTTCCCCCACGGATCCAAAATGCCACCTTGAGGTCTCTCTTTAAACTTTATAGTCTGCTCTGTTTTGAATCTGCCTTTTTATATTTCTGTTTGCCAACTCTTACTAATGACAAATTACTTAGAGTCAGAGAGTAAGTTTCCAAGCTGGAAGCAACAATCAGACTTCTAGGCTTTTAGAAAGTCAACTCTGGCAACAAACTAAAAGACAGACTGAAGTACAGGCAGGAAAGAATAGTTACAAAACTAACAGGAGGCCACTACCATCAGATTCCAGGAAAAGGTGCCAGAGAGTGAGAGCAGCCAGAAGAGATAGGAAAACCCTCGACTAGAATAGCCTGGTGGTCAGTGAGAGAGTACATGAAAGCCTTTGATGGTAGTTTCTAAATCTGCTGATTAGCAGCAGCTTTGGGGAAGTTTAAAAATACCTAGGGTATCCATGGATCAGCGCCAAAATCTAAAACCACAGTATTCAATGCCTGACAGCAGCTGACACAACAAATGACAGTCACCAGGAAGTCAACATGTAGTGTCCACCACCTGAGAGACCCCAAGCACCAAGTGTTTTCTTACATATTAACTCATGATTTCTCTGTGACAAGGCAATAAGACTTCAAGGTCAAGAACATGCCTCTTTCACACAACTAATAAACAGCCGTCTGGGATTGCAACTGACATCACTCCTCAGATGGTTCTTAATCAGGAGTGTGAGTCAGGCCCTCACCTGAAGCTCTGAGAGTAACAAGCCTGGGCCCCACCCCTCACCCTTGCTACCTCCCTGTGCAGTACATACTGTTTGCTGAAGCACAGAAGACTTAAGTTTCATTACCAGGAAAATCAGTGACCCTGGAATGAGGCACACTAAATGGGGTGCTGACATAGTTTAAAAATAGTATTTGGAACTTGATCTATTCCTAGAGCCAAAAGACTTGCTTACTGTACCTCACACCAGTCTTTACTTCCTCAATTGGAAAAATGACAGAGGTGAGCTCTAATATATGGGATCGCCGAAGATCTGCCAGACGCTCATAGTGACTTCTTAAGTCAATGGTTTTTTTTTCTACCAGGTCACCAAGTTTGCGATTATGTCTCTGAATCTTCTCCTTTTTCTCTTGGTGCCTCTGTGCTCGACTGTAGAGCTTCTGATTCTTTTCCTTGGTTTTGAGGAGGCCTTCAGAATCTAAAATAAATAAATCATACCCAACAATTATATGTGCAAATAGTTCCTGTGTACTGATGAACCCCATCCCACAAGCATAAGGGTTTCCCCTGCAATTTAAACTGAACCTCAATAAAATCAACTAATGTTCACTAAGTGGAAAATTTGAGAGTTTAGTTCAAGAAGACATTACACACAAAGCAAAGAGGACTCTGGATCTCTAATGGTAATCATCCATTAGTAAAAAGGAGTCACTCAACGACTATCAAGTTAAGGTTGGCACAGGAAGCACCTTTCTTACAACAAGCACCAAAGAATAGTCATGTTGAGCAGAAAAGATATCTAATTCAAGTTTGAACAACTTACTGGTTATCTGATTTTCCTTATCAACCTCTTAAGTGTGCCTTGGGTTACAATCAGAGAACCCAGGGATAATCTCCCAGCAGGTGGCCATCTGGCAAAGGAGGATGGGCAACAGAAATAGCCCCAGAGCTCTGAAAAGTCACAGTAAAGTGCCGTGGCTTGGCAACCAGCAGGGTGGGCACACATATGCTCAGTATTTTAAGCACTGCTGCAAGGGAAACAAAAGTATGGCTACACAATGAGGAGAGGAGACATACACATGTCCTGTTGGATTTAGGTCCTTTTTGCTCTGGATCATAAGGCCTGTTAGGGCTGTTGAGCTGTACCTAAATTTCACTTGAGTAACAAAAACAAGTTGTAGTAAACTCTCAGACAGATACTTAAAAGGCTTATACTAAAGTTTAAAACCAAGTTTATCATTTTTCCAGGAAAATCTCCTTTTGATACATTTTAAGCTACTTTCCCTACTTTAAGATTATTTTTGACTTGTCCACTGCCTATTCAACGCCCTGATGGTCGATTCTGTTTGCTGTCCTATAATCTATCAAGGTCTTTCTTTTCATTCTCACTATCACAATCCTAGTTAATGCTCACCAAACTTCAGCCCATTTCCAGCTTGGCTCAACTTCAAGCCCTCTTTCACTTGCTCAATCTTTATAAACTCCAGCCAGTGCTCAGCAGTCCTCCACTACCCATCAAATAGACCAAACTCCTACACATCCACGGTTCCCTTCCACACACCCCTCAGTATAGGAAACTACTTCCCCTCTGTAGTATGGAAACTACGACATACTTCAAATCCCCTCCACAAGATGGAACCACTTAAGTATATATGTGTAGATGGATGGATGCTGAGCCAGTCGCCATTCCCTATATGGTGGTTCCCTAAATGCTCATCCCTATATGGTTGTTCAAATTAACATCTCTCTAGGAATGCTCTCTAGCTGCTCCTATTTTCCAAATGTCCAAATTTTACTCATTCAGCAAGGTGTCCCCCTCCATAAACGCTCCCCAGACCTTTTGTTCCTTGGAACTCTATGGTAATGTGTTTGGACTACTCTGATGGCACATAGTTCTTAGGTCCTTATACTAGGTCCCACTGAAGCCTGTCTCCTAACTAGGATATAACAAGCACCTGATAACATTTTTGGACCCAAACCACCCTCTTTTATTGAGGACCACTGACCCTAGGTATTTAATTGCAGGCATTACATTTCTTACAGTTTTGTTTCTCCTTGGATGTATCTCTTTATACCACAGCTCAGTATGAATGTGCAAAACATTCAGTCTCTTGGTTCTATCACATGCTTACTTTCTAGTGAATTCATTCATTTTTATGATCTTCATTGAGCTCTTTACAGGTTTCTCAAATGAATCTATCTAGCCATGGTGCTGGGTCATACAGTGGTCAATTTTGGGTTTTTGTTTTTTTTGTTGTTGTTGCTTTAGACAATTTCAAATTTATTATCATGACTCCTCATAGGTAGCAGGAAATCATCACAGTCACCCCATCTGCACCCAGTGCAGACTCAGCACTCAGAGTCATCCTTCTCTCCCTGCCATGTCCCCCAAAACATTTGATGCTATTTCTGTAATCTAAAGTTGCTTATCAGAATAAGTAACTGCAGCACAGATCAACTCAACCCTGCAATTGCATATTATCTAACTTCTCTATTTATTCCATATAATATATCTGTATTATACTGTATCTATCTGTATTATGAAACCTTAAATCAACAGATTCTAGAGAAATAATTCATCAGGCTCTACAATTTATAATTTGTGTTCTTTCCTGAATACATGTGATAATTCAACAATAACACAAAGACAGACTATTGGGTAGCAAGCTCTTAATTCATGGGCTTGAGTCCAAGCATAGCTTCTGGAATCAATTAATGCCTTTAAAATGTAAAATTTTGTGAGCCTGGTCTAGAAAGTGGGAACAAGATTGCATTTACATTCTAAAGAGCAGTAGTTCCCAACCCTGGCAGGTCACCAGAACCACTAGTAGTGCTACTCAAAGTGTGGCCTGTGGATCTGGGCCCATCTGCAAACTGTCACCAGTCATGAAAAGAGGAGTATAGAAATGCAGAGTAAGCTTGTGGAAGCTTTTTTCTTCAATTTGACATTGCTGTAACATTTAGATCCTAAGTCTGGGGGGCGGGGGATCCCAGGATTCTCTCTAGATTTGAAAAGGGTCACCAGGTGACTCTGATGATTTACTAGGGATGGAAACCACTGTTACAGGGCCACTGCTTTAGAGACATGACTTTTATTTTCTGCGGTAGTAGTTTTTGTTTTTGGGGGTTAGGAATGCGCGTTTTAGAAAACTGATCAAATCTTTAAACTTGCTCATCAGAGAAATGTGCACGCTCAGTAAATTCAGCAATTTCAGGAGGTTCACAAACGCCTAGTGGCAAACCCCTGAACATCATGGGAGGATGGGGAAAGAGGGTGAACCAATGCTAAGTGATAAGAGTAACAAGTTTCCATGCTGCCATTGAACCAGAGCCTTTGGAGAATGGGTGAAAAGTCAGCTGTCTGTAGTTCCGTGCGCCTTTCACCATGCTGCCCTGCTTCTCTAGCTTAGTAATCACACGAAACTCCATGCAAGCACTTTACTAGGACAGACATTCTCAAAAGAAGCTTTACACCATTACACACCACTATAAAATACTGCTTCTGAAAGCAAAGAGTAAAGAAGAAAGGGATTCATAAGGTATCATGGTGACTCATTCTGAACTTTAAACACTGATCTTCAGAGTGTTTCTAAGGACCCAGGATTTCTAAGAGGACTCTTATTTTGACAACCACTTATGATAAAGTGTACAAATTAAATGTAAAATTAATACAGATTCAAATATAGAGACCCACATAAAGGGAAAAATGCCAACACCCTGTGCTTCTGGCACGAGCCACTAATTATTACAAGTGCCATGTTAGACTCTGATCTTCCTGCTAGCTAAGGCAAATGGGACATACATTCCTTAACTTTTTTAACCAAGGCAAGTAGCAGGTTTTTTAAGACCTCTACAATTGTGTTTATATTTTAAAAATTTCTTATACAAATGTTTTACAAGGAGAGAGGAAGGCAAGTAGTAAACTTCCCAAGCTGCTCTTGCCCCCACCCCTTCACCTCTTTCTCTGACCCTTTGGTTTATTCATCCCATGAAATTCCACAGGAGCCCTTTATTAAGGCTGGAGGGAAGGGGGCAAATTACTTACTTTTCTTCATTTCTTCATTTCCTTTACATATTGTTTGTTTCAGCTGCTCAATCCTCATCTTGCAGGACATTATTTTCCATCTCTGAAAAAAGCATGCAATAAATATCACAAACGTTGATCTCTTATGATTAATATGATGATCTACCTGAGAACACAACTTATTTCAGGTATATCTTAGAAAACAAAATGAAGACCGACATTTTAGGAGGAAAAATGGATATACTACATGTGCTCTTTAAAAAAAAAAAAAACCAATTGCAGCCAAGTTGTCCCCCAAACTAACGTGTTGATGGATGCTCCCTTCATTAGGGTACAAAAGTATTAAGTGTTACTAATCAAACTCTTTATTTTCATATGTTGTACTTATTTTTCTCTAGCTTAATCATTAATTTTGCTTAAGGATGTTTAACATACAGAACTTTTAAACTTTTATGTAGCCTGTCAAAGTGCTTTCCCCTGTGGCTTATGAAGGTTCTCCCTAACCCAAGATTACATAAATCCTCTCCCATATTTTCTTTTAACACTTTTTATGAGTTTACTTTTTACATTTAATCATTAATCTATCTGGAGTATGTCTGTATGATACGTAATTTTTACAAAAAAGGATACTAGCCCATTGTTTTTGTATTTTTACTTCAATATCAGACTTCATAATTATCCTTTATGATGACTCCATAATTGCCTACATAATGTTTTTGGTATCTAGATAAAATATTTGAGAAGGCCACACTACAAATATATTTAAACAGAGGATGATCAAATATGATCAAAAATAAATTTAAACTCAAAATGACTTTTTAAGCTCTACCAACTTAAAAACATGTAGCCTCAAGTATAAAGAATATTAATTTATTAATATTTATTACAACTTACCAGTTGATCTGTTATCCATTTTCCTTCCATAGCTTTTAACACTCTGTATGGAAAGAGACATAGAAGATAGGCTCTTAAAATAATAAAATGTTTTGAAGTTCAAATATGCAAACAACTTTTAAAAATAAGTTCTCCAAAATGGCTAGAAATACCAATGTGGGACTTAGCATTTAAAGTGTTTTCCAAATTCCCCGTTCTCTGCAATTTTTTTCACCTCCTTCCTTTTTGCACTAACACTGCCAAGAGCCTGCCTATAAATATTCACAATAAGTTTCTCTAATAGCCCTAGCCGTTGTCCTCAATCAATAATTTCCATCAGTCATAATTAATGTTAGTTACCAAAAAAATGACTATCTAAAATATCATGGTTAGTTCCCAGAGAAATGGCATAAGCCAGCATCTCTAAAAATTTATTCTATGGAATAAAGTGTTCTATGGGAAAAAATAAAGTTTGTGTGATAGAGTGAGTTAGAGAAATTGCTGAGTTAAATTGAAACAGGTTTTTAATGCAGGGTATATCGTGAAAGATTTCAACTGCTCATGAATATGTTTGTCAGACCATTGCAGACTCTCTTGAGAAGCTCGAATCACACTTTGGGGATCACTGGTTTGGGTGTTAACTGTTTTCACTAGCGGGATGGAGACGGCCCTGTTGGCATGGTTTGGGAAGGCTTTACAGAAGAGATGACTCCTAGAGAGCCTTCAGAGATGGACGGGATGTGCAGAGAAGAGGAAAACCACTGAGGTGGAGAAAAACTGTGAATGGAGGCACAGAGATGCAAATACCTGGAGTGTGTCTGGAGAACAGTAACTGGATCAGTTTGGGGCAGAAGGTTCTATAGCACAATTCTCAAACCCAGAGCGTAAAAGATTCATCAGGGGTTCTTGTTAATAGCTCAGATTCCTGGACCTCATCCCAGACCTACTGAATCAGATTACCTAAGGATAGGATTCCAAGAATCTGCATTTTTAACCATTCTCTTTAGTTAATGAATTCTGATATAGAAGATCTGCAGACCATACTTGTAAAACACTGATACAGATACAAGAAGAAAGGTAAATGGATGCAGTCATGCCCTACAGGAGCCACTGGCACTAATTTAAGTCTAATCAAGCCTGCTGTTCTGGACCCATGTGCCATAGATCAATTATGAGGGCCAGGTGTTTAATTCATCCACCCAAATACTGAATGTCTACTGTGTACTAGGCACCAGGTCTGAGGCCAATATTTTCTAGAAACTTGATAATCTCTCCTGTTGTACTTCTCCCAGATGCACTCTTTTTCTACACTTTAAGAGACTGTATCCTAAATTCAGTAAGTTAGCAATCCATATATCTGCATACCACAGCTAGGAATTAAACCAAGTGGTAACTAGGTAACCTCCACAAATTAAAAGGAAAAGCAAAAAACTCACTCTTTTTGAAATTCTTCTTGCTTGCTCTTAAGTCGGCTTAACCTTTCCTTCTTGTCAATAAACCTGTAAAAAAAAAATTCAATCTTTTATTTAAATGTTCAATTTTTTCAGTTCAATGAGACTATGCAAATTCTGGAGACCAATCAATCATGTTTGCAAATTCATGTGGAAATGTCATTGTCCTGAAAGTAAATACACATCTTCTCAATGGGATGCACACAGCTGCTTACCATTTGTTTTTTTAAAACTATTTTCATTTAGTTTTAAACTTCTAATTTTTTATAAGACTCCTTCTTTAGGCCGGGCGCGGTGGCTCACGCCTGTAATCCTAGCACTCTGGGAGGC
>VBSM01002121.1:11861568-11885899 GCA_008086735.1 Cheirogaleus medius | reverse complement strand
GTTCTTCTTACACCTGAGGAACAGTGTCCAGGTCCAGTATTTTAGATAACCATGTACTTTACCTTTTTTCCATAACACTTTTACATATGTAAAAAAAAAATCATACATGAGAGTATTGCATTCAAGCACAAAGTATACTATCTGGAATACCCTGGGGAGCAGAAAATACCCATCGCCCAAGAGGGAATGGACACTGCAAGTGATCATTATTTTATATCGTAGAGAAACTATTTTAGACACAAAGGGCTTTAGGGAAATTAGTACAATTTCCCCATTTCATAGATGGGCAAAATGAGGCTCAAAAAATTGGTATTACCTGAACCATAAAGTAGCAGCCGTGCAAGAGAAGCTCATGTATCCAGTACTCCTTCCTTTACACCAAAAGTCATCAAATAAACATCGCTAGTATTTGTAGCTGAGTGTTAAAATGTGGAGATTTGGTCAATTTAATCAAACAGTCACTGAAATACTGGCATCAAAACTTTAAAAGAGCCTAAACTGGCCCCACAGTCCTATTAATAAGTCAATAATGAAAAACCTTAATTTGTAGCACCAGACTCCAATTAGATGACTCTTGCCTTTTAAGCCAAACTTAACCATTCCTTTTCTTCAGGCTGTAACGACCGCAGCTTTGAGGAACACACACCATTCCTCACCTTGGTGGCGGAGGTGGAAATGGTGTGGCCTGGTGTACTAGAGAAAGGACTGGCTTTCAGATCACACAACACGGGCTCCAAAGCCAGCTCTGCCACTAACTAGCTTTGAAATAACAGGCAAATCAATTACTCAACCTCTTTTTGGTTTCCTTACCTGTAAAATAAGGACAATAGGCCTTCTCACAGAGTAGCGATAAGAGTTGTGCGAGCTAAGGTTTGTAGAAGTCCGTAACATTTTATAAAACCAAAGCCATTTTACTGGCGTGGCTAGTCCAAGTACACACAGCTCGTGTGATGACTCGGTTCTGTAAGAGCCCGGTGACACGGAATCTGCCTCCTTCAGCAGGGCTGGATTCCAGTCAGATGGGGAGTGTGTTATGTTCACCGTTGTATCCTCGGCACCTAACAGTACATGTACATGGTAGGCATCCAAAATATGCTAAGTATCTGCCATTTGTCAATAAGGCTCTAAGCTCATCCCTAACCCTTAGCCAGCCAAATAACAGCCTCCAATAATACTTGGATTTTCCACTTCTGTTCTTACACCAAGTCATAACTGCACATCTTATTTTCCCAAGTGATGCCACATTTGTGTGCAAACAAGTCAGAATCTTACACATTTAAAAACACGTATACCCTCAAGGTCCTCATTTCACAGTATATAGAGACTTGCTATTGCGAGGATTAACAGTAACAATTGACAGGGTTGTTCTGTTGTGTCCCTGGCCCACTCACTTGCTAGTCAGTCTGGACATTTTCCTGCTGCCCTCTGGCCTACTCGTTTCCAAGAACCACTGACGTTGAGCTGACTGAGATTGGCCCTCAGGAACAACGACCCAGCTTCTTAGTCATTTACGCAGGAGGAAAATAAGGAGATGTGAAGCATTTTACAAAAGCCTCTTCAGACTTTACATTCCTATCATCAGGGAAAGGCATCACAGCAACATTCCAGTCTTTTTCAGTGACAGAAAAAAAGCCAGGAGAGTGGGTTTCCACTGCTGTAATAGCTAATGTTGATACTGTGTGCCAGGCACTTGTTTTCTGCTTCCTTACCACACTTAGGAGGTAGTTTCTATGGCTGTCTGCATCTTACATATGTGGAAACCAAAGTGGAGAATTTAAACTTATCCAAGGTTACACAGCCAAAAAATGGTAGAGCCTGGATTCAAACCAGACAACTGGTCTCCAGTCCATCCTTTTAGCCACCACACCTGCTGACTCTCACTACTAAGAGTAGTGATCATTCCTTCAGCCGACAAGGAAGGAAGGTGTACAGGAGACCACACAGGTGTTTTCATAGACTTCTAAATTGCCAGGAAACAGAGCGAGTACAGTGGGGGTGGTTCTGGGCCAGGCTGTTTACATTCCCACTGCGCTGCATCACATTATAGCTGCTTGACATTGCTAAGGTTATTAAACATCTCCCTTGTCCCCATTTTACAGGTGAGGAAACTGAGGCATAAAGTTCAACCTCAGAGTTAACTAGACACTATGTAAAAGTCCTTACTTATTTCAGCACAGTGCCTGCCATGTGAGTGCCCAACACATATGATTATGCCTGATCTTAGAAGTGAAAGTTGATATTTTTGCTGTTTGTTGTATATTATTCCAGCATAACCTAGCTCTACTATTAATTTTACTATGGTTTGGGAAAAGAAATGGGTCCTAAATGTCACACCAGTTACAAAAACAAGCACAGACATGGGAAAATGGTGTAAGCTTGGTCCAAGTCCCACTGTTTTCTGCTCAGGGACTATAACTACGTAGGACAGCAGGTCCTCTTTGTCCTTAGCTCACTTAACTATAATCAGAACAATTCAGAAGTAGGCTTGAACATGGTGGCTGCAGCTTTGGCACGTCGGGGGAATAAGGATTTCATACAGATAAATAATTTCCAAAGACTCTGCAAATGGCACATGATACAATGGTTTCAAATTACCGCACATTTGTACTATGAGCATTGGTGTTCTATAGTTCCTACCCAGACAAGAGCCAGGCTCCATTATCTTCTACAGTCAAACTCAAGTGCATGTGTAATTTCAACATTTTGCCATTTTCTAGTCAAAAGTTATCCTTGTTGGGACCTTGCTTTCAAAACATCTCTGCAGAGTGCCTGGTCTTGCCAGGCAGCACTAGACCACCTGTGAGCCTCTGGGACTCCATGGGACACCCAATTCCAGCAATTCTAGCTTCAATTTAGGGGCGAAGCTAAAAGGAGACTGCCTTGGTCCCTTCCCCCAGGTGTGAGCCCTTGAGTTTTTAATCCCTGTGCAGGTGAAAAGAGTCTCTAGGTACCTAACATTAAGGAATAAGGAACATTTGTGGGTACCTAAGATTAAGGAATAAGGAACATTTGTCTTCTAAGGTTGAGGCAAAAGTAACAAACCATATAAGGTCTAGGCAAGGTAGTTTAAGACAATGTGACAAACAGGTAGAACCCCAACAGATTATAATTATTCATTTCAGTGGTAAGTTATGACTTTTACTTAATATAAGTAAAAGGATTTCAGTTAATATATTTCATCCCCTTCCTCCAGAAAAGTGATGATCCACCATCTTGCAAGAATGAAGAAATTTAAATTTGCCTATTCTGTGCATTTAGCAAAAATTAAGGGCAGTGTACTATGTGGTCTTCAGTAGTTCATGCTAGTGACAATCCTTTGCATTTGTGATTTGAAAGTTCTAGCAAATGTGTACATGAAAGCTTTTAAAGCAATTTGGGATAAATGGAAAGCTGATCTGAATTAAGGTTATTTAAAGAAACCTATAATAGGAACTTCACCTATACTTGGCAATTTGCACTTTTAATAAGATTGATTTGTAACAATACATAGTACATATATGAAAGTATCCTTCCAAGGGTCTTGAAAAGTTTGTTCCCTTAAGTAGGATATATATTTGCCTACAATATCTCTACTATTCAATTTACTTGGCTTTACCCGCTTCCTGTAGGACATAGAGAGAAAAACTTTTTTAGTCTCTAGGGGGTCTTAATTACTCCAGACTCTAAATTGGTGGCATCTAAGCAATTATAGTTTTGCAAAGGTTATTTGGTTCCAAACAGTCTCTCCCCACTTTGAAGACACATCAGTTATTTCTTAGAGAAAAGCAAACTATAGAACTCTATTGAGAGTTATAAGACTTAAGAACAGACATTTCATTCGGCTGGATGCCTATATATATATATATTTTTTTTTTTGACACAGAGTCTTGCTCTGTTGCTCCAGGTATAGTGGTGTCATCATAGCTCCCTGCAACCTCCAACTCCTGGGCTCAAGTGATCCTCCTGCCTCAGCCTCCCATAGTGCTAGGATTTAGGATTACAGGTATAAGCCACTGCACCCAGCCAACCATCAATCTTTCTTAAACTAATTCAAGTAAAAAAAAAAAAATTTTTTTTAGATTGAGCAAGATTTTATAGAATTCTGAAGTTTATTTGGAAGAATATTCAAGAGGAACTAAAACATAAAAAGAGACATAATGAGGGGAAATTGGCCCTATGAGCTATAGAGACCATGAGAAAGAGCTGCAATGGGATAAATGCAATAGCATGTCATACCAACTTGGCATTAATTTTGGTAGAGAAGAGTAAAATGTGTAGAAAGTCAGACAAAACTAGAGAAAAATAGCAAAATTCGATAGAATGGCATGGAAAACAGTTTCAACCATTCCCTCAAGAATTTTTTAAAACCCCATAAAAATTGGCAAAAATAAGTCAACTGGGAAAAGTCACAAATGTAGCAAGGAGTAATTATCTTTAACAGTTTTCTGGTGAACTCATACAAAAAATCCCTAGGAAAACACTAATACAAACTAAGTAGACAAAAAGATAAGTTATTTATGCACTTTTACAAGAGATAAGATGCTATTCATTGGATATGTTGAAAAGTTACTGATTTAAAGCAGTTAAAGCAGGTTAAAGCAGTGAGATAATTTTCACACCTACAAAGTCTTCTTTTGTACCATTTTGTTTTAAATGCTGCTGAGGGTTTGGTAAAAGATATTTAGATACACTGCTGGTAGGAACATATGATATAGCAGAACCGTACTGTATATCCTTGGAAAAGAATTTGGCAATTTGTACTAAGAATAAAATGGTTATGTCCTTAAAGTCTCATGTTTGAGTGTCCACACTGATAATTCTCCACACTAAAAAACAGCCAGATGTCTGTGCCATTCGTAAGTAGCAAACAAAAAAGAAATATTTGTATCTCTGACAATGGGAAAATAAATTTGATTCAATGACATCTTAGAATGGGGTCAGGAAACATAGGCCTGCTGGCCAAAGCCAGCCTGCTGCCTGTTCTTGTTAGCCTGTGAGCTAAGAATGTTTATATTTTAATTGGCTGGAAAAAAAATATGACATGACACATGTAAATTATGTGAATGATACAAAATTCCCATTTCAGAGTCCCTTCCTTTATGTAGTGTCCATACCTGCTTTCACTCTACAATGGCAGAGTTCAGTAGTTGCAACAGACCTTATGAGCCAACAAAGCCTTAAATATTTAGTATTTGGCCCTTTACTGAAACGTTTGCTGAACCCTGTGTTAGAACATTGTGCAGCCATTAAAAGCCTTCAGGACAGGTTTGTAACAATGTGTTAAGCTGTATATACTCTAGTGATTTTTTAAAAAGCACAATGTAAAGATGAAATACATATCGAAACAATGACTTGTTCATATTTCTGTAATTTTAGGTATTGGGACCTAAGGGTGATGTTATATTCTTTTCTACTTTTCATTTTTCCAGGCATTCTATAATAGCAAGAATTACTTTATAATGGTGAACAAAGCTATTTAAAAGGAAAAGCAAAGTACATGCACAACTAATGAATTCTATGAAAGTTAGAAAATAATCTCAGGACTTACCTGTCAACACAACTTTTCCAGATACAAAGATAAGCAATACAATCCGTGGTTTTACCATTCTATAAATAAGGCCAGGAAACAGTTCAGGTTCATAACTGTTAAGAAATAAAATGAAAAAGTTAAAAATAGCAATATTCAACTACTTTTCCATAACATTCAAGACCCAGTATTTTATAGAGATTTGGAATATCAAACACCTGCCAATTTCTTGACCAACCCAACTTTAAACTCATTCAAGTTTCACTTTAAATGTCACTTCCACCCACGCCCAGTTACATTAAGTACCCTGTTTTATGGTCCCATAGCCTCCTGAGAGGTCCCATAACCCCTTGATACCTGAAATGTGCACAGGTATCACATTTCATATTGTCATGAACCTGTCTGGTTTTTTCGTCATAGCACAACTTATTTCAAATGGACAAAAATTAGTATCATTTACAGTATCTTAAGATAAGTTGTCTTTGAATGGGAGCTTCCTTTCCAGTACTTTGAGGTTTACAAGATGTATCTAGAAAATTTACTACTATGGAAAATGAAGACTGCTTAAATTGAATGGGGTGGGGGCTGTGGTTTTTCTTTTTGGTTAATTGCTGTAACACTGTCCTTCAGGCAGCTGAAGGAGTTTCATATTTTGTTTAGACATCATTAGGTGCCGAAGTTCTTGCAGGACAACTTTGACGCTACGTGAATTCTGCCATTTTGCTAGCACTGATATGGCTCTTGGGTCCACCACTCCATTAGAACCATTAACTCCATTCATATTAATTTTTGTTACAAATCTTACAAAGGGAGGTGCTTCTGAGTATTTAGGTCCACATTCTATTTTAAGGCTGAATATTCGGTTTCCGTAAATTGTTCTTGGAGGCCCAATTATCACCCCTGTCCATCTTGTAAATGTCATGTCTTCATCATGTTCTAGACCCCAGCTAACTGTGCCATTTCCTGCTCCTTTCTGGCCTTCTTCGAGTTCTTCCCACAGTCGTAAATTGCGAGGGTCTTTTAATCCTGAGCCCACAGTGGCTGCCATCTCTCGCGTTGCTGTCGCTCAAAGGCTGGTTTTTCCCTTTAGAAATTGAACTTTATGTGGGCAAGGGACTGTGGTTACATAGCTTGCTATTATCACACTCACATGTGCTAAATGGTAGTCACCTAGATTTTACTCATTTAACAAGTATTTGTTATCAGGATATCTTTGAATTAAAAACTTGAGGGAAGAGGGAAAAATGTACACAGAACACTGTGAAGATGATTATGGCACAGAAAGATTGATGGGAAAGGTGCCCAGTAACAAAATTAGATACTTGTATCATTAGATGTTGGTATACAAATTCACAGAACCTGGGGAATTAAACGAACTTGAGGTTTTAACATAAGGCAAACTTGACCTGATAGTTATAACAGTGTGAAGTGGGCTATAGTTCCCCACAGATCTACAGGCAATTAGAGAGTCCTCATGTTAAAGATTCAAACCTGCTGAGAAAGAGATGTTTTTAATGCCCCCAGTGTTGAGAATCCACACATTGGAGTTGTAACTCACAAACTGGGGGTGAAGGCTAGATGGAGAGCATGTGAGGGAAGCAAGAATGAGACTAGGAATAGACAGCCATGAGAATGCAAAGCAAGCTTCCTAGCCAGATAAAAAAATGATGGGTGAGATCACAAAACGGGCCCAGGAGGAAGACAACAGGGATGCACCCACTTCAAGTGGCTAAAAGCAGTGCATCTGATGAATTCTCATTGTGCTCTACGGGCAATTTATCTTTCAGAAGGTGGCCATAGTAACGAGGGGCACTCCTACTCTAGACTTAAATCTGCCCTGCAAGGAAGACACCGTTTGTAAGAAATGAAGGGAAACTCGGGAGGAACTGTATGCATCATTTTAGAACCCTAAATGGCCAGACAGGAGAACGCCAAGTCTAACATCAACATGTGCCTTGAAGTTCAGACAGAGCTACTGTAAATGTTCAGAATCAGTTGATTTGGAGAAAGATAGGCTGGAGGCCTGAGACTTGAGTCTGGAAGATGAGATGGCTGAAGTATGGAGGGACTCTTAAAAATGAAGGTGTCACTATGAATCTGCAAATTGTCCCAAGATTGAAGAAAGACAGATACCTAAGAGCCAATATGCCTTACATAGCAGGGAGACTTTTGAAAAATGGGGTCTTTCAGAGGCACTCGATAAGCATATGTTGAAAAAACTGATGAATACCATAAGAAAAATAAACCCTATCCAATGCATGTCATAGGAGCTATATCTCAGAATGAACCAGAATTTAAAATGTTCAGAAAAAACAAAGCAATTTTTAACCTCTGTTCTGATCATATCTAAAACAAAAGCCAACAAATGTCAGGGAAGCACAGCTATATGATCCCTCCCTTCTACACTATTAAACAGGACGACTGCTAGATGGCAAAGAGGGTAAAAAATGTTGGAATGAAAGGACTTAAATTCAAGCTGGATCAAGAGAATTTAAGAGCATCTGTGATCCTAAACCAGGCCAAGTGCTTTGGCCCAGGTGTATATCTTAGCAGGCGGAGGAATTCGGTGTTTATCAGTCAGCCTCCCTCACTGTGCTGGACTGGAGACGCACTGGAGCAGCTGGTGCAGGGGAGGCGCAGTGGCTGTTGAGATGGGAAGTCTGAAGGAGGGCAGGCTGGAGATAGTGTATTCCTATCCCTAGGGGACTAAGGACGATGCTGAGACAGGGGCTACAACTACACCTACAACCTCACCCCAATCAAACAAGATAGGACACAAACTAGATAGGATTGCTTTCACAGAACGTGCTACAGCCATCGTTTTTCCCATCTTCTCTCCAGCCCCTTCTCCCCTCACCACCTGTCAGCTCCTGGCCTCACCCACCTCACACGCCCTTTCTTGCCAGTGCCATTACAAGCTATGTGTGCGATATTATAAGTCTAGAGATCAGCAGGTCTCGACCTTTAGACCTCTGGCCAGCAGCATTGGCATCACCTGTGAGCTTTAAGACTGCAAATTCAAGCAAAATCTCTGGTAATGAAGCCCAGCCAGGAATGTGTGTTTTAATAAATTATATTATAATCGCCCAGACGGCTTAAGTTCGAGAACCACCATTTCAAAAGATTGGGCATATATGGTAACCTGTGAGGACTCAGGCATAGCATATTAACCCTTTTGCCTATGGTGCCCCACCCCCTTTTAAAAAAATCATACTTTCTCTGGAAAATACATCATATAAACAGCCCATAATGTGACTTGAGTATCTTGGTAAACTCAAAGTTAAGCTACATAACCATCATACCTGCTGAACTGCTGGTGGGTTAGCACCAAGCCCTCCAGCCTGATTGAGAATCTCACATCACAGCTTCCAACCATGTTCTGAATTTTAAAATCGAGGAATCTGGCAGGGAAGCCAAGCTTCTGCACCACACGGGCATACTTTCTTGCTGCAAGTCGAGACTGCTCTTCACTGGGGAGGGACAAATGTTTATAGATGTCTTAATTACTATGTCCTCTATTACTTGTGTTGTAGTCACTTTTCTGGTTGTATTGTTACCATTTGTACCGTGTTTGTCTTTCAGTGTAGACTATGAAACTAGGCTTTGTGCAAAGGACTTACCTCCCACACTTCTGTCCCTAGCACCTTGTAAAAGGTCTGGTACAATGTACAATAGTTGAACTGAACCATAAACAAATTTCTCTTAATTTTTCACCTTTCACATAGAAGTACTTTTTCCTTTAAATTGCTACTCAATAAAGTTATCCAACTGGTTCTCAAAGTGTGCTCTCACACCAGCAACATCACCTGGGGACTTGTTAGAAATGCAAAGTCCCAGGTAGCAGAGACTCTGGGGGTGGGGCCCAGCAATCTGTTTTAACAAGCTCTCTAGGCAACTGTGATGCTCACAACATTTGAGAACCCTCCATTTGGTCTCAAGGTGTGTGCCATTTAGATGGGAACAGCAGCAAAAATGACACATGCATACAAAAGAAATCCACATGAGGTAAGATATGTGCTAATAGTGTGGCATGGACAAGATATCAGTTCTTAGGTCTTTATGGAACAAATTGCCCAAAACAATAATATTAAAATACTTCAAAACTTGCCTAGTTTTGCTCAGGCTTTTTCACACAATTGTCATTCAACTCATACCCAACATGAGAAAGAAAGGACATAGCCACAAAGTTGGATGAATTTCTTTAAGTGTTTGTCCTCCTCCAACCCTAAATTCATGTCAGAGAATGTGAAGTCCTGAGATTTGAGACTCCATTTATCATTAGATACTTTGCACCAGTTATTACCAAAACAATACAGCAAGTAGCAGGGGGTTCCACAGGGGCAACACCTGGTGAGTGATCAGGTGAATTTCACCCTCATGGGTTGTCCCCATTTTAAGTTGTAATCCAGAAGCACTAAAAGAAAAGCCAGTTTAAACTTGTTTGCCTGGACCAAAGAAAGTGTGTGATTCTCTTATTTTGATCCTTCACCACCACTGCCCCCTCTCATGTGTATTAATTACATCATATACACTTCACCTCATTTAATGTTGATTCTCCTCACCTACTTCTAACTCCTGAAATGTCCTTAGCAAGGCCATATCCCCAAGTTGGCAGTGAAACCATTTCCATTTTGAATTACATTTTGCCTTACTGACCTATTTCCCGTAACAAATATATTCAAATTCCAAAGTTTGCATAGTCCTGTACTTTCTCAGGATATCAACTTGATATCCTAAGACACAGAAGTTCCTATTGAAACAACTAATAGTTGAAAGTCTACATACATGTTTATTGTGCAAACATTAGAAAATAGATTAAAAACCTTGAAATCTCAGAGGTGGCTCATGCCTGTAATCCTAGCACGCTGGGAGGCTGTGGCAGGAGGATCGCTTGAGACCAGCCTAAGCAACATGGGGAGACCCTGTCTCTACAAAAAATTTTTAAAAAGTTAGCTGGGTGTGGTGGCGCATGCCTGTAGTACCAGCTACTCAGGAGGCTGAGGCAGCAGGATGACTTGATCCCAGGAGTTTGAGGTTGCTGTGAGCTATGATGCCACTGCACTCCAGCCTGGGTGATAGAGTGGGACCCTGTCTCAAAACAAAACGAACCCCCCCCCAAAAAAAACCTTGAAATCTCACATTCAGTGGATGTTAACCACTTAATGTTGATCTTCTGCACTTTTCCTATGCAAACAGGTATTCCTCACTCTTTCTATTACAATTGAAGAATAGGTTTGGATAAAGTTTTGGAGATAATACTGGTGTCTCTTTTACTAGCCAGATTCTCACAACTCACTACAAATATATTTGAGTAACAACTAAGTCTTATTATCTGAACTCACTAACCAAGCTTTCACTATCTGATTTTAGGAACCAAATAAATTCAGATAGGAAAAGATACTCATGGATGTTTGCATAGTATGAGCATATTTTACAATGAAAGTTGGATAGTAAACCTGCAATTTAGTTTCCTGCTCCCATCCCATACCAACGTAACACCATGTGACCATCTTTCCAATGTATGTGTGTATGTATATGGCTGATAAAATTTCACTTTGATTTAAAAATCAAAATCTATTAGATATTTAATAAAAATATTTAGGTATGTGGTTTTCCCTGTTTTAAACAATGCTGAAAAAAAAAAAAACAATGCTGAAATGAACCTGCTTGCAGACATATGCACAATTATCCAATAGTCACTTAAAAATAGAGATTTCTGGGACCAGGGATCCAAAGATTAATAGAAGACAAAATCCAAAAATTTACTTAGACACATGTCAAGAACTTAATATGTAAAAACTGGGGGAAAATATATATAACTAGGGGAAAATGGAGTAAGAATGGATTCTTCAATAATCGTATCTGAGCACTGACCAACCATGTTAAGAAAATTATCTTATATTGAAATAAGATTCTAGACATGCTCTGTCCAATTAAAGTAAAAATTCACTCCCCCAGTCATATTAGCTGTATTTTAAGTGCTGGATAGCCACATGTGACTAATAGCTACAACAATGGACAAATATAGAACATTTCCATCATCTAGAGAAAGCTCTAGATGAATCAAAATACCAACTTTACCAACTATCCTTTCCCCAACCTAAAGCAAGACTTAGAAAAGACCAGAAAGATATATGGAAATCAACATTTGCATAATATTGTGCATGGGGAATGCCTAGGCATGAAATCAAACATAGAAACAAGCAAAAAATTGAATAGAATGACTATACACAAAAAAATTTAAATTATGTTTAAAACACTATAAACAGTAATCTGGGAAAAATATTTATAATATAAAATGGTGAAAACACTGAAATACAAAAAACTAACAACTGATAAATGTTTGAGGTGATGGATATCCCAATAACCCCAATTTGACTATTATACATTGTATGCCTATATCAAACCATCACATGGGCCCCATAAATATATACAACTATTAGGTACCTATGATAACTTAAAATAAAAAAAATAAAACAAGAAGCTACTAACAAAAGACAAATATCTCCATAGAATATTGGGTAAAAGACACAGTAAGCAGTTAACATGCTCATGAAAAGTTATTTAGCCCCACTAGTAAATCAAATGTAAATTAAAATCTTTTGCCAATCAAATTATCAAAATATAAAAGAATATTGACACCCAGTGTTCACAGGAGAAAGTGAACACTTAGTACATTTCTAGAGTGAGGAGAAACTGGCACAACTTTAAAGGAGGATGATTTGCTACTCATCTTTTCACACTAACAAGGAAGAACATCCGTCCCTTGAAAGTTTTATAGTAAAAGAATGTATCTGAGCACAGGGCTTCTTCTGCATGAGATCCAGCAAAAGTGAGCCTTTACATGGATGCCTCCTGAGCTAATCGTCAAATGTCTAATTTACCTCCTTTAGACAGTTCTAGCCATTTATCTGCAATACGGAAAATCCACAATAATTACTTCCCCCGGCTTATAACATGCTTTAACATTACTGTAGGGGTTTTTTTTTTTTTTTTTTTTTTTTTTTTTTTGAGCCAGAGTCTCACTCTGTTGCCCCGGCTAGAGTGCTGTGGCGTCAGCCTAGCTCACAGCAACCTCAAACTCCTGGGTTCAAGCAATCCTTCTGCCTCAGTCTCCCAAGTAGCTGAGATTATCGGCATGCGCCACCATGCAGCTAATTTTTTCTATTTTTGGTAGACATGGGGTCTCACTCTTGCTCAGGATGGTCTCGAACTCCTAAACTCAAATGATCTGCCTGCCTCGGCCTCCCAGAGTGCTAGGATTACAGGCGTGAGCCACCTTGCCTGGCAATCATTACTGTAGCTTTAAAAAAATTTTTAAAAATCTTAAAAACAGTTGTAACAGCCCAGTTAAGTGCCCTCAGTTTAGAAATAGGGACTGTAAAATATGAGATATAAATCAGTATCATAAGACAGTTTTTTAACCCCCAAATTTGGCATTTCATGAAATTTACTCTTCAGAGAAAAAAAAAGTATTTTTGTTTCTACCACATGCTTTAGGACATCAATGCTATGCTTCCTTGTTTTACACACTAAATTGTCTGGTAGGGATGGAAGGTGGTTCCTCATACCTTTTGGCTCCCGTGCAGACCATCTTCCCAGAGCTGAATATGAGGGCTGTTGTCCTGGGCTCACGGATCCTCATTATAACAGCAGCAAACCTCTATACACAGAAGCCAAAAAGACAATTGGCCTCTGCTAGCAGTTAACACTATCCCAGTTGAAAAACTGAGCTGGATATGAAAAAATCTTGAAGATACTGAGATTAGATGGGACAACCAAATAATGTCTGGATCTATTCTCCCCTCATTTAGATTAACAAAATATCTATGATTCTAAAATGTACTTACTAAAAACAGGCAAAAATAATACGAGTAACTGCTAAAATTTGAGTACCTGTTATATTTCAGTCCCTACACTAAAAGCTTTGCAGATTTTATCTCATTTATTCTTATGACAAGACTAACTTGAGTCCATTATTAGCCCCATTTAGTACACAGGAAAACTAAGTTACTTAACTTCCAACATTGCACAGGAAATGGCAAAGATTTAAAACCAAAGCTAATTAGACTTGTGCTTTTCAGTTTGACATATTTTTTTTCTGAAGATTCTTTGAAAGAAAAAGTAAGAGCAAGAAGTATGTTACAGGCTTGCCAAGACTCTAGAATGTACTAAAAAGCAGCCAAAATGTAGAACAGAATATATATGATGACAGGCATGCTAAAGGTGAATGACAATTGATTTGTCAAGTTCTTCTCTGCCATAGTTCTCCAAGTGTGGTCCCCAGAGCAGCAGCAGCAGCCCGTAAACAGACGCGAGGGTTGAGAGATACCAGTCCACCACATGGACTGGTCATCAAATGGCCTCCTGCTGGTCCTGCACAGACACAGCCTTCACCCCTGCTCTCCTCCCGCATGAAGGTAGGGAACTCTGCAAGGCTACAAGTTCCATGGATCAGGGCTAGTCCACAGAAGCACAGATCACTTCAAAGCCAGACAACGTCAGATCTGAAGTGTCGACAGGTAGAAAAGAATCCCAACTCAGCACTACACAGAGTTGATCAAATCCTATTAGTGTTTTGCAGGTGTTTACTAAAAAGGTAACACTCTCATCCTGTGTTCATGTTGCTAAATTCATAAGGTAGCTTAAGTGCCAAGCCAGAATTTCCCTGAGTATCAAGTACCAGTTTGGACAGATCCTACGTACTCTTCCCACCCTTTCCCCCTAGCAAAAAAAAAAAAAAAAAAAAAAAAAAAAAAAAAAAAGAGAGAGGAGAGCTGAGGATAGTGGACAATAAAATATGCTTAAAATGCTGATTGTACAATAATGTGATCAATCATTGCTGCAGCTATAAGAATCCTAGCTTGTCACTGTGTTTCTGTCCTCATCATAGCCAGCTACACGAAATATTAAAAGGAAAGCTATATTGTATTTGGGTAATATTCTGGTAACATCTAAATTCAGATGTAGCAACACTACTACCACAAGAGCAAAAACAAATACTTCACCTGTAATTAGTTGATGCTTGCAAGGTCTCTGGGTTCCTACTAATGTGACCTTTCTTGTTTAACTCCACAAATCCTCCACCACCTAAGCCAGTGAACTTTTTTTCCCCAGTAGCAACCAGGTCTTACTCATCTTTGTACTGTTAAGTACAGAGCAAGTGGCAGGCAAATCATTAAATGTTGATTGGATCAACAAATCCCATTGCCTTAAGTAAACAGGCCACTGAAAATGGGATGCCTGGCCTAGGCGGGACAGAAAGAATAGGTTTTATTATACTTTGAGGGGGAGAAAAATAATTCCTGAATCCTATGTTAGTAAGTAGAAGCTCGAACTTTAAATGATTTAGCCTTCTCAGGAGAAATTGTAAATGGAAAAATACACATGTCGACTAAGTGGGAAAACATTTAGAAAAATTTCCAGAAATATGATGGTATTTTAATAAAGCCAGTATTCCAATAGTCAGGCTGAAAATATACTGAAAAACCTTTCTGAATGAAAGGGAAAGATCATAAGTTTTAGGAACAACTCAATCACCACTTTATTCAGCATAAAGAATGAGATTTTTTTGTAATTTCAAAACAGTGAGACAGTTAACCTTTTGAGTTGCCAAAAGCTTTTTTGCTAACAATTTTTTGGAAAAAACAAAAAGGAATGACTCAATATCATGATTGTATGAAGGAAAGTAAATCTAAAGAGAAGCTAATTATTGTTGAAAGGAATACTGAGAAATCTTACCTTTGGGTTATATTCTGCATTTTTTGCATGCAAAGCTATTTTCTTCAGATCCAATTTACAGGCCAAATTTACAGTGGAAACTATATTCCTGAAGAAATAAGTCAATTTAGAAAATTATATCGGATATAAAGAGTAAAAAAAAAAAAAAAAGACAAAAGCAGCTTATTAACTTCCTCATTTCATAGGTTACACCTTAGCAATTTCCTGGGGGGAGAATTATTCCAAATGTGAGTACATCGTAACATGTGGTCCCTAGTAAAATGTAACATCTCAAAGTGAAGTACTAAAACAGCCTTTTCTAAAATTTCATGACTAGCTAAAATTAAGTCTTAAATCTTTTTCAAAACAATGACTCAAAATAGAAATCACAATCCTAAATCAATTTGCAAATCAAATTCAATTTTACATCTTTATATCTTCTGTGTTTATCCAACCCTAAACACAATTTTCAGCAACATCAGTACTTTAGTATAAACAATACAATCCTTCAAGTATGTGTCTGCTAATCCTTAACCCTCCAGGGGATCAAGAATTAGTGCTTCATTTTACAGAACACCAAACTGTCTAAAGCCACAATCCATTAAGAACTGATAAAACAAAGAATGAAATCTGAAATTCTCTTCCCTACCCTATTATCCTGAAATTATTTTTCATCGGATTCAGGAAAGTACAATGTGTACCCAGAAGCATTGCTCAAGTGAAAAACAAAACAAAACAAAACAAAAAATACCCAACTCACTGTAGTTGAGGCACAATTCCACAACATTCTGAAACAGGGGTCATCGGTGTCATGGGAGTTATGGATGTCAGAGGCGAGGAGTTGAAGTTTGGTTTCTCAGGAGAGGATTGGATTGAGTCAGCATCAGCGGGGTGCAGATGTGAACGGGAATTGGACAAACTGCTGCTGTCTAAGCCAGGCCCAACATCCTGTCCACTGGGTAATGGCAACCTACTTTGTTGACTTTGAGTTTCACGATTTTCTTCAATTTCCAGCTTGCTTCTAATGACAGCCTGGTCTTTATTTTCGTGGGTAAGTTCATCTGGTAGGAAACTAAGATCCACAGATGAGAAATCTCCAGATGTTTCTTTGGATTCAAGATGGGAATTAAATGCAGTCTCTGGATTAGATGGATTAGGTGTGTACACATAAGGCACAACTGGGCTGAACAGGGGAGACCTGGGTGGGTCAAGGTCATCCTAGGCAGTTCCCAAAACAGAAAAAAACACAGTAAACAGAACAGCATGTTACACCAAAGGGATACTACTATGGTAGGCAGGCAATGTGTTCTGTTTAAGAGGCAGTTCAAGATTGCTTATAGTCATGCCCAGCCTCATTAAGATCCTATAACAGAATTACAGCACACTTAATAGAAACAAGAAAGTATATCTTAAAATGCAGAAAACCCATTTTTCATAAAACATTTTTCTTACCTACTTTAGTTAGATCCCTAGTAAGTTGCCACTATTTCAATCCAATTTTTTAATAGAGGCAGCTGAGCACTGTGCTCTAATTTTTTTTTAGACAGAGTCTTGCTTGTTGCCTGGGCTGGAGTACCATGGCATCAGTCTAGCTCACAGCAACCTCAAACTCCTGGGTTCAAACAATCCTCTTGCCTCAGACTCCCCAGTAGCTGGGACTACAGGTGAGCACCATCACACCCAGCTAATTATTTCTATTTTAAGTAGAGACAAGGTCTCACTCTTGCTCAGGCTGGTCCTGAACTCCTGACCTCAAGTGATCCTCTGGCCTCGGCCTCCCAGAGTGCTAGGATTACAGGCGTGAGACACCTCACGCCTGTGCTCTAAATCTTGTATACTTTGAAGAGACTAGATTTATCATACTGTTTAATTATAAACTTTAGTTGACAAACAATTCTTAGAGTTTTAAATTTACATTTTAAAGAGAATAAGTGATGAAAGTTTAACATCATCTTGAATGCTAATTGATTCACTAATGACCCATTATTCCTTCTAGTTAAAGGAGTGATCAGAAAACATTCTAGGCCTGGAGTGGTGGCTCACACCTGTAATCCTAGCGCTCTGGAAGGTTGAAGCAGGAGGATTGTTTGAGGTCAGGAGTTTAATACCACCTAAGCAGGAAGGAGACCCATCTCTACTAAAAATAGAAAAATTAGCCAGGTGTCGTAGCACACACCTGTAGTCCCAGCTACTTGAGGCTGAGGCAGGAGGATTGCTTAAGCCCAGGAGTTTGAAGTTGCAGTGAGCTGTGATAACACCACTGCACTCTACCCTGGGCAACAGAGCAAGACTCTGTCTCAAAAACAAAACCAAAAAAAACCCCCAAAAAACCCCAACACCAACAAAAACCAAAACAAAAACCCCCACAAAACCAAAACTCTATAAATTAAAATATAAAAGAAAGATCAATTTATTCTTTAAATTTCTTTTTTAAAAAAGAACATTCTAGTTACATGAATTGACAATAGGAAAAAAGTTATTGAAATTTTGTTGGCAAGAATACTTTAAATCAATGCATTGTATTCTCAGTCCAGGGAAGGCTGCTCAACTACCATTAGCCAGTAACTGAGGGAAGGAGGTGTGCACCTGAGGGAAGCAGCTAATGCGAAATTCCTGGGCTTTATGGGGGGTGGGATTGAATACCTTACATACATCGCCACCTGCTTCGCCCAAGTTGCAGGCCTAGATTCCAGAGTTTGAGCATAGCAGGATAACTTCAATAGATCTTTCTTACTTCTGAAAACCGAACAATCACAAATGCATCGTACTGCATCTTCTCAGTGGCAAAACTACCTCTGCTAACATATACTGTCTGGCTAGATCCTATTGAATTGTTCTGTTATCACAAGCCCAGCAGATGGCAGGGGTGACTAATTGTTTAAAGAAAACACTTAGAAAAACGAAGCTACTCTCTTGAAATAATATTTTTGACCTCTGCCTCATTTTGAATACTTAATGAGCCCCCATCTCTCTCCACCTGTAGCTCCCCCCCGCCAAGAAAAGGGAGGTGGGAACAATGGGCCCCAGGTCCTTTCCTTGCTTCCTTAGCCTCTCCTGCCCTAGATGGAAAGGATTTCATCAGCCACTTTACACTACTGAGCACCAAGATCTGCAACAACCGGTGTGGCCCTTCCCTTTCCCTTCAGGGCATTTTAGCAGGAGACACAGCTCTCACCCAAGGAAGCTGAACTTCAACAACGAATTTAAAGCAATGGCAATGACATGTTGAAGGGGGATGTCTTATGGCAATGGAAGCCTGACAGCCCCCTTGCTGAGTTTATCTGTAGGAACACACCTCAGAGGATGTAGCTGTAGTTGTTCACTACATCCTTAGCCTCGTATCTGAAGACATTTCATGTTAAACAGTTTTTAGAGAACCATCAACTCATCTTCCTCAGAACCTTTCCTGGCATGGGCCTCTCCTTCCCTATGTTCAATGCTACTGAACATCACTCGTCTACCTCAGTACCGATCACTGAATTTTTTTTAAAAATCCCCCACAAAAAAGTTGATCTCTTGTTTTTTTTGAAGACTGTTTGCCACAATACTTGACTCAAAGTATTTTTGAGACAAGGTCTCGTCCTGTCGCTACAGCTACAGTGCAGTGGCATCATCATAGCTCACCGCAACCACTAACTCCTAGGCTCAAGAGATCCTCCTACTTCCGCCACCAGAGTAGCTGGGACTACAGGCCCACACCACCACTCCCAGCTGACTTTGCTATTTTTTATAGAGACAGGGTCTCATTCTTGATCAGTCTGGTCTGGAACTCCTGACCTCAAGCCATCCTCCGACCTCGGCGTCACAGAGTGCTAGGACTACAGGCCTGAGCCACCGCACGCCGCCTTCAAGATTGTTTAAACTAAAAAAAATCTTAATTAACTGAAAGGAGCCACAGGTGTTTCCAGTTCACATTTTGGCAAACCCCGTGACCCCCAACGCCGCCAGAGAGACTTTCTCGAGGCCTACTGGGCATCAAGGCTGCAGGCGACACTGAGTCTGCGTCTGCCCTGGCAAGGCAGAGGCCAGATGGAACCCGATGTCGCACAGCAAGGGCACAGCGAACTCTCGGTGACAGTACCTTTAGAACTGAGTCAGGGACCTCTAACCTGGTGTCTAAGAGCACGGTTCTGGATTCACGCTAGACCAGGTTCAAGGGCGACCTTGGGCAAATTATTTCACTTTTGGAAACTTGTAACATTCAACTGAAAGACGTGGATAAACCAAGCCCACCCGTTAAGGATGCTATGAATTTTGAAAGAGGTAACAATGACAAAGCCCTTGGCGCTTAGCAATAGGGCAGGGACAGGGGTGCAGCGTCCAGGCTCACCTGGACGGCGCACTGGTCCAGGTAGAGTTCCAGGTACGTCTCCTCGTCCATGGGCAAAGGTCCCGGCAGCCCAGTTGAGCAAGCAGCCTCTAGCGATCCGGTCTCGGAGACCAATGGGGCGCGGAAGGCATTTATCAGCCGCACGCGCGGGGCGGGTCCACGCTGCAGCCCACAGCGTGCGGGAGGTGGGACGCGGAGCCCAGCCCCGCCCACGGGCGCTAGGAAGCGATGCTGGGGTTGGGTGGAAAGGGAAGGGGCTCCTAGTTGGGGTGTCCTCAGTCGCCCCACTCCGCCCACCGCTAGCAAGCGCCTGGCCTGCAAATCTGCAAATTTCCTTCGCTATCTGCAAATGCAGCCTTTGCTTCCAGAAGGTCTCGGTGCAAGTAGCGTGAAAAGTAAGAGTGTTGAACAGTGAGAAAATAAAGGATTTTTTTTTTTTTTGGCTTTTGCTTTAAGGGAATTTTTCTTTCTTCTGAGCAGAGCGAGTTGAGGCCACTTACTTAGGCAGGTGTAGTAGTTTTATGTTATCATTACTTCTCGCCTTCAAATCCAAGGTAGTTTTTATCCAATCACGGAGAATTCAATCTGAAGCCACATGCAAAACGGTGTGTTGCCGCACGGTTATGGTTGAGGCAGCTCAAGAAAGAGCACAAAACCGATTATTTAGAGAGGTTTTCTTTCTTGAAATCATTATAATTTTCAATGTCTCCGCTTTCATAAAATCTTAACTGTGCAGAATGGTTCTATAAATATAATTGACACTTTAAGATATTTCAAAATGTACATGGAGACACACACATAAAATGTCTTTCCTACTATATTATACTAAGAGCAAAAATTTTGATTACTCATCTTAGTGTCTCTGTACCAAGCTCATCTGCTCAGTAAAATTTAATGGGTGAAGGAAACTGCCCTCTGAATGGATCATGGGAAGCACATTCTAGTAGAGGTAGATCACGCTATCAGATCACAAGACAAATCTTGGAGAACGTGGAGCCCCGGGAGCGGCAGCGATGGGCGACCACTGCCTAGAGAAGTTCGTTGGCACCGAGGTGGCCCCCAGGGCGCAGTGAGCAGGCCTTGGGGTACCTGGCGCTGGCTCAGGGACTCCTGGAGGGCGGCCCCCCAGTAGGGCAAGCGACTCAGGCAGAGAAGCAGGACGTGGCGAGCTGTTTCTGCTGTCCTCTGGCCTGCCAGGGCACCAGGGGCAGGGAGCAGCTAGTGGAGCAACTCATCGACAACCTGGTGAGTGACCATCACCTCCTGCCAAGGCCAGAGCTGGCCCCTCACCCCCAGTACAAATCTCCACAGTTAGTTGGAAGGTAACTCTTTGTGCTACCAATTGTCAAACTGAGTAGACATACACCTGTGTTTGTGCATGCACAGGGTATCTCTGGAAGCAGTGGTTCTAAACCAGGGACAATTCAGTCCCCCAGATTTTGCAGTGTCTGCAGACATTTTGGGGAACCTCAGCGGGTGTGTGCACACATGTGTTACTGCGCGTATAGTAGGTAGAGGTCAGCGTGCTTGTGAACATCCTACAGCACCCACAAAAAAATTATCCAGCTCAAATGTCAATAAGTTTGAGGTTGATAAATCCTGCTCTTGGAGGATACTTAAACTTTTAACAAAGGTTGCCTTTGAAGATGACCCAGGTAATGGATAGGAAGGAATTTTAACTTTTTTTGTATCCTGTTCTGCTTAATTTTTCTAACTGCATGTATTAAAAGGCAGTAAAAAGGGAAGAAGAGGAGGAAAAATCCTTTCGGCACTATCATTAGGATGGAGTTTCTTATCTTTTTGTGGGGTGTAGATCCCTTGGAGAATCTGGAGGAAGCTGAGGACTCTCGGTTAAAAATAGTCCCCTTCACAAAGTTGGAAGAATCAAGATCACCTGAAATGCATTCATGGTTCCCAGGTTAAGAGTTAGGACAAGACAGCTGGTTTGAACAGCTCAATGGAAACCCCTACAGCTTTCCAATTGGGGATAATTCTTAAGTGGCAAGTTGTTTCAAGGAATAATGGCTTATTTTATGTAATATGTGGTTCTATTTAACAATAGCTACTATTTGAGTTTTTACCAAGCGTCTGGTTCTGTGCTCTGTCTTAATTCTAACACAGCAATCCTGTGAGGTAGGTTTTAACTCTCCTTTTACAAATGAAGCAACTCAAAGTGGCTTTCTGTCATTTGCCCATGGTTACCCAGCTGATAAAATTCTGGGGATTGAATTTGGATCCAGGTCTTTTGGACTCCAAATTTCACTAAGTGAAACTTGAGTGGGCATAAGGATCACCTGAGGCCTTATTAAAGCACAGGTTCTGGGCCCTCCCCAGACCTGCTGACTCAATTGCCAGGGGAGGGGTCCAGAAATCTGATTGGAATGAGCAGCCAAGTTTGAGACACTGTACTCTACTGTCTGGCCTCCTGTGGTTTAAGATCCTCAGTCTCAAGGCTTTTCAGCTCTAACACTTCTTTTATTTATTTATTTGCCAAACACAAACTTTACAAATCAGCTCTAACACTTCTGAGGGAGGCACTGATACCAAAAATAGTGAAGTAAATCAAGTACAATGTGAGGGTTAGGGGTGCTGACGCCCCCACCCCACACACAGGTGAAAACTGCATATAACTCTTGACTCCCCCAAAACTTAACTAATAGCCAACTGTTGACTAGAAACCTTAGTGATAACACAAACTGTTGGTTAACACATATTTTGTATGTTATATGTATTATATACAGTATTTTTACAATAAAGTAAGCTAGAGAAAAGAAATCATGAGAAAATATATTGACTATCCATTAAATGGAAGTGGCTCATCACAAAGGTTATCATCCTTGTCATCTTCATGTTGAGTAGGCTGAGGAGGAGGGATTGGTCTTGCTGTCTCTGGGTGGGAGAGAAGGCTCTCAGATACACTCGGTGTAAGTTTTTTTTGTTTTTTTTTTTTTAGACAGAGTCTTACTTTGTTGCCCAGGCTAGGGTGAGTGCCGTGGCGTCAGCCTAGCTCACAGCAACCTCAAACTCCTAGGCTCAAGCAATCCTTCTGCCTCAGCCTCCCGAGTAGCTGGGACTACAGGCATGCGCCACCATGCCCGGCTAATTTTTTCTCTATATATTTTTAGTTGGCCAATTAATTTCTTTCTATTTTTAGTAGAGACGGGGTCTCGCTCTTGGTCAGGCTGGTTTTGAACTCCTGACCTTGAGCTATCCACCCCCCTCGGCCTCCCAGAGTGCTAGGATTACAGGCGTGAGCCACCGCGCCCGGCTCGGTGTAAGTTTTATTGGAAAAAACTTGCATGTAAGTGGACCAGTGCAGTTCAAACCCATGTTCAAGGGTCAACTGTATTCTAAAAATGAAGGGGACCTTCCTGCTGGAGGATTCAGGGGGCACATCAAAATCTAAGCCAAAAGCTTTTACTTTTACAGCTTTTATGCCTGCAGTTGTGGTGTGTACGTTCAGCTAATAAGTTACTACGATTCTGTGACCTTTTAACAAGTCCTTAGTAGGAGTTATTACAGTTATTTTCCTAAAGTTGCCTGTAAAGTAAAACAAGCTTTCAGTGCTTTAAAGCTTTCCTCATCACACAAGAGCAAAACGGATTCGTGGTCAATGCACAGCGCAAACTATCGTGCGGACTGTGAGTGCTGGCTGTGGGCAAGGTTTCGCGGCCGGTGAGCGCCGTACCGAAGTGGTTAATAGCTCAATAAATGTTAGCTCTCAATTTTGTTATTAGACTGTTATGGGCTGAATAGAGTCCCCCAGAATTCATATGTTGAAACTTTAATCCAATCTGACTGTTGGTCCTTATAAGAAGAGGAAATTTGGACACACAGACACCAGGGATGTGTACCCCCAGAGAAAAAGGCCATGTGAGGGTAAGGGGAGAAGGCAGCCATCTGCAAATGAAGGAGAGAGGCCTCAGGAGACACCAAACCTACTGACACCTTGAGCTTGGATGTCCAGCCTCCAGAATGGTGAGAAAATAAATTTCTGTTGTTTAAGCCACCCAGCCTATGGTATTTTGTTATGGCAGCCCTAGCAGACTAATACATAGACTTATAAAGTATCTTATCATATCTGAGATGGCCCCCAAATCCCTGTCCCTGGCATATACATACCTTCTCCCAGTTATGCAAACGCTAATATAGGGACTGCTGTGAAGGGACTTTGCAGATATAAGGTCCCAAATCAGTTGACTTTAAGAAAGAGAGATTATCCTGGCTGAGCCTGACCTGATCAGGTGAGTCCTTAGAAGGAACTGGCTGTTCTTTGGGAGGGAGAGTGAAAGTCTGAGACAGATTTTCCAGGAGGAAGATTCTTCATTGCTGGCTTTAAGTAATGTTGCAAGGAATGTGGGTGACCTCTAGGAGCTGAGAGTGGCCCACATTTGACAGCCAGCAAGGAAATAGGGACCTGAGTCCCATAACTGCCAGGAACTGAATTTGGCCATCAGTAATAAGCTTGGAAGTGGATTCTTCCCAGAGCTTCAAGAAAGGAGTTCAGCCTGGCCAATACCTTTACTTTAGCCTTGTTAAGACTACAAGCAGGGAACCTGGCCATTCTGTGCCCAGACATCTAACCTACATTACTGTGAGCTTATAAATTGGTGTTGCTTTAAGCTGCTAAATTGTTACTTTACAATAGAAAATGACTATATCAAATTTATGAATAATAAGTAGGGACACAGATTTGCAGTGAATCTGCCATGCAAATAATAAAGCTAAGGAATAAAATGTTAATAAGCACATTTGGCTGAGTATTCCTTATACTG
>VBSM01002121.1:11850577-11861468 GCA_008086735.1 Cheirogaleus medius | reverse complement strand
TCCCACCTTGGCCTCCCAGAGTGCTAGGATTACAGGCATGAGCTACCACGCCTGGCCTTTTGTGACTTTTTGTAAGTTTGAGATTGTTTCCAAATAAAAAGTTTCAAAATAAATAACTATTTTTGTGGGTATTTCAGTTGTTTTGTGAGAATTATTTATCTAAAATCTTAAATTGTTCTATTTCTGGCACTCAAAGATTAATATGGTTTGATTGAATAATAGTTAATTGCTAGCATTTACTGAACTCTTGCTTTGTACCACACACTATTCTAAGTGCTTCACATACATGTTACATGTCATAACAGCCCTGCAAGGTAAATATTCTTTCTATGCCCATTTTATAGCAGAGGACACTGAGGCACAGAAAGGTAAGCATAATAACTTGTCCCAGGTCATACAACTCTTCAGAGTATCTGACTGTGGAGTCATGTCTTACATATTCTCTTTCCTCAAAGGTCGCTATATGCCATTTCAAATTAGTAGTTTGTTTTCATTTGAACTGTGGTTATCTGTTTTGATTCTGATTTTTTTTTTTTTTTTTTTTTTTTTTTTGCTTTGGGATGTATAATATTTTATACTTTGGCAAAAGGTATAAAATATACTTTGGCAAAAAAAGAAAATCACCTTAGCCAAAAATTTCAACTCATTATTTTTTAATGTACTGTTGTAAAGATTAAATGAGTTAAATTGGACTATGTATACATTTTTTTACCAAGCACTTTGGATGTAAAATGTATTGTTATTTGTAACTCCAACAGAATAATATTAAGACTTAGGAGTACATGTCAGTGGTCAGGAAGAGTCTTTAAGAGAGGTAAACTCTGGAAAATATTGCCTTTAACTCTTAAGAGGACCAGTCCCTCATCATAGAAAATATTAAAATGAGTCTACATCCCACATTAAATATAATTTATCTGTAACAATTTAAGAGTTGAATTGCTTGTGACCAGTTCATATTTTGCAGACATTTAATCAAATTTACTATTTTCAGTTTTGGAATTAAAAGATTTTTTTGGAGCCGATAGATTCTTCTCAGCTCTCAAACAATTTTATTGGCCCTTGTAAAGCTCCTAAGCCCTAGGCACTGGGCGGCAACCTCTCAAATGCAGGGATGTGAGATTCTCTGGCAAGAAAAATGAAAAGTGGAAATTAGTGTTGGAGGAATGTTGAGAAACACTGTTTCACTAGGGGGTGCTCTTTCCTCTCCATGAGGGGAGTATCTTTTGGTTTAGGAGCATGCATTAAAAAAAAAAAGTGAAGAATATATATTTTTTCCCACGGCAGAAGACCAGACAGCACTTCCAAAAATAAATAGAATTAGTTACTGTATCAGTCAACGAAAGTATATTTGTACATTTTATACACACCTGGCTAGAGTAACACCTTGATGGGTGTTAAATGTGAGGGACAATTTTGCTGCCTAGAAAAAAACTGAAAAGCAAGAATTTGCATAAATGTGAGTAGGTTTCTTGAGGCTGTGTTAGGAGAGAACATTTTTTAAACTGGCAATTTTGCTAAATGCAGCCTTCTCTCTCTCTCAGGAGCTGCGGACGTTGGCTGTAATTAATCTCTACACTGAACTGTCAGTTCCCAGACAGATATTATACACAAGAATATGGAGGTAGATTTGAGCATTGCACAAAGATCCTTTCTAGATCCAAATTCAATGAATTGAATTCAAATTGTCCTTTCAAGTAATTATTTGAAATAAAAATCACCCACAGGAATTCATCCTTCCCCCTTTCTGTGGAGATGGGCATAAACACCAGCATCTGGGAAGGAGCCTAAGAAATGGCTTAGTCAAGGAGGTGCCGAAGCATGGCACACATCACCTTTTTGGTCTCCATGGTCCTAGCTCACCAACCTCAGTCCATTGAAAATCTCGAATCAGAAGGGCAGAGCGTTCCTTCTCAGGTGGTACCGTGCGCTGGCCATAAAGACCACTCGCTATGTTCAAGTTTTCCCAGGAAAGTGGCTCACTGTCAAGTAAAATTAAAGCCAAGAATTAAAATTTCACAAATTCTTTTTCCTCTTTTGACTAATCCCTATAATTTTCTTTCTGTGTGAACTTCTCCCATCAGAGTTTCTATGATTGAGAATGCGTTATTTTAAAAAGCATAACTGGGAAGTATTATTTATAAGCATAGTTTTGGCAGTTGTTACACAGAAACAGAACCAAATCAATCAGCACTGATTCCAGGCAGGAGAGAGTTGCTTCCCCATTTCCCAAGCTGAGCACATCCAGGGAAGTCTGATCCCAGACAGTGCTGCCCCCGGCCTTGCACAGCAGCACAGGGTGATGAGGTTTTGATAGTACTTGCTTGGGAAAAGTGTGGTTGAGGATTTCAGCTTCTGTCTTCTCACTGAACTCCATTTTGTACGCACCTGGCTACAAATGAATCTTTGTACATGCCTGCACTTGCACTGACAGTGGAAATCTTTTGGGAAACTTCGTAGTGAACCATCTGTCTAGAGTGCTGGTCTGGAAGGCCACTTTACAAAATAGCGCATGAGATTATGTGGGGGAAGAGAAGAATTAGTGCCACCACTAAAGGCTTCCACAACTCCTGCGAGGCCTGGGGAGGCAGCACCTCTGGCAGGAGGCCAGGGGCTATAGTGCGTCAGCACACCTACCCGGTTCCCGAGAAGAGGCTCCCTCCGGCCACTGAGGCACCTTCTCTTAAACCAGTTCACACCCTCCCCACCCCTTTTCCTTTCTATTTCAGAACCACATCCACGCTAAGAGGTATAGTGGGAATAATAAAATGTAATTACTATGATGATGAATCAGCAAATGATCTCTATGAAAAGGAATTCACCTTTGGACGTGCTGTACTAGAAAGGCCACTGAGTGGCAAATCTTCAGGTTGTGCTTCTTATAAATCAAAGGGAGTAACTGCTGGCAGAAATGTCTCAGGAATGACCAAGATGAGACTCTCCACCTTTGGGGCAGACCTGAGTACTTTTCACTGCTGATGGAGGGTTGGATAGAGAAGTCACTCCCTTCATAACATTTTCAAACATGTCTCTGTGTTGACTATTTTAAAGATGACTTGCCTGTCACTCCCCACCCTCCCCCATATGGTCACTCACCCATAATTCTGTGCAAGATACTCCTTAGAGTCCATGGATAATTAACAAAGATGCCTATCTTTAAGGAACTTATAGTAGGGAAGATGAATAACAATAAAGATAATAGCACATATTGATGACTTACTATGTCTGGGCACTGTTCTACGTCTCTTAAAATTTCTTTTTGTCAAAACAATGCTATGAATAGATGTAATTATCATCTAAGTTTCAAAGATGGGGGACTGAAGTCTGGGGAAGTTCGGCAACTCACTTAGAAAGCCTTTTGTACAAACATGAAATAATACAAAGTGGAATCGGGTATGTGTCCTGGCAGTTTATAGGAGGGAGAGTACTTCCTGGGGCTAGGCATTAGCACATACTTCATGAAAGAGGCAGCAATAGAGCCCGGTCTTAAGGGGTGCGGTGGGTTGAATTGTGGCCTCCCAAAAGGCATGTCTACTGAGAACCTATGAATGTGACCTTATATGGAAAAAGGGTCTTTGCAGATGTAATCAAGTTAATGATCTCAAGATGAGATCACACTAGATTTCGGGTGAGACCTAAATCCAATGACAGGTGTCCTTATGTGAAAAAGGCAGGGAGAGATTTGAGACAGAGAAGGCCATGTGAAGACAGAGGCAGAGATTGGCAGCCCCAAGCCAAGGAACGCCAATGCTTGTTCCCAGCAGCCACCGGAAGGTAGGAGAGAAACATGGCACAGACTCTTCCTCAGAACCTCCAGAAAGAACTGGCGCTGCTGACGCCTTGATTTTGTACTTATGGCCTCCAGAACTGTCAGAGAGTGAGTTTCTGTTGTTTTAAGCCACCTAGTGTGTGGTCATTTGTTGTAGCAGCCTCAGGAAATGAGTACAAAGGATGCGTGAGGATGGCTGGGAAACAGCAGCTCAAAGAAAGACGCTGAAATGGAAAAATGCAAGGGCTCGGGTTTGCTGGCTGTAGTTTGTCTGAAGCATAAGGATCCTGAAAGGGAATAGGTTAAGACGTGGGTCATATTGATATTATGGAGGGCTTTGAATGTCAGGTTAGGAAATTTAGATTTTATTTGATGAACAATGAGGAACTTGATGAGTTGTTTATTTAGAAAATTAAGGTGTTCCCCAGCTAGCAGGAGGTAATATGGGCCTGAATTCGGGCAAGGACAGTGGGAATGAAGAGAAGGGACAGAGAGGAAATATCTTGCAGGAATCCAAGAGACTTGGCAATCAATTGATTCTCGATGTGACTTGCTAAGTAGCTTGATTCATGTTTTACCTGCTGTTGTTTATGTGTTTTTGTCTTCTAGGCTGCACAACACCCACACTTTAAATGAGCTACCCCAAGTCATTTGGCTACCTATCAAGTTGGATTATTAACTTTTTCTGGCTTCCTGGTAGTCAATCTATGTTTTAGGTTGAGGACTTTCCTGAATCTTAGGAGAGTATTTATTTTTTCTTTTCTTTTCTTTTTTTTTTTTGCTTTCTCTGTCCCTGTTACTGCCACACAAGTGAAACCTTTGGAAGTGGTTTCAGTACCAGTACTGTAGCACAGTCTCCTTCCCTTGGCACATGAGCTGGGGGCAGGAGGTAGGGTTTCAGGGCTGCTGTGCTGGCCTCTCTCTGGCATCTTATTACAGATCCTGTCTTAACATTTGGTGCTAAGTATGGTGTAGAGGCAACATTGATCGAGCTGTGACATCTCAAACAAATGCAAATCTTAGAGCCATGTAAGAAGTTGGACATTACCAATGCCCAGGAGACCTTAAATGTGGTCTGAGGCTTCAAGCCTCACTCACATCATATTCTGTTTGTTAGTTTCCCAAAATTGCACTGACCTTCTTGATCTGGCTCTAATATTAAACTAATCGTGGGAAAGGAAGAGGAATCCGCGTTAACCCAGGGCTTACTCAATGCCAGGTATGGTGTGAGGTGCTTTACATATGTTATCTTGTTTAATCTTTACATCAGAAGTATGAGGTAGGTGTTCTTATACTCATTTTACAGATGAGGAAATTGAAGCTCAAAGCAATTAAGTCACTACACAATGTCACACAGCAAGTGGAACTGCCAGGACCCACTTGGGACTTTCTGAGATACGACACTGCCTCCTACCTAGGAGATTATTTTTTCAGTGTAACTAAGGTGGCAGAATTCTGATTTTGGCATATGTGCAAGATTTGCCTGGTGCATGCTGGGTTTTGAATTTGTGCCATGATTTTGTACCATCATTTCTCCTTTGCTCCCTCTTACCGCACATGCCCTGACCCAGCACTTACTGGACATCAGTTCCAAGAACATTTGAGGACTTTACAGGCTTATGAACTTGCTCTATTTCCCCAAGAAACAAGATCATATTTTGTTATCAGGTGGCAGTTTTCTGGCTGCATCCCTGGGTTAGGTTGCGTTGGAAAGAGTGAAGAAAATGGGTCCTCATGTGTAGCCTTGGTCTCTACATTGGTCTTGGGAAAGGAAATGGTCATTCAGTGCCGTGGGTGCTACTGCCTGCAAAACCTGTGATGTCAGGGCCTCTGTTCACACCCTCTCATCTCCAAACCCAGGCCGATATCCTCAGGAACCCACAACTGTCCCGCCAGCATTTGTCCATGCTGCTTTGTCCCACCTTCCTCCCGCTCAACCCCAGGAGTTGAGTGCATTTCTCCCTTCTCCCTGCAGTCCCCTGTCTAAACTCAGTCCATGGCTCGGCCCCAGCTCGCTTCTTCCAGTAAGCCTCTCCTGACCCGCTGTCCTGTTCTGAACTCCCGCAGCCGGTTTGCTTATCTGTTCCTCTTCCCAGCTCTCTGACCCTGGATCTGTGCATTATCTCTTTAATTGATTGTAGCTTATTACGGTGAGGAGTGCGGGCTTCCTCCTGACCCTATGGTGACTTGCAGAGTGCTGGGTACACAACGAGGGCATTAATTATTGATTGAGTCAGACTTTTTGGATTCACACTCTCAGAAAAAGAAATAGGATTGAAGGGCTGTCATTTTGTAAACAATAACACCACGTAAACTCCTGGAGAGAAATATACCAACCTTCACAGGGGATATTTCTGGGTAGTGAGATTATTGGTGGGTTTCATTTCTTTTTTGAACTTTTAGTATTTTCCCAATTTCCTACAATAAACATTTATATTTTACCTTTTACTAAAAAAAGAGTATTTACAAAAGTACATATTAGTTTTAAAAGAAAGGACTGCACCTTTTTTCTATCCCCATTTCCATAATCTTTATTCCCTCCCTCCTTCCTTCCTCCCTCCCTCCCTCCCCCTCCCTCTCTCTCTCTCTCTTTCTCTCTTCTCCCTCCCTCCCACCCTCCCTTCCTTCCTTCTTTCTCTCTCTCTCTTCTTTTCTTTTCTCTCTCCTTCCTTCCTTCCTTCCTTCCTTCCTTCCTTCCTTCCTTCCTTCCTTCCTTCCTGTTGAGGGCTTGCCATATAATTGTGCAGCTTAAGAATTAATCTTAGGAGAAGGAGTACGTGCCCAGCCCAGAGAGGCGTGATAGTCATACGTTCTGGCTTAGGTTCACCTAACAAACAGGGTTACTGCTTGAAGGCATAACAAAGAGTTTGAGCTTCTGCACATAAGCAAATGTTTCCCAGCTCCACAGCCCTGGGGGTCTGGAGGCCACTTGATAAACATCTTGCTCTTATGAGTACTGCCTGAGCTCATGGGATGGCTGGTTAGTCAGTGACGGGTAAGATTCCTCGGGGAGGAACAACCTAAGACAGGCACAGCTGCAGGAGGCCAGGCCGAAAGGTATGGAAATGGAAAGTTTCCCTTTGTGGCTGCATTGCTTATCTGTGCTTATCTCAAACTCTGGCTTATGGCTGTCACCTTAAGCAACCTCATTAAGACCCTGAGTCATGGGACATCTGTGTCCTTAGGCTATGTGTTCCGGAATTTATGGCCGTTGCTGCAATGCCTGGGTGGTCACGTATAAGGAAGTGACTTTGATTTTTAGGGTATAAAAATAAAACGACTGGTGCGTTCGGCACTGCAGTCTTGTACTGTCTTTATGTGTGTCCATGTCTTTCTTTGAGTGTTTCTTTGTGTTTTGTGTTCATCCCCCGTCCTGCAAATGGGCCACGACACTTCCTATCTCACTCTGTTGCCCAGGCTTCAGTGCAATGGTGTCATCGTAGCTCATTGCATCCTCAGACTCCTGGGCTTAAGCAATCCTCCTGCCTCAGCCTCCTCAGTAGCTGGGACTACAGGCATGATCCACCATACCTGCTAATTTTTTCTATTTTCAGTAGAGACGGGGTCTCACTCTTGCTCAAGGTGGTCTTGAACTCTTGAGCTCCAGCAATACTCCTGCCTTGGCCTCCTAGAGTGCTAGGATTACAGGCGTGAGCCACCATGCCTGGCCAATTTTAAATTTTTTGTAGAGACAGGGTCTTGCTATTGCTCAGGCTGGTCTCAAACTCCTGGCTCAAGCAATCCTCCCACCTCAGCCTGTGAAAGTGCTGGATTACAGGTGTGAGCCACCGTGCCCAGCCCCCATTTCCATTTTCTCGATGCCCACGGAGATATGATTTTTGATTTAACCATGTGCTTCAAGATCAGGAATCTGGATTCTCTTATTAGCTTTGCTACTGACTTTATGAATGACTCTTAAAACTCTCATTGTTTTGGTGTCTCCATCTGTAAACCTGGCCGAGTGATGTAGGAATTCTCATCATCTGCTCTCTTCCAGAACTGCTGGGCATTTGATGAGAAAATGTTGCAAAATCCCTTTAAAACTATCTGGTAAAAGGTTATGGATCCAAGTTATTTGGCTGTGCATGCCCCAGATTTCTGTGTTAATCTCTGAGCTAATCTCAGCTCTTTGTTTAGAATTTATTAACCTCAAAATTATAGCCTTAAATAATATTAGAAAATATATAGGATTTCTGCTGAAAAGTTCTATACTAGGACGATATACCAGGAGGCAGAATAGTGCTGTGGCTAGGAGTATGGGCTTTGAACTCAGTGTCCCTTGCTAGGTGCTTGGCTTTGGCCAAGATATTTAATCTCCCTGAGCCTCAGTCTTCCCACCTGTAAAATGAGTATATTAAAAGCCATTGTGATAATGTCTAAAACTTTTAGCACAGTGCCTACCCATGCTTACGGGCTCAGTAAGTCGCAGTACACTGCTAGAACACAGATTACCTTGAAAATGTAAGTTGACCTCACTCCATGCTTCAAAAAATCCGCATCATTTTCCCCATGGTGTTTAGAATAAAATATAAATTCTTGAGCATGGAATTCAACAAACAAACAAACAAACAAACACAAAACCTTTCCATCTTCAATTTCCAAAGTATACTCCCAGGATCTGAAAAACATCTCTGATGATCATTGCTTCTATGGGATTCCTCATCTGGGAATGTCAGTTCCCCTTGCTCTGCCTTTGGAAATCCTTCCTAGCCTTCAGATGTCACCTTCTGTGTGGAGCTCTGCTTCATCTCCCAAGACACAGCTAAGGCACAGTTTTTCTTCTGAATGCCCATACTAGTTTGGACCGCATTTCATTTAACTTTGTCCTATATTTCATTGTTTACACTCCCTTTTGGATTGCACAGTCTTTGAGGAGTGGAAGGCTGTTGATTCACCTTTGTATCCAGTTAATGCATGACATACGCCAGGCAGCCCTTCATAAACGCTGAGCATGATTCTCATCTGATAGGAGTCAGTGGCGTGCTTGTAGAGCGGCTAAAAGGGGAGGACTGAGAGGGAATGTGCCTGCTTATTCCTCCTTTCTACCCGCCCCCCCCCAGCAGCAGAGATGGGGTTCCTAGATCTCCAGCTCTAGGTGCTTGGCTAGCCTCCCTTAGCAGTGTCTTTGCTGGAGAGGAAATAGAAATCATTCCTGATTTCAGTGCATGCATTGCATCAGAGGCAGGTCAGGGCTCCTTCCTTTTGTGAGTCAGCTGGCATTAAACCAAGCTCATCTCTTCCCCTTACCTTGAAAGCCCACAAAGCAGCAAACTTGTTATTGCTGCCCAGAGGATAACAAGCAGGTCAAGGACAGATCAACCTGGATTGCTGCGAGGGATGCTTTTTTTAGGGAAGAGGCAGTGAGCCATTTTGCCATCAATCGCTCAGTACTTACGCTACTCATTCACGGTGAACCAGAGACACCCACTTGACATCATTAGTAGTGGGGGCCAGATGTCAGCCACTAGATGTTTCTAACTTCTTCAGCTTGCTGAGCTCAAGTGGTCCTTCATGACTAGTAAAAATGGTCTCAAATCCCTATCCCTTATGCAGTAGGCAGCCCAGCTACTTTCCCAATAGCTCTGAGATTTCTTGCTGGCAGGGCATATGGAAGGAGCCCGTGTGCCCTCTGCCACTATTCTCTGCTTCCACCACCTTCTTGGTCTCCACTCTGGGGTCTGCCTCTGCATGTCTTGTTCCTTTTGCATATCCTGTCTACTTACTGGACTCATTTATAAACCCCTCAGTCCCAAGAGTGCTGCCGTTCATCGCTGTGCATATGATAGACTGAATGAAGATTTAGGCAATGGAGTGTGTGTGTGTGTGTGTGTGTGAGTTTCCCAGGGTGGCCATGATGAAGTAGCACAAACTGAGCTGCATAAACAACAGGAATTTGTCATCTCATTGTTTCACAGTCCTGGAAGCTAGAAGTCTGTGATAAGGTGTTGGTAGGGCTGTGCTTCCTCTCATGGCACTAGGGCAGGATCTGTTCCAGGCCTTTCCTCTGGCTTCTGGTAGCTCCTTGGCTTGTGGCAGCATAACTCAAGTCTTCACATGGTGTTCTCCCTAGGTGAGTGTCTGTGTCCGAATTTCCTCTTTTTATAAGGACAGCAGTCATATTGAATCAGAGGTCCAACCTACTTCACTATAACCTCATTTTCACTAACTACATTTGCAACAACCCTATTGCAAAATAAGGTCACATTCTGAGGTACTGGGGGTTAGGACTTCAGTGAATTTGGCCCATTAATTGTGTGTGTGTGTTCAGGTTAGGGGTGTTACATTACAGAATGGAAGGGCAAAACATTTATAACTACATATTTAATCATGCTGGTTCTCAAAAGTTCTCAGCCTTTCCATCTCTGGGGGAGTTTCCGCGTGGTGGTCATTTCTTCCCCCATGGCCTCCTGCCATTTGCTGGACCCCTTCTCACCTTCTTGGACTTCGTCCTTCTTCTTCTTGGTTCATTCAGCTCTAACTCCAAAAATTACTGTGCATTTCTGATACAAAACAGTTTATTTTCCTCTTCCTGCAAACCATCCAGGCTTGGCCTAGAGGGCCATCTTAATAACTAAAGAGTCCATTAGAGGTGTTTTTAACAAAGACAGTTCTCTGATTGGGGAGGAATTCTGTGGTCAGCTCTGATAGTTACACTTTTTTTCTCCCTTTGTTGGTTAAGTAAAATTATTCATTAAATATTTCGTGATCTAGTTTCTGTTAGTTTGTTTCTGGGTGCATTTAAAAAATAAATGCCTTCAGGTTGGGTGCGGTGGCTCATGATGGTAATCCTAGCACTTTGGGAGGCTTAAGTGAGAAGATCCCTTGAGACCAGGAGTTCAAGACCAGCCTGGACAACAGCAAGGCCCTGTCTCTACAAAAATAATTTTTTTGTATGTGTGTGGTGGCACATACCTGTAGTCCCAGTTACTTGGGAGGCTAAAGCAGGAAGACCGCTTGAGCCCAGGAGTTTGAGGTTGCTGTGAGCTAGGATGATGCCACTGTACTCTAGCCTGAGTGACAGAGCAAGACCCTATCTCCAAAAATAATAACAATAATAAAATGCCTTCTGTACAATGTGGGGCGCGGCGGCAACGCCATTCTAAGATGGCGCCCGTATCCGGTGGT
>VBSM01002121.1:11825999-11850477 GCA_008086735.1 Cheirogaleus medius | reverse complement strand
TCTGCAGAGACGCTCTATCTGGCGGTGTTTCTTGTCCGCCATCTTGCTCTGCCCCCCGAAACCTTTTCTATTTATCAATTTTTAATGGCTCTTTTTACTGTATGTGGTAGAATTACTTTTTTTTTTCTTTTTTGAGACAGAGTCTCCCTCTGTTGCCAGGCTAGAGTCCAAGTGTGCAGTGGCATTATTATATTAGATTGATGCAAAAGTAATTGTGGTTTTAGCGTTGTTGAAATTTGCCATTTGATGTTGGAATTTATTCCTAAATAAATGTGGTTATGTTATGTGCATTTCTCGCTTTATGTTTTTTTGCTAATGACTTATTACTTGCTGTATATTTTATATTTATTTTAGACTATGGAAATTATGTTAGACAAAAAGCAAATTCAAGTGATTTTCTTATTCGAGTTTAAAATGGGTCATAAAGTGGCAGAGACAACTCGCAACATCAACAACGCATTTGGCCCAGGAACTGCTAACGAATGTACAGTGCAGTGGTGGTTCAAGAAGTTTTGCAAAGGAGATGAGAACTTTGAAGATGAGGAGTGCAGTGGTGGGCCATCAGAAGTCAACAACAACCAATTGAGAGCAATCATTGAAGCTGATCCTCTTACAACTATACGAGAAGTTGCCAAAGAATTCAATGTCGACCATTCTATAGACGTTCAGCGTTTGAAGCCAATTGGAAAGGTGAAAAAGTTCAATAAGTGGATGCCTCATGAGCTGACTGAAAAATCAAAAAAAGCGTCGTTTTGAAGTGTCCTCTTCTTGTATGCAACAATGAACCATTTCTCAATCACATTGTGAAGTGCGACAAAAAGTGGCTTTTATATGACAAATGGCATTGACCACCTCAGTGGTTGGACTGAGAAGAAGCTCTGCAGCACTTCCCAAAGCCAAACTTGCACCAAAAAAAGGTCATGATCACTGTTTGGTGGTCTGATGCCAGTCTGATCCACTACAGCTTTCTGAATCCCAGCAAAACCATTCCATCTGAGAATGAGATGCACCAAAAACTGAAACGCCTGCAGCCAGCATCGGTCAACAGAAAGTGCCCGATTCTTTTCCACAGCAATACTCCACCACACGTCACACAACCAACACTTCAAAAGTTGAATGAATTGGGCTACGAAGTTTTGCCTCATCCGCCATATTCACCTGACCTCTCACCAGCCGACTCCATTTCTTCAAGCATCTCAATGACTTCTTGCAGGGAAAACACATCCACAACCAGCAGGATCCAGAAAATGCTTTCCAAGAGTTTGTGGAATCCTGAAGCACGGAGTTTTACACTATAGGAATAAACAAACTTATTTCTTGTTGGCAAAAATGTGTTGATTGTAATGGTTCCTATTTTGATTAATAAAGATGTGTTTGAGCCTAGTTACAATGATTTAAAATTCACGGTCCAAAACCTCAGTTACTTTTGCACCAACCTAATAGTTCACTGCAACCTCAAACTGCTGGGCTCAAGTGATCCTCCTGCCTCAGCTTCCCAAGTAGCTGGGACTACAGGTGTGAGCCACTGCACCCAGGTAATTTTTCTATTTTTAGTAGAGACGGGGTCCCACTCTTGCTCAAACTCCTGGATCCTCCTGCTTCAGCCTCCCAGAATGCTAGGATTACAGGTGTGAACCACCAAGCCTGGCCTATGGTAGAATTCTTAGGAGGCTTAAAGAATAGAAATACATGTTTGATGTGATTAACATCAGAACCTTTATTATTCAATGTCTTTTCTGCAGCAGGAATGTAATTAGTTTTAACAGAAGGTTGCTTAATAGTCAAAATGAAAATGAAGTATATTAATGCAGACTAAGATAATAATGGCTAAATCTCAACTCTAATTATCTAACACAACAATGTTGTTCTTTGTTTACCTTCATAGCAAAGTAAGGGAAACCTAAGAGTATTAACCTAAAGAAACATATCCATTTTAAGCTTTTAAAATATATATACTTTTGATAGGCAAATAATCTCTTTTCCTATTGAATACATTTAAAAAGATATTTAAAAAATCACATGCTGTGATAATTACTCACTTCATTCCATTAATGTGAGAGTTTTAGCATGTGACAGACAAGGCAGAAAGTTGCTAATGTGTGTTTGGAAGAGCATTAGTTTAGAACTTACACTAAACACGTTTAGTAATTCAAAGGTTCAGGGGGTGTTTGGTTAAACACAGCAAAAATGTTTCTTTTGATGCAAGATTCAGAACTTTAGCAACGCATTCTTAGCGTGCAAGCCCTTTAACAGGTAAAGTTCTTCAAAACGCACTTTGGGAAATGCTGACTTATACCTGGCTTCCAAACCATTTCTTGACCTGACATGCCTTAAATTACCAATTCAAGCATTCCCTTTCTGCTTACATCTTCTTGTCCTGCCAATCTGCTTTCAACCAGTCCCAATACAGCCACTTTTCAACCTCACTGGAACTCCAGTCCTTTGAGACTTCTGTCTACTTCTAGTCAATCAGCCCCCTGCTTTCTTTACTTCCCTGTTTATCCACCCTAGACTTTATGATACATCATTTTAGTACCATACTTGGCCAGTGATCTAAAGCCCCTTTCTGTCTTCTTTGTTGTACCCATTTGGCAAAATCCAACTGTGGGTGGATCCAACTTTCTGCTCCTTGTTAGCCCTGCTGGAGAAAGCCACATGATCACTAAACTCAAGCAGACCTGTAATATCTGACGATCCTATTATATTTCCTTGTTCAGCTTACTTCTTACTTTCCCATTCACTGCATTGAGTATTGCAAATGTTTTCTACTTTCTGTTTTCTAGAACCACCGCGCTCCATTCCCACTGCATGCCCTATTCGCATAGTTCCTTTACAGAGTACAGTAGTGTTTGGTGTTCCCAATCCTACAAACTCCCACAGCTGCCCCCATTCTAGCCTCCTTCTCCCCTGTTGGGACAGTGGAAATATTTCTTCCACATCTAAGGACAATTCCTCTGCTCAGACTTAGACTCTCATACACTCCCAACTTTCCAATAACCTTACACTATTTTTTTTTTTTGAGACAGAGTCTTGCTCTTGCTAGAGTGCATGGCATCAGCCTAGCTCACAGCAACCTCAAATTCCTGGGATCAAGCGATCCTCCTGCCTCTGCTTTCCAAGTAGCTGGGAATACAGGTACGTGCCACCTCGTGTAGCTATTTTTTTTTTTTAATCACCCAGCTAATTTTTTCTATGTTTAGTAGAGATGGGGTCTCGCTCTTGCTCAGGCTGGTCTTGAACTCCTGACCTCAAGGGATCCTCCCGCCTTGGCCTCCAAGAGTGCTAGAATTACAAGTGTGAGCCACCGTGTTTGGCCAACCTTATACTACTGATTGTACCTTCTCTTTCTTATATAGACTCATTCTTACTTTTCAACTGATCTTTCTCATCAGCCATCAGCTTTTAGATATGCTTAAGTCTTTCCCATTATTAAAAAAAAGGGAAGAGAAAAGGAAGATAGAAAAGATGGAAGGAAGGAAGGAAAGAAAAATTTTCCCTTGACATTACATTCTCTTCTAGTTCTTCATGTTCATAGAGAACATTCTCACTGTCACCATTTCCTCTTTCCCTACTCACTCCTTGATCTGCTCCTATCTAGTTAAAAAAATTTATTGAGATGTAGCGTATGTATGGTAAAGTGCACTAATCTTAAACGTATAGCTCAATGAAGTTTTACGTATTTATATACCCCATGTAGCTACCACCCAATCAAGATATAGAGCATTTCCAGAAACAAGAGGTAGCAATACTTCGATGTTCCAGAACTTGGTATCTTCACATAACAATACATCTGAAGATCACTCCAGTGCAGTGCACTGAGACCTTCCTAGTTTCTCTTCAACTGCTGCATTATGCAGCCATACTACCATTTTTCACTATTCTGCCAATGGACATTTAGATTGATTCTGCTGTTCTGCTATTACAAATAGTGCTTCAGTGAATAGTCTTGTACAGATGTCATTTTGTATTTCTGCCCATGTATGTTTGGTACAGATTTTTTTTTTTTTTTTCGAGACAGGGTCTCACTCTGTTGCCCGGGCTAGAGTGCCGTGGCATCAGCTCACAGCAACCTCAAACTCCTGGGCTCAAACAATCCTACTGCCTCAGCCTGCTGAGTTGCTGAGACTACAGGCATGCGCCACCATGCCTGGCTAATTTTTTATATATATATACTTTTAGTTGTCCAGCTAATTTCTTTCTATTTTTTTAGTAGAGACGGGGTCTCGCTCTTGTTCAGGCTGGTCTTGAACTCCTGAGCTCAAATGATCCGCCCACCTTGGCCTCCTAGAGTGTTAGGATTACAGGCGTGAGCCACTACGCCCGGCATGGTACAGATTCTTAGAAGTGGAATTATTGGGCCAAAGATTAAACACATTTGTAATGTGGGTAGATATTGTCAAATTCCTCTCTATGGAGGTTGTACCATTTTGCATTCACACCAGCACTGTATGAGTACCTGTTTCCCCATAGACTTGCAAATAAAATAAGTTGATAAACTTTTGAATTTTATATGCATGCCTTTGTTCTTTATCTTTTCTTGCAGCTTAACCGAGATATTGTTGACATACAAGATACTGTCACAATTTGACGAGTTTCGCCATATGTATACAACCATGAAATCATCACTACAATCAAGATAATAAATACATCCATCTCACCCAGCAGTGTCCTTGTACTCCTTTGTAATCTATCCATCCCTCCCCCATCCCATCCCCAAGTATGAGAGTTCTCAAAAATTTTACTTCTCATGTGCCCTTTCCAGAGGTATCAGGGAATGTGCCTCCTAACATGAGGAAGTAAATTAAGAAAGAAGAAAACAGAACGGTGAACCCAAGATGGAGGAAAGGTAATCCTCAACATGACAGAGAAGGGATGGCACCAGCATAGAGGACAAGAATGAAATCAATACAAAGTTTGATGTGCCAAAATTTTTAGTGAAAATCTAGAGACAGTTTTTGGCTAAAAGCTAAGAAAATGAAAAAAAAGATAATAAGAAAAGAAAGGAGAAATAATTATGATATGCCAAGTAGCTCACATTGTCATTGTAACATAAATATTGATGTTGACCTAACTAAAATTATGATATGACTCAGGAGAGTGGTAGAATGGGAGGGCTGGTGCATGTGGCAGGGGACAAAGGAGGCTAAATCCTTATTTTCCCACAGGGAAAGCTGAAGGGCCATACTTACAACTGAAAGATCAAGAAGGAGCAATAGAAACACGTTCTTGGCTAAGTCCATAGCCTTATACCTTGGCTTGAACCACACGTATCCTTATGACATTTTCCTGACTGCCCATGACCAAGAATGGTGACTTTCTTTCAGATAATCTTGTGCATACCTCTATAAGAGTATCACTATAATTTTTAATTTACTTTTCTGTATACTCATGCGATTGTGAGCTCCTTGGGGGAAGGACAGTGTTTTATAATCACTTGATCTCACACACAAAAAGTACTCCATAAATGCTTGTTGAATTAATGAACAATACTACAGAACATTGCAAAAGCCAACCTTGCAAAGTCTAGGTAAAATTAAGAGACATTAAAGAGTCTGTTAAGCATCGTGATACATTAAAATCAAATCACAATGATTTAAGAATATTTACTCATTTTAATCCTAGAAACCTTGAAACATGCCATCTTCCATAGTTCTGAAGTGTAGTCATGCATGTTCCTCCATGTGAATTTTTCTTAATGAGAAAAAGTGCTTGGAGCTCTTTCATGGGGACATTTATTTAATGTTTTTCATTCATTAATGGAGAGTTTATATTCATATTTTTATTACCTCTTGCTGGGACAATTTCATAATCCCTATTATTAGGAATAAGAAAACATTATTTCCAGGAAGCATTATGGGGATATTGTGGTTAACAGTGCAGATGTGTTCTACTTTAAAAGCACAATACTAAACAGGTTAATTGGTAAAATATATTAATTTTGCTGGAGGTGGAGAGCAGGATGGGAAAAGGAAGTTGGAGAGTGAAAAAATGACTAGTTAATAAAAATAATTTTCTTTTTACAGAACAATTTCCCTTATGAGCTCCGCAGATGCATTTAAAATATGGCTCAATTTGCCACTATTTGACTTGTATACAGATTTTCCCCTAGGGGAAAAAATATACACTGGGGAAAAGAATCCCTATTCAATAAGTGGTGCTGGGAAAATTGGATAGCCACATGCAGAAGAATGAAACTGGATCTGTACCTCTCACCTGTCACAAAAATCTTTATCCAAGGAGCTTCCTAAAATTTAAGCCGGAAGTACTAGAAATATCATATAAATCAGAACATAGCCATAGTGACTATCCACTGCATTCTGGTTTGTTTTATCAAGTTGCCAGGTGTTTTTGTTTTTCTTTCTCTTCTCTCTTAATTCTGCTATAGCAAGTACCTTGAGCATTGAGAATCAAACTTTTTTTATTATGTCATGTTCCTCAGTAGCTTATCACTGTCATCTTGATCTTTTTTTTAAAATGTCTTCCCTGATATGCTCATTTTGATTATGTAAGGAATCTTCCAAACCTTGTTTCTTGTGGGATTCTCTCTTTGATCCTTCTATCTAGAAACCTTGCTGTATACAATGAGCCTGCTTTGGGCTTTGATGCCCAAAGCTTCACTCAGAATGTGTTTCCTCTCTGGAACTTGATTCTTCCAGTTGCAAAATTTGTGTTAAATAGTGTATATAAACCATTGTATGTCACTTCCTTTTGTTTATTTTTATAATTCATGAAAGTATAGTTAACTTTTTTCTTTATGTATTGTCATAGACTTTAGTTTTTGGTTTAGAGTTCCTTTTTACTTTCGAAGTTTTTGACTTTATTTTGAGAAGCTAGTTCTTATTTCTTGCCTCATTTACTGTGATAGATACAGCCATGAGTATAAATTCATTTTTGTTGGTCATCCAAAAGTTGGTTGAGTAACTATGAGGGTTTTCCAACAATAGTTTGCCTTAAGGCTTTTAAATCTCTTCTTTAAAATTGTGGTAAGACTGTCCTTGATTCCTCCTTGATCTTTATATAACAGTTGCCAACACAGAAAGATAAAGAAAAGTGCACATAGGAGTCTTTCTGTTCATTCTGGATGTTTCGTGTAAGATACTGCTGCCTCAGCATTATTTTGCTTGCTTGAAAGGTACCTGCTCCTGTTTACTGGAGGAAATGCAGGTATATTTTTAAATTTCCTGCAATTGTTTTTTGAATATGTTGCCTTAGAACCATTTTATTTCCCTACTACAGTTTTGACTGTATTCATCCCTGATTTGGAACTCTTAAGTTTCAGATATCTATCATGATTGATTTCTTTATTTCCTTCCCTATTTCATTTTAAACACAAGGAAAGACAAATTATGTATTCATCTGTTGGTCTAACCAAAATGTGATTTTTGCCACAGGGTCGTTCACTTATTCATTTGTTCATTCATTCACTCCTGTATTCATAAATTCAACAAATGTTTATTGAGAACCTACTATGGGACAATGCTAGTGCTAAATATTAAACATATAATGGTGAAGACAGACAGGATCCTTTATCTTAAGAAGCTTTTGGTTAAGTGGGAAAGAGATACATTAAATACATATACAAATACATAATTAAAATGAAATTGTGAACAGCACTGTGAAAAATAAAGTACAATTACAATTACCTTAGTTTTGATATGGGGGAAGTGACTTCTAGGCTGAGACTTGAGGGATAAGGGGAGTTGATTTGGTCAGGTGGAAAGAAGAGCTTTTTACAATGAACCCATAGGCTGGGTAGATTTGGCTCTGTTTGCTTTTTTTCTTTAGCCTGGAAGAATATACTCATCCAAATAATAATATTAAGAATCTACAATGTGCTGGGCAGAAATAAAATGGTTCTAAGGCAACATATTCAAATATGTGGAAAGAATTTTGTATTAAATACTCTTTAATGATATAGGGAAATAGTTTTATATATGATTCTGATATCATTTCTGCCTCTAGAGTTCATTTCTCCTCTTTATTTCAGTAAGTGAGTAAGAAAATACTTAAATAAAAGCACTAAAAATAGAGGGATAGATTGTAAGGGTTGGCAAAAAAAGAATAACGATCTTGGACTTATCATCATTTTTCTGGATTTCAGTTTCTTCATCATTGATATAATGAGCTGAACTAAATATTATGCAAGGCTTCTCCCAGCTTTAAGTTTTAGTCAATGCAAACCTCAGTATTTTCCTATGAGAAATAATTCTGGCAGCATTATTACTTGAAATGTTTTGCATGAAATATACAAAAGAATTACTTCTGTTAATATAGTTTTAAATTATATGAAGATGTTTGCAAAATATTATTTTAATTTAGCTGTCGGTAAATTTCTTATCATTATTTATTCCTGTTTCATTTCACCAAATGTACTACTGCTTGGAAACTTGCACTCAAGAAACACTAAACTAATCAAGTTTATATTCAGGCAATGTAATCAGTTATGTAGTTAATTATGTATATAAATTTCTTTTTGTGAATCTGTTGCTGTTTAAACCCTGAGATTCAAAAGTGTTATTTGGAACTAGAAAGCAAAATTTAGTGCCAGGCATTAGATTTTTTCCCCTTCCTGCTCAATTGCAGAAAATAATAAAATATTAAAATCTCAGCCTAGTAATATAATTATAAAATGCTATATTTTTTATATAATCCTTTGTGTGTATACACACATATACTTTCTTGAGGGGATATGCAAATACTGTTAAATGTATTACAATTTTGGCCAGAAACAAAGTCCCTGGTGATAGACTGAGAGTGCTGCAGCATTTTGCCAATTTTAAACCTGTTTTCATTCCTCTTTTGATTTCTGGATGAAGTATAAGCCACTTTTATCATTCTACATAGATGGCATCAGCCCAGCTGTTCCCTCATCAAATTAATTAATAAAGATTCCAAATGAGTCATAATTTCATCCAAGGAATAATTTTGGCAAGAAGATGACTTGGCTGAAGTTTCTCACTTGTCTTTCTTTCTCTAAAGAGAATATTAGTCTTAGAGTCTTGGCCACATTTCTGTACTACATCCCTGTGGACCATCACCTGCCATTGGGTAGAGTGGGAGGTTTCCCTACTCACTCTAAAGTTAACTGCACAGAGAATAAAACCTCTTCTATACTCACATATTTCATGGGAAAAATAAACCTAATAACTGCTTAAGTGGGAAATGGGCTTAGGGTCTGATAAATCAGGATCATAAAGAATAAAAATAAAATCCTAAGCTCCCCAACCAACTGAATGGACCCCCCTCTTGGCTAAGGGGACCCCAGAGAAACCTTAGAACTGAGTTCCTGGCCATGACAGGATGGGAGGTCAGACATGCCTCATTACACCCTCTCCCTTGCTAACTGCCATTAGGCTTTCTTCCCTAAGAACAGAACTAGCCTTTGGAAAGATTCGCTCCACTGTTGATTTCAACCAACTGCCTAATGCTATTCCTCCCATTTTGCAGGTTTTGACACAAAAACTGACCAGCATTCTTTCCTAATAAGAGGCCACTGACCATGGAGTGGTCTTGATCAGTCTACAGAGGATGTGCAGTGAGGGTTTTCATGTCCTCTGCTTCACCTTTTGACATCAGGCGGCCAAAAACTGCACCCTTGCATTATGCCTACAATTTTTTGAACACAGATCCCAGATCCCATGAAGGGGCATGAAGCTCAATTGTGCATGTGTATGTTTTTCCTTTCATAAATATTCATGACTCTTCCTGTAGCTTATTAAATATGTATATTTGACCACCCTGCTCAGAATAATTCCTGTTCCCATTGTCTCTCTTTCCTAATATATGCTCTCAGCTTCTGCCCAAGGCTATGCTTCCTAGCTTGTCATAATTGCCACCCTGTGGGTTGTAACCCTTTATGAGAAATAAAGCTCTCCTTTCCAAATTTATGAACTTTCTCAGTTGACAATTTAAATACTATTTTCATCAGTCATTTGCTATCTAATTCAGTTTTCCTGTCTGAAAATGGGGTAATAATTCTGTAACCCACATACATGTAGGCCTTGTTGAATTGTCTCATGCTTATTTAAGATCCAGCTCAGCATATTGACATTTCTGGGAAAAAATAAGCCAAAATCTGCATTGAAAAGTAATGACGACCTTAACTGGAGGACTCAGGAAAAAATTAGGGTACTATATTACACAACACCAAAGGGAGTTTCTCTAAAACTCCTCTTTAAACATTTTTACTTACCCCCAGATCTCAATACCTACATCAATTTTCATATGCTTTATTTGGGTAATGCAAAGCTATTATATAAAAAAAAAGAGTCCAAAAATGCAGTGGTTTAAAGGAAATAGTCTCTCTCTCTCTCTGAACTGCTAAGATATAAATGAACCTGGTCAGCAGGAAAGCTCTACTCCCTTGTTATTAAACAACCCAGGTTCTTTCTAAAATATTGCTCTGTATTGACCCCATCTTCATAATAAAAGTATATGGATTCCAGGAGGAGAGAAAGGGAAAGAGAGTGTGGAGGAAGCACAGCTTTGTGTTTGATAACTCAGACACATAAATCCACATTTCACTTCTGGTAACATTTCACTGGTGACAACTTAATCACATGACTGCACCTAAAGTGGAAGTTTGCAAATTGGCCACAATGCTTCACTGTGACCTCTATCCAAGCCTTTTTCAATGTGATTTTGCAGCTTCTACTAAGAGGTAGAGTCTATTTCTCCTCCTCTAGAATCTAGCCTGGACTTGGATTTTGTGATCCTGTGGTAGTTCAGAAACTAGACTTTAAGAGGCTGTCCACTTTTTCTCTTGAAATCCTCCCTAGCTACCATGTTAACAAGTGAAAAAGTACATGTGAACAAGTCTAACTAGCCTGTTGGAGGATGAGAGACCCTGTGGAGCATAGATTAGCCATCCCAGCTGAGCCCCAACCAAATTGAAGACCCATAGACTTGTAAACTAAGTGGTTGTTTGTTGCAAGTTGGGTTTCCTGGGATGCAAATGCTGAGATGGAGTTAGGAATGCAAAATACCTGTAGAAGGAAAAAGGAAGAAATTGGAGTTTGGCTAGGGGAGAGCTGTCAGAGAACCATGTTCCCGACAAGTCCCTGTCAGCCCAATAAGAAGTCCCAAAGTTAAGATTGCCCATTAGAGAAGGGAGGGAAAAGAAAATAATATCTTTCTTTCCTGTCACTAGATTCATGGCTGAGGCATCTATAACAAAAGACAAATTAAGAAGAGAAAAAGACAAAATTTTATTTATTATAAGTTTTATGTGACATGTGAGTCTTTGGAAATAAAGACACAAAGAAATAGGAAAACTTTTATTTTTTTTTTTAGAATAGGATTTCACTCTGTCACCCAGGCTAGAGTGTAGTGGCATCATCATAGCTCACTGCAACCTCAAACTCCTGGGCTCAAGCAAATCCTCCTGCCTCAGTCTCCCAAGTAGCTGGGACTACAAGTGTGCACCACTATGCCCGGTTAATTTTTCTATTATTTTTAGAGACAGGGTATCACTCTTGCTCAGGCTGGTCTCAAACTCTTGTCCTCCTCCAACTTCAACCTCCCAAAGTGCTGGGTTTACAGGTGTGATCCACCACACCCAGCCTCATGTATTTTTATACTAAGTTTAATGAGGAAGTGGATAGTTGTGGAAAAGTATGATTGGACAAAAGGGGTATGATCTAATGGTAATAAACTAAACTGGGGACAACTTAGCAAGGACTATTTGTTCAAGTTCTTCTCTGTGTCCCTATGTCTTCATAAGGACATTCCTTTCCTCTAGGTATAGGGATGGTGCCTCTGCAATGAGGATACTATTGCCTTCTTCAGAGGAAGGTCAGAGAATTCTTTTATGGCATGCTCTAGAGGAGGAGGGTGGGAGAAAGTCAGAGAGACCATCCTGCCTCTGCTATTTTCTCAAATACCAAAGTGCCATATTTTGAGATAGTATGTTCTGAACTCCATCAAGGAATCCTGCATTAGACAGAAGTGACTGGCCTTTGTACCACTGCCTTGCTCAGTCATTGGCTAGAGGTTACCCTGAGGTGAGAATGACCTCAGTTTGAAAGCTGCCAGCTCACTATACTTCTTGCTGTCCAGCGGGAAGTCCTCTCTCGAAGAGGAATCTGAGGGGGGCATCTTCATGTATATCACACTGTTGCTTTAAGCCACCAAGTGTTAGGGTTATTTGTTGTGCAGCCAAAGCTAACTGATTCACATAACTGCAAAGAAGGTCGGGAACTGAGCTGGGCAGGAGTTTTGATTTTATTTTTGTTTTTAAAAAGAAAAAGAAAGAAAGAGAAAAAGAGAGCAAGCATGTGGGTATAGATGTGTGTGCAGGTGATCCTAAGCCTCTCTTGCATCCAGGGCAGAGGCACGATGCCTATCCCTCACAGCGCATGCCCTAGATTTTGAAATGAGAATAATGATGAAAAGAAGGAGCCCAGCAGAACTGTCTGGTAATTGTTTGGAGGTGCAGGAGCAGGGCCTTCAGCAGCAACATCCCATGCCCAGTGTCAGTGGGTGGGGGTGCAAGTTGGCTGTGCCCAGTGGCAGCAGCAGTGGTATCTTCCCTGTGTAAATCCGAATATAGTTCCTGATCTATTTCACGGCCTCCCAAAAATTCCATCCGATGCTCAGTAGATTTCAGTAGATTTCTTCTTCTGCTTCAATCAGCCAGAGTAGTGTGCTGCTGCTTGTGACTGAGATCCTGACTGAAATAGAATACATGACTTTTCATTTCAGCCCACACAGACAAGGAGCAGAAAATGTTCCCTTGCACTTTGGGTGAATTCTTACATCCAGAGATGCTATGGAAAGAAGAATGAGCTTACATGGGAATCTGATGAAAAGCGTTTTCCTCCCTGGAGTCAGATTACTTGAGTTTGATGTCTTTTGCCATTCACTTGCTCTATGACCTTGAGCAGTTCTCAGTCTCTAAGAGTCTCTAAAATATCACTTATAATACATGCACCTGGGGTGGTTGTGAGGCTTAAATGTGATAGCACATGTGAAAGTAATCTTTAAATTGTTAAGTACTTAACAAGTGTTAGTTATTTTTAAATATAAAAAAAATCTACCAGGCTCTTGCTCCAAACCTGATACACTAATTCCTCCCTTGGGACAGTTTGGATAGTAATTAAAGTCAGTTCATGAGCTTGTATGCATTCTTCACATAATTTGAGCGTGTTCTAACTTGTTTGTATAATTAATTGGTGGCATTTACTGTGCTAAATGTACCTTTGTAATTTTCTTCTTACTGTATAAGTAGTAGGAGTGACCCATCTTAATAACTCATATCTTTTAAAATTTGTGAAAAAATAAATTTTATCATTTAGAGTCTAAAATTAAAGAAAATAAATGTCATATGGGTGATAAGCAAAACTTTAATGATCATTTATGCAATCCACAGATTGATCTCAGCCTTTTTCCATTCTTAATTTGAAGTTTCAGAACTTGGTTAGAGAACTTGAATAAGGAGTAGGGAACCAATCCAGGAGAGAGTAGGCCTAAAAGCATTTCTGGAATTATTCTTGAGATTCTTTACAAAACATTGTTTGGCCCATATATAATATGTATTTATTATAGAGAAATTGGAAAATATAAACAAGAAAAATTTTCCAAATCCTATTATTACTACTTTGGTATTTAGTTATCCATTGCTTAGTTTATTTTGTGTAGAATTACCCATTGCTGGGTAACACAGCACCGCAAACTTAGCAGTGTAAAACATTTTATGATGCAGGTAGATTCTGTGTGTTGGGAATTCAGACATGGCATCTCGAAATGGCTTGTCTCTGTTCCATGATGTTGGGGGCCTCAAAGAAGAAAAGAACTGCTGGTGACTCACTAGCTGGGGACTGGAGTTGGCTGGTAGCTTCTTCACTCAAGGGTCTGCTGATTGGGCTGGAATGACCTAAAGGCTGGACTCAGCTGGGATTCTTGACTGGAGTCTGGACCATCCACATTCAGCCTCCCGGTGTGCTTTGGGCTTCTCAAAGTATGGTGGCTGGGTTCTGAGAATAATTGTCCTAAGAGGAAACTTCTGGAGAGTGAGCATTCCAAGAGAACCAGGCAGAAGCTGCATGACTTTTTATGAATTAACTTCAGAATCCACATAGGTTACTTCTGTTATACTCTGTAGGTCAAAGTGGTCACATGCTTGCCCAGATCCAAGGGGAAGGGAGCAGAGATAGGTCCCACCATTCAAGGGGAGAAATAGCAAAGAATTTTGAGGCCAAGCTTAAAACACACATCTTGCAAGACTTTTTTTATGGCCTACAAAATATACCCATACACACATACTGGGAGGAGGGAGCTCTGTGGCTAGCGAGTGCTCCAGCGCAGGCTTCGGAAATTGGAAGAAAAGGCAAGTGGCAGCAGGCAGGTGAGGCATGCTCTTTATTGTCCGAGAGGGTACAGCAGTGGCGAAAAGCATGGCCGAGAACGTGGTGAGCACTTATGTATGGACTGAACGATAGTGGCAACATGCCATGGGAAAGCGTGATCACATGGGCTCACACAAGAGATAACACCTTGGTTACGTGAGTGTGCTGACTCATGCCTCCCAGGAAGGCCAGCTAACCAGGGGGGCTGGGCGGGAAAAACACTGCAGCAGTCGTCTTAGTTTGGTCTAAGAAACCTGTTGCCTGTACGCATGCAGTTTCCCTTACAGATACATATACATGTAATGCACTTTAAAAACAAGAACAGCATGCATTCTGTGTTGAGCACAATTTTATGTAAGAAGAAAAGTTTTGTTGAGATGACTGTTGACTTTCAAGAACCTTTAAATTCTGAGGTCTATACGAAGATCTTAAAATAAATACAGTACATTTTAGAGTTTCTTAATGGTTAATTCAGTCAAAAAATATAATATTGGAAAGAAGATTTCCATTCAGAGTTACAAAATGTAAGTCTAAATGGTGATAACTTTTCTAATTTCAAATTATTATTTGAGTTCATCATTTTGTTTGAAGACTCTAGACCTAGCCTTAATGTGAAAAAGACAAGTAAACATTCACCTCAAATGCTTCTTAAGAAAATGTGAATTCCACGTAGTGAAAATCATGTTTTGACTTTTTTTGTGGTCATAGACAGGTTGTAAAGAGGGCCCCTTAAACACGGCTGTGTGTGAAAGCACTGGGCCATCCTGCCCTGTAGATGCTGATCAGGTGGCCGAGGCTTGGTCCTGGATTCTGCATTTCCAAAAAGCTCCCAGGAGAAGCTCAGGCTTCTCAGCAGACCATTTTTTGAGCAGCCAGGGCTAGAACAGAGGGGAGACCCAAACAGGAAAATGCCTGCATAGCCCTTATGCTTCATTCTAACTTACTTTAAATTGTAAAAGAAACACATGTTCATGACATAAACTTTATGTATTGCAAAAATATATAACTCCCTTAATGACTATCATTTACAGAATGAAAAATAATATCCACTAATTTTATTTATGTTTGTTTATTGAGCTTAAAGTGACTTACATGCATAATCTGACTTGACCCTCAGACAATGAGGGACATGCTATTATTAGTCTCATTTTACAGAAAAAGGAACAAGAGATGACAGGGATTAACTTGCTCAAAATCACAGTTAGAGGATGGCAGAGCTAGGATTCAAAGCAGGGCTGTTTGTGAGGACTCAATGCAAAGCTTCTAGGGCAGTGCCTGCTGCACAGGGAGTGGGGACCGATGTCAGTTACTGCATGGTCACCACTGAGAACTGCTCCTTCACCTTGTTGCTTGCCCCTCTTTCGCGCTGAGTTCCTCATTAGTATACTCAGGAGTGCTTTTCTTTGAAGAGCTCAAATGTTCTACCTGTGGAATTTAGTTAATCCTCATAAATCTCTTTAAATGCTGGCCAGGAATTCAGGCATTATGGTTTTATTTTGTTTTTGTTTTTAATTAATAAATTTTATTTTTTAGAGCAGTTATTAGGCTCATAAGAAAGTTGAGTGAAAGTATAGAGTTCCCCAAAACCCCTTGTCCCCACGTACACACAGGCTCCCCTGCTGTCACTCTCCTCCACCAGAGAAGTACATTTGTTACAACCGATGAGCCTACATTGACACATCATTATCACCCACAGTCCGTAGTTCACCTTAGGGTTCACTCTCGGTGATGTACATTCTATGGGTTTTGACAAATGTATGATGACATGTATCCACCATTATAGTTCCATATAGAATAGTTTCACTGCCCTAAAAATCCTCTGCGCTCTGCCTATTCATACCTCTCTCCTCCCAATCCTGAAACCCATTAATCTTTTCATTGTCTCCATAGTTTTGCCTTCACCAGAATGTCATATAGTTGGAGTCATATGGTATGTAGCCTTTTCAGATTGGCTTCTTTCACTTAGGAATATGCATTTACGTTTCCTCCATACCTTTTCATGGCTTGATAGCTCATTTCTATTTAGTGCCAAAAAATCTTCCATTGTCTGGATGTATCGCCATTTATTTATCAAATCATCTACTGAAGACATCTTGGTTGTGTCCAAGTGATTATGAATAAAGTTGCTATAAACATCCATGTGCAGGTTTTTGTGTGGACATAATTTTTCAGTTCATTTGAGTAAATACCAAGGAATGTAATAGCTGGATCATATGATAAGAATATGTTTAATTTTGTAAGAAACTGCCAAATTGCTTTCCAAAGTCGCTCTACTATTTTGCATTCCCAACAGCAATGAATGAGACTTCCTGTTGCTCCACAACCTTGTCAGCACTTGGTGGTGTCAGTGTTTTGGATTTGGACATTCTAATAGGTGTGTAGCAGTACCTCGTTGCTTTAATTTGCAATCCCCTAATGACATATGATATTGAGCATCTTTTCATGTGCTTACTTGCCATCTGTATATCTGCTTTGTTTAGGTCTTTTGCTCATTATAAAATAAGATTGTTTTCTTATTGTTGGATTTGAGTCCTTTGTATATTTTGGATAGTAGTCCTTCACCAGGTGTACCTTTTGCAAATACTTTCTCCTAGTCTGTGGCTTATTTTCTCATTTTCTTGATGCTTTTATTTTCAACCTGTTCATTTTATGTAAAACAGTGAATCTTGTACTTCATGAATTTTCATATCAGGCTCCATTCTGAGAGGGCTGTTTACTTGGTATACACACTCAGGACGTAGGCTGGTGGACTCAGGTTCCTATAACTGTTTGCAATAATACTTATAGACATTCTTTACTTAGGACTTGGAAAAACAAGAGGAAGATTAGTTGAAAGGATTGAATCCACACCATGGAATGAATCATATACAGGTATAGGTTAGGTATAACTATTAATATATATGCTGTGTACTGAGTTATAATAATTTTCAAGTATTATTAAATGTGACTCTTTAATTTCTACTTTATGCAGAGTACTTATCTCTAGCACAAATAATACATTTCTGGTCCCTTATACTCTGCTGACTCCAAAAAAATATAAGTGCCAGGATTATAGGGACTTTGTTTAGTTCACTAATGTGAGCCCAAGACAGTGTCTGGCACATAATAGGCTGTGTATTCATATATGGTGAACAAATTTGAATGAATTGATGAATAAATGACTCTGGGGTCCTGTGCCCTTCAGGTAGTCAAGAGACCCTAAGGCAGCTGTGGCTAAGGGAAAGGTGTCTGCCTTGGTTCTGGGCCATTCTCTTCTCCGTTTGTCTTCAAACCTGACTGCACCAAGTGATGACTGCATTACTTTCCACTGTTAAGAGTAGGAACCCTAATTGCAAGAAATCCTTGGTTTCCCTGTCTAAAATTGCTCAGAGTGCAGACTTAAAGTACAGAGCATCCAAGAACTGTACTTTTATGGCTCTAGTTATAATATATATGACTCAAATTCTGCAAAATCCTTGCAACAGCTGCCAGGAAATGCCCCTGAATGCTCCCATCCGGTGCCTTCTGCAAGCACCGTGGCAGCTGGAAGAGCTTCAGGAGGAAGAAAACAGCTTCCAATCTTGGGCTGCCTGGAAGACTCTCCGTCCTACTCCTGCCCAGGAGACTTCCTCTCCATTGTCACCTTGGCTATCATAACTTCTGGACAAAAAATAAAAGCCATTACCTTGCTGGGTTGCTATTTACTCATGCCAGGTGTATATATGGTGTATTAGGCAGTTACATAGTAGAAGATACTCAGTGTATGCTAATAGAGTCATTAAGTCTGATTAATATTATTATATTTAGGGTTAACAATTAGGAAATGTGTGTCTAAAAATTACATGACACTGAAGAAGACATACAAATGGTCAATAAACATATGAAAGATGCTTAACATCACTGATTATTGGGGAAATGCAAATCAAAACCACAATGAGATACCACTTCACAGCCATTAATTAGCATGGCTGTATGAAAAAAAAGAGAAAGAGGAACAAGTGTTGGTGAGAATGTGGAGAAACTGGAACCTTCGTGCTTTGCTGGTAAGAATGTAAAATGCTATGGCAGTTCCCCCAAAAATTAAACATAGAATTACCATATGGTCCAGGAATTCCACTTCTGGGTACATACTGAAAAAAAAAAATCAAAAGCAGAGATTCAAACAGATATTTGTGTATCAGTGTTCGTAGCAGCATCATTCACAGTAGCAAAATGGTGTAATCAACCCAAATGTCCATTGAGGGATGAATGGATACACAAAATGTGGTATATGCATACAATGGAATATTATTTAACCTTAAAAAGGAATAAAATTCTGATACATGCTATAACATGGATAAACCTTGAAGACATTATGCTAAGTAAAATAAGCCAGTTACAAAGGACAAAATATTGTATGATTCTACTTATATGAGGTATCTAGAATAATCAAATGCCTTTCTTCATAGAGACAGAAAGTGGAATAATGGATACAGGGGTTGGGGGCAGGAGGCAATGAGAGGTATTGTTAAATGTGCACCGAGTTTCATTTTGGGGTGATGAAGAAGATTTGGAGAGGGATAGCAGCAATGGCTGCACAACAGTATGAATGTACTTAATGCCACTAATCTGTATGCTTAAAATGTTAAATTTTATGTTCTGTATATTTTACCACAAAAAAAGACCCCCCAGATTACATTATATACATTTGGATCTGACTAATCTATCTCCATATTAAAAATGTAAATGAAAAAGAAGTAACTATAGTATAAATACTCATACTTACTCTTTGTCAGGCTCTTTTCTAAGAGCTCGGCGTACATTCGTTCAATCCTCCCACCACCATCACCACCACCAAGACTGTTCCTGTTACCATGTCCAATTTACAGCCAAAGAAAGGCAGAGAAAGTGCAAGTGACTTGCCAAGGGTCACACAACTAGTAAATGGTGAAGCCAAATCAAGCCTGGGCCACCTAGAGAGACTGTCCCCTTACCCACTGTGACACGCTGCCTCTCTGATCCTGTAACCCACATCTGCGCAGATGAAGCAGCTAGCCGAATGTGATCCGCTGCTGCTGCTGCTCCTTCATTCCCTCATTTGACAGGCTCTGACCTTCGAGAAGGCCTGAGGCCTTTGAGCAGTGAGGAATAGATTATTCTAAACTATCCCTGTGATTGGACTTGCAGACTGTTAAACACTGATGTGCGCCCCGCGTGGGGATCCTCTGGGATATGCTTAATTTTTAACTTACGATGTGAGCATTTCATTTTGTATTAGCTGGCACACAGTAAATGGAGCAAGCAGAAGCTAGCTGATTTCCGGAGAGACAGAACAGTCGAAAACCGCAACTGAGAGCCGTTCCTTCCTTCCCTTTATGACGTTCTGGCACTGAAGTACAGGAATCAGTGCTGATGGGCCATCCCAGCCCACCATCTCTGGAGGACAGCACTCCAGAAAGGCAAGCAGGGGTCAGTAGGGAGCTGAAGTGTGCCCTGAAAATTAGCCACAAGGAGTCTTGGTTCTAGCTGAGCTTTGCTGTGATTTCAGGGTCTTGGTCTTCAGTCTTGGTTCTAGCTGAGCTTTGCTATGATTTCAGGGTTTGTTCTAGCTGAGCTTTGCTATGATTTCAGGGTCTTGGTCTTCAGTCTTGGTTCTAGCTGAGCTTTGCTGTGATTTCAGGGTCTCCCATCCCCATCACCTACGACTAGGGCAATTGAGTCCGACCATCATATTTGAAATTACCTCACCACATAAGAGCTATTATCTGTGAAACTTTTCAACTTTTTATTGCAATAATAAGAAGAGCCAATGTTGAAAGCTCACTAAATGCCAGGCATTGTACTAAACACTTTATGTATCTTATCTCATTTCAACTTCACCACAACTCTCTGAGGGAGATTCTGTTATCACCTGCATTTTACAGGCAGGAAGGCCCAGAAAGGTTAAGAAACTGCCCAAGTCCACACAAAGAGACAGAGCCAGGATTCAAATACAGGTCTTTCTGAATCTCTTGCCTGCACCCTTAACTGCTAAATTATGCTTTTGTTATTAAAAAAAATTGTATTTACATTACTTCTCTGATAGATAAAGAAAAAAGATGTAGGATTCTATTAGGTTGAATGATGTGAAAGGGCTTTTTTGTAGGTCAAAACAGTAAAATACTGGCAACTTCATAGAGTTCAATCTAATAATTCATAACTGAGCAACTGATGAATTTTCTCTTTCATACCCTGAACATGGTAATGGGATTAAAATGTACAAAGGTATGAATTGTTGTTAAGTTTTGGCATCATCCTGAAAACAAAGGTGTCCTTTGATAGCTGAGTTGGATCACTGGGGTCACCCTCTTCCAGATAGACTTTATAGAAAAGGAAGTCCCCAGGGAAGAGCAGGCTACCAAGTAGTTCTTCAACTCTCTGCTGGCCACAGATGAACCAAGAAAGCACGCTCTCTCTGCTGCTCCTTGGGGGAGTGATGGGACCTGTCTGTGCTGGAATGCTTCAGGTTTTAGTGTCTCTCTTTTCCAAACAATAAATCCTTGCATTATTTGCAGTATGAAAAGTTGCCTCTGAATATCTCTTAACTTCATTATTCTATGGTGGCAATTATAATGTTAATATACACACATTCTGTGTGTGCATGTTCATATTTATACAGTCACACACTGCATAACAATGTCCTGGTTAATGCTGGACTGCATATATGAAGGTAGTTCCATAAAATTGTAATATCACATTTTTGCTATACCTTTCTATGTTTATCTATGTATAGACACACAAATACTTACCACAGTGTTACAATTTCCTACAGTATTCAGTATAATAACATGCTGTACAGGTTTGTAGCCTAGGAGCAATAGGCTATAGCCTAGGTGTATAGTAGGCTGTACCATCTAGGTTTGTGTAAGTGCACTCTATGATACTTGCACAGGGACGAAATTGCCTAGCAATGCATTTCTTAGAGCATATCCCTGTTGTTAAGTGACACACATATATAGTTTAATGTTAACTAAGAAAAACTCTCTTCCTTTCCAAAAAGTACATTTCTATATTCCTTCTCATTTGTATTATATAAAAACTGTCGTGGCCCGTTTGCAGGACAGGGATGAACACAAAACACAAAAGAAACACACAAAGAAAGACACGGACACACATAAAGATGGTACAAGACTGCAGCGCCGAACGCACCAGTCGTTTTATTTTTATATCCTAAAAATCAAAGTTACTTGCTTATACGTGACCACCCAGGCATTGCAGCAATGGCCATAAATTCCGGAACATGTAGCCTAAGGACACAGATGTCCCCTGACTCAAGGTTTCCAGGCATTTGCTCAAAGCATAGGTCAGAGGCTGAGATAAGCAAAGGTTAAGCAAGGCAGCCACAGGGGGAACTTTCCGTCCCCAGTTCCTCTTGGCTGGCCCCCGGCGGCTGTGCCTGTCTTAGGTTGTTCCTCCTTGAGGAATCTTACCCGTCTCTGGCTATCCAGCCATCTTACAGGGCCAAGCAACAATAATAGGAACAATGTGCTTATTGTGTGGCCTCCAGGCCCCTATTAATGTGGGGCTGGGCAGCTCTTGCCTATTTGCAGAAACTCAGACCCTTTGTTATGCCTTCAAGCAGCAACCCTGTTTGTTAGGTGAAACTTGGCCGGAATATATGACTCTCACGCTGTTCAGAGCTGGGCATGTACTCTATTTCCTAAGGTTAATTCTTAAGCTGCACGATTATATGGCAAGCCCCCAACAAAAAACAGCTTATAATAATACATTATAAGATTGAATCTCTTAAAAGGGAAGGAAATTCTAATGCATGTTGCAACATGGGTGAACCTTGAGGACATTATGCTAAGTGAAATAAGCCAGTCACAGAAAGACAAATACCATATTATGTAATTTATATGAAGTATCTAGAGTAGTCAAACTCAGAGAGTAGAGTGGTGATTGTCAGGGTCTGGGGGTGAGGGGAAGAGTGAGAAATGGAGATATGTTGTTCAATGAGTATAAAGTTTTGATTCTGCAAGATGAAGGTTCTGGAGATTGGTTGCATGACAATATGAATATGCTTAACATTACTGAACGGCAATTAAAAATGGTTAAGATGAAAAATTTTTTAATGTCTTTTATTATAGGAGATTAAGATGGTAAAATTTAAGTTATGTGTATTTTACCACAATTATATAAAAAAATTGGTGTTAAAAATCGTCCAGCTTTCCCAAGATTTCTTAATACATGGGAAGATGTATAGGTGGTCTATGAAAATTGCTTCAGAATTCAAAAGCAAAAGTGAAGACCTTCTAAGACAGCCCTTCTTTTTTTTTTTTTTTTGAGACAGAGTCTCACTGTGCTGTTTGGGCTAGAGTGCCGTGGCATCAGCCTAGCTCACAGCAACCTCAAACTCCTAGGCTCAAGCGATCCTTCTGTCTCAGCCTCCCAAGTAGCTGGGACTACAAGCATGAGCCACTATGCCTGGCTAATTTTTTCTATATATATATTTTTTAGTTGGCCAATTAATTTCTTTCTATTTTAAGTAGAGACGGGGTCTTGCACTTGCTCAGGCTGGTCTTGAACTCCTGACCTTGAGTGATCCTCCCGCCTCCCGCCTCCTCGGCCTCCCAGAGTGCTAGGATTATAGGCGTGAGCCACCGCGCCCGGCTGACAACCCTTCTTAGCCTTGAGAGTTAAGGGGTTCTCTGAATAGAAAAAGTTAATTGACTTTTTTCATTTAATGCCAGGTTTGCTGCATTTTACTTATAAGCACCTACAGTATTTAAATTCCTTAGTTGTAAGCTCCTTCCAGAATGAATAAACATGTAGGTTTAAAAATATGCTGATAGTGGGTTATTCCCATCAGTTAAGTGATCGAAGGTAGAATTTCACAGACATATTTTAAAAGCATAACAACTCTGAATGCAAGACTTTCTATCCTTCCCTCCATGTCCAAATACCCTAAACAGGTAGTTTTCACAAAAATCGGGACCAGATTTATATCTTATACTAGCTTTGATATTGCTAACTTAAAGTGCCCCAAAAAGAATTGCTTTTTATTTCTGTTGCAGAGGTGACAGGAGGTTATTATGCCTTTGTTCTTAAAATGAGGAAGGACCAAAAATATTTTATATAACTGTTTGGGGTAACACTTAAGCATCATTGCTAATACTGTATGAATAGATGCTCAGTGAACGAAATGCAGGTGTAGAGGGTAAGAGATTAAGAGAAGTGACTAGTATTTTGTCGGAATAAGGGAAATATTAAGTGTCAGAAATGAGGAGGTCACCTCGAGGGGGGAGGGGGGCATGGGGAATATACATAACCGTAATATTTGTACCCCCATAATATGCTGAAATAAAAAAAATAAAAAAAAAGAAATGAGGAGGTCAGAAAGTCAAGCATAATGGGCAAAAGAAAATATAATCTGTAATTAAGAAAGTTCATGATCAAAGAACCTAAAAAATGTCTTAAAAGCCTTCAAGGTAAACTCCTTATGTAGGGGACTACCTGATATTCTTTGTTCTCAATTATTCTGTATTTAATACCCTTTGTTCTCAATTATTCTGTATTTAATACCATGTATTGAATACAAGTGCTGAATATTTATTGGCAATACCCCTCTTAAGGTAGGTGAACTATCAGTGAAAAGCATGAGGCCAATTTCTAAAGTCACCTCTTGTGCCTTTAAAATATTTCCGTTTTTTTCTTTCTCTAAATTATATTCCACATTGCTATGACCTTGCCATTTTATGACTTCATTTTATTGCTAGTCAATAATCATGAATGATTAAAATTAACTTTTCAGTTTATCTGTTTTAAATAATGCCTCATCAGTGAATACTCATTGTTGAGTTAGATCATAAATCATTTGAGGTTGTGATCAGCTGCCAGTAACAGTGCCAGAGCTGACTTCTGCTTGGTTAACTTTACTAAGAAACTCAATCTGTGCTCACACACACGGAAGTATAGGTTGTAGTAACTGCTCTTGCAATGAAATAATGTTGAGTGTATTTTAGAATTTGGCATTTATAGTCTTCATTTATTCCAAATAAGTACTTAGCTATGTTCAAGTCGTTGGACATGTGTTTTAGCAACTCTTAGTTATGTTTTTAACCCAACTAATAGAGATAAAATATTGTTCACTAGGTCTCAGTTTGATTTTCTTTTTTTCTTTTTTTTTTTTTTTT
>VBSM01002121.1:11811231-11825899 GCA_008086735.1 Cheirogaleus medius | reverse complement strand
TCCAACCGCTGGGGAGCCCGCCAGCAGTCTGGGATGCAAGGGAGGGGGAAGTTTTCTGCTCCACCTACCCTTGCCGCTGGTCTCCAGACCGTTTGCTTCGGAGGTTTTTCCTTCCAGTTCTCCTCCGCAACCTCCTCCCGTGGAGTCTCCCGTAGTCTCCGGCACTCCTCCTTCCGACTCCCGTCCGATGTATGGTCGTTTACTTGCTTCTTTCCTCTAATATCTTCTAGAAGCTTTCTTTTCTGCAGAGATGCTCTAACTGGCGGTGTTTCTCGTCCGCCATCTTGCTCCGCCCCCTCAGTTTGATTTTCTAAGAACAGTAGATTTTAGCAATACTTATATAAAAAGTAGGCAACTTTAAAAAACAGATGTGGACACTTTAAAATTTTTTAGATACATATATTTCTTTTGTGATTAAAAAGTATTAAAAATTAAGATTTATATTTGTTTTTATATTATAGTAATTATGTAGATAATGCTATAAAGAATCATATAGTCTCTAATTCTCCTAAAGGGGTAATTATTAAAATCTATTGGTCCAAATAATTTTTATCACTGAGCTTAGATTGGACACAAAACTAGGGTTTCCAGGTAAAACACAGGGTGTCCAGTTAAGTTTGGATTTCAGCTAAACAACAGATTATTTTTTAGTATGTCTTAAATATTAAATGAGACATACTAAAAAATTCATTGTTTAGCTGAAATTCAATTTTAACTAGGTGTCCTATATTTTTATTTGCTAAATCTAGCAACTCTACACTGAACACATTGGATTCTGACAAATAAAATAACTAATTTTAATACATAATAAAACATTTTAAAAATAGAATAAATAAATAACAAATGAGGACTTCTATTCTGACAATATGGTGGATTAGATGACCTAAACAACCCTCTTATGAGAAAATCACAAATGCTAGATAAAATAGAAAACATTTTTCAAGGCATCGCTGAGCTGGCAAGAATGTAAGGAATTTCAGAAGCCAGTAACACAGGGAAAGTGTGAATCAGAGAGGTAAGTAGAGCAGTTTTCACCTCAAGGACAGCTGCTGAATCCTGGTGACCTTAAGCTTCAGATTTGACAACCATATGGACATGGGATAGGTGATAAAACCCAGGGCCCAGTAGAGGTAGGGAGTCTTATAGGAGCTGCTTGCAGAAATCTTAGACCAGAAAGAGCTATATTTTTCATTTAAAGGTGAACTAGATATACTTGCCTCACAAAAGGAAACAACAACAAAAAAAGCTTGTCTGTCTCCAGCTTGATGCTGGATGGAAAAGGAAAAAAAATTCCTCCCTGAGAATTCACATCCTCAAGCCACTTTTCATGCAATTTCAAAACCCAAATTCACACCACCTTCATCTCCTGAAAACTTCAAGTCAACGATTGTTTAAAGCGATCCTGGTTACTAAGTGCATCAAGCACCTGGAAAAAGCAAATACAAAGCCTCTCATAAGAAATCTACTTTTAATCAAAATCTGAAAGAATTTCCACTGAAGAGATTCCAAGTAATATAAATTTGTCATAAAACAAGCAAAATCACAAAAACACACAGGAAAGCAAAGCACCATGATCAAGAGCCAGCAGAAACAACAGACTAGAGCACTAAATCTGTAACTATTTCAGATACTGGTATTATCAGCCATGGATTCTCTTCTAGTCTATTATCACCTAAAACATTTAAAGAAATAAAGAAGGTCATTAAAATATGAATAAAAAACAGGATCCTATAAAAGTGATCAGTTTTAGAAAAAACAATTAAAATTTCTGGAAATAAAAAATAAAATAAGTGAAGTGATAAATTTGACTTCACACTGCAAAAGAGAAACTGAAGACTAGAGCTGAAGAAATTATTCAGAATGCAGCGACGAAAGGCAGTAATATGGAACATATGAAAGAGATGATAAGAGACATTAAGTGAGAAGGTCTAACATATGCCTAATAGAAATTCCAAAAGGAAAGAAGAGAGGGTTGAGGCAATATTTGAAAAGATAATGGCTGAGAATTCTCCAGAAGTGAAGAAAAACACCCATCCTCAAATTCAGGATGTCTGCTAAATCCCACGTAGCATCAATAAAAAGAAATCTATACCCAGACACACCATGGTGAAACTGTAGAACAACAATAACAAAGAGGAGATACTAAAAGCAACTACAACAAAGGAGAGATTACCTATAAGCAATGATTACTAGCTAAATTCTCAACAGGAAAATAACTGTCCATCTGGAATTGTATACCTTGCGAAACTATTTTCAAGAATAAGGGCAAAAAGGAAAGACATTTTTGTATGAACAAAAACTATGTGAGTTTACTACCAACAGTCCTATACTAAAGGAAATGCTAAAGGATTTCACTGGCAAAGATGTAGCTCCAGATAAAAGGTCCGAAATATAAGGATGAACCAAAAGCAAAGAACTAGAAACATATGTGGGCCGATCTAAATAATAGTAACTATAAAAATGATACTTTATTTGTAGAGTTATAAAAAAACTCTAAAATTTGGGATATCTAAGATTTTTTGTATTGTTCTGGTGTGTGTGTGTGTACCAAGCTAATAGAGGAAGGAATAAGGAAATGGGAGCAGAGACCGAGGCAACTCAGTCAATTCATGAAAAAGGCAAGAAAGGAGAAACAATAGAAAAAGCGTAACAGATAAGAAGTAACAGTGGTGGGGATTGATGGGATCCAGGCTGGAACATGCTGAGCTTGGCCACCTGGGGCCAGCAGGAGGGAAGCTGAGCTGCAGCACAGTCCTGATCACTAGAGGCAGTCCCTCGCTGGGACACCACTGCTGCTCCAGGGCCTGGCTTGGCGAGAGCGTAGTGATCCAGGGTGCCACGCCTGAACAGCGAGCACACTCAAACTCAAGCATGTTCAGGTACCATTAGTCCCAGGAGACACAGCGCAGTGGGGCGTCATGGCAGCCACTATGCCAGGAGGCAGCGAGTTCAGAAGTCAGATGGCGTTCTGCTTCAGGACAGCTGTCTCTGTAAGGCAGGACCATGCCAGGGGTGGGAGTGGGGGATGCAGAGGGCTTGAGGCAGGAAGCCAGCAGCAGTTGTTTCTACCAGGCATTCAGAGAGGACCGCTGTACTGCAGGAAGACGGCAGTATGCTGGACAGGGTAACTGGGCGGAAACCAAGAGGAGACTCCAGCCTGGTGCAATGTAGAATGTTTGGGGAGCCCTGAAAGACAGTCTTGAGGTTTGGTTCCTGGTTTCCAAGTGCTGAAGAAGATTGAGATAGAGGAAGGCTAAAAGAATGTCATCTTCCTAACCTCATGCTTCCTGTCCAATCACTCTCCCTCTAGTTCAGAAGCATTTTTATTTGTATTTTCTACTGGTGAATCTACACTCATAGATCTTCAGATTTCAGAAATTACCCCTGCCTTTTTACTGAAATTCTAGGTACTAATTCATGCCTAAGATTGTAAGTAAGCAACAAAATCAAATGAACCATGATGCTTTTTTTTTTAAGCAAAATCTTTTCCCTAGGCAACAACCAAGTGGCAACATAAATTCTTTTAACACTATTTACAGATAGGCTTGCATAAATCATTACCAACTTAAAGAAATAAAACTATTGTAAGAAAGTTGTGGTGGTAAAAACGAAACAAAAATAGTGCCACCAGAGGTTGCATTTTTCTGTGGAAATATGATACCATCTATAACAAAGTATAAATCCTCCCCTTTTTTTGGACTTAGCAGCTCTGAGAGCCCCAAGAACCATCCATTTATTCATTTAACAGTTATTGTGTGCCTTTCCTACCTACATCAGGCCCTGTGCTGATGATAAAAAGGTGAATTAGACACGACCCCAGACTTTGAAAGCCTTACTGCTAGTAGAGACAGAAAACATGTAAAGAAATAGCTAACAACAACAAAAAGAACTAATTCTAATAAAATGCTTTCCTAGATGAATGAACAAGAGCTAACATCTGTCGTCAAACATAACATGAAAAACTCTATATTGAGGATTAAATTCAATAATCAAAGTCAATATCAACAATCAAACACAACCCTCACAGTAGGCATATGGGGGTGGGTGGGTGCTATTATTCTCTTCATTTTATACATGAAGACACTGAGCTCAGAGAAGTTTAAAGATTTGCCTGGGTGAGTAAGTAGTGGAGCTGGGGTGCAATCCGGTGACCTCTAGCAGGGGAGGAAAGGTCAGTGAGAAAATGACTTTTGAAAAACAACTAGGTGTTTCCTGGTAAGCGGGTTGGAGGATGTGGGCAAGGGAAGGGCAGCCCTGGAAAGAGAGAAGGGGCAGAGGGGTGGGAGAGAGGAGCACGGGACTTGTTAGGGCAGCAGGGAACAGTCAGTAGAGCACCCAGTGAGGTGTGGGTGGGGATGGGAGAAGGCTGGAGGAGAAGCAAGGGCCAAGGCCAAGGTTGAGGGCTTTGTGGGAAGGATTGAGAAATGGTGGATTTTTTACATCCAAGGCATGAAAGCACGTAAGCAGGGGAGTGACAGGATCAGATTTGCATTTCAGAAAAATTGCTTTGGCAGCAGTGTAGATTAGGGGAAAGGAGGCAGGAAACTATTTGTCTCGTTGGCTCGAGAGACCAGGAAAGTAATGCCACGCCTGAGAATATAGCCTGGAGAAACTCTCAAACATCTGCTCAAAGAGAGCAATGCTCCACTGTTTGTATTAGCAAAAAACCCTAAACGCCCTTCAATAGAGAATAAATAAATAAATGGTAGTAGAGTCCCATAATAGAATACCATATGGTGGTTAAAATGAATGAATTTTGCAACATGTGGCAACAGGAAGAAAAAGTAAAATTGAGTGAAGAAAACAGGCTGCAGAGGATATATACAGTATGATGTCATTTTAGTAAAGACGAAAAACCTACGAAGCGATGCTTTAAATTGTTTATGGATATATAAATAGAGAGAGAAACCATACCACATGCATGAGATTGATTACAGCAAATTTGTGAGAGTGCCCTGGGGAAGGAGGGACTTGGGGACCAGGGGACAGGCTAGTCAAGATGGTTTTAAATAAACTGGCAAATATGACAATGTTAAGATTTTGATAAAACTAGTAGTCAGAACACAGTTGTTGATTATTCTCCGTACTCAACTGTTTATTTGAAATATAATATTTTTTAAAAGTTAAGCTATCCAAACATGTATGCTTTCTCCAAAAAAGAGAAAGAAAGAAAAGAAAGAGAACACACTCTGGCAGTGGTGCAGCCTAGGGATTGGGAACTGGGAAGTCCCCACGGTGTCCCACAGAGGAGGCAGGAACTGATGCAGTGGCAGCGGGAACAGGGAGCTTGTGGGAAGCAGGTGACTGTTGGGTCTTGGCAGGTGGGGGAGAGAGTTGAATCCAAAGGACTCCGTGCTCTGGCTGGTGTTACTGAGTGGGTGGCAGGGCCAATCACCAAGGAAGAGAACGTAGGAGAAGGAACAGGTTTGGCTGGGGTGTGGTGCCTGGTGATCAGCTTCAGACATGTTCAGTTTGAGGTGGTTCCAGGAAGAGACGTCCGCTCTGCAATTTGATATTCAGGCTGGGGGTTCGAGATCTGGGACAGAAATATAAATGTGATCATCACCATCTTTTGGGAAAAACCATGAGAATAAATTAGATTATAAATCTTACTTTGGAATAAAAATGGATATATACTATGCATAACAATTAAAATACATTTTAATGGAAGATAAGCTCAGGTATGAGAAGTATCATGTAAGTAAAATACTAATCCTGACTTTTATTCATTGTATTTGAAACTTTTAAAAGAGGGAGTAACCTGTCCCTTCGACAAATGGCATGTCTATGATCTGGCATATGTGTTGTCTTATCCCCTCAGCACCACGAGGAGGAACTTAATGTTGATCTGCCATCAAAAGGGCATTGCCAAATCACCAACAGGAGACCAACCTGATGTTGGCAGCCCAGCTAATGCTCAGAGTCACCTGGGGAATCTACAAAAGCAGTGCAGATTCCAGAATGATCGAACCAGGATCCTGGGGACGGGGCCTGGGAATCACAATTTTGAAAACTCCACGGTCAGGCTGGTCACTGGCTGGGTGTAGGAGCTGCAGTAACATCTTCTAGACAGCACCTGTCATGTGGCATAGGGGGCCTGTCTGCCTCTGGGTGACTACTGATCCTCCACTGGGACCTTGGGTAAGTTACTCAACCTCTTTGTGTCTCAGTTTCCTCATCCATAAAATAGGGATAAAAATAGTACCTACTTTTGGGGTAGTTGTAAGGAGTAAATTATTAACTTACATCAAGTCTGACATAATAGCGTAAACATTCAATAAAAGACAATTACTATCATTATTTTTATTAACATATATGTCACAAGAGTACTGGCACACCATTTCTGCTACTATTTTTCTTAACTAAAATATTCTAATGATATTTTTAAAAAGAATAAAATTCTACACCTGAGTCCTTTGTACTAAGATTGTCACTTCTCCTGTCTTCCTACCCTCCTGAGGTAGTTGCTTTGCCTCTTTTATTTCTTTGGCAAAGGACATTTATCCTGGAGCTATTGGCAACATGGAGGCATATTTTATGCACCAACTAGTCTGTGAGAATTTTGGCATTTAATAGAAGATGGATTCTTATTCCAATGACTCTTATTACTATCCAGGTGCCTCAGCAGAGCTGATAATATTCAGAGTTTCGGCCAGTTTCAGAGGCAGTATTTCTGTGGTTAAAAAACTTTGCTCCTAAGCAAATTTATTATAGTTTGTTGAACCTCAGGCCTGTGCATGCCCTAAAGACCTAACTAATTATATGGATTTCCTGAGTTAGAAATATCATATAACATCCAGAATTTTGAAGGGAAAATTGCCTGAATTATTATGGTTCACATAGATTATTCATCCAAACAGGTTCATAAGGATTAAAAAGAACACATGTACATTACACACATGTACATGAACACATGTACACATACTCTTTACCAATCTTACTAATCATCTCATGCTAACCGTGCACCCTGGGTGTATTTTATGAATAATATTGTGCTGACTCATTTTGATTGTTAGAATTCTTCTACACTGAAAGTTACTCAGTAGTTTTAATTTCATGAAAAGCTAATAATTGTAAAATTTTCACCTATTAAGTGGCTAATGATTTCTAAACTATTACTAAAGTGAGCTAAGTTAAAATTTAGAGAGCTAAGTGAAAATATAGCCAAGTGAGAGAGGTCATAAAATGATGCAACATTAAAATTTCAACACTTAAAAAAATGCTCAGCCTTACTAGTCATTAGGGAAATGCAAATTAAAACCACAAGAAAATACCACTACGTACCTACAAGAATGGCTAAAATCAGAAAAACTGACACTACACCTGTTGACAAGGATATGGAGGAATTCAACCTCTCATATACTGGGAATGCAAAAATGGTATAACCACTTTGGAAAACAGTTTGACAGTTTCATATAAAGTTGAATGTATACTACTATTTGACCCAGCAATCTCACTGTTAGTTATTTTACCCACAAGAAATGAAAACTTATGTTTCCACAAAAACCTTTCTACAAATATTTATAGTAGCTTTATTCATAATTGTCCCAAACTGGGAAAAACCCAAATGCCTTTCAATGGGTGTATGGATAAATAACATGTGGTATAGCCATGTGGATGGCCAAATTATGGCCCCTCAGAAGATATCCATCCCCTAATACTTGGAACCTGTGAATGTTGCCTTCTATGGCAAAGAAAGGAATGCAGACGTGACTAGGTTAGGGGTCTTGACATGGGGGAGATTCACATGCGTCCTTATGAGAGGAAGGCAAAGGGAGATTTGACTCTAGACAGGCAGATGAGGAGGATCTGTCACCATGGAGGCAAAGGCTGGAGTAGCCATAAGCCAAGGAATGCCAGCAGCCACCAGAAGCTGGCAAAGAACAGATTTGCTCCTAAATTTCCTAGAGGCCCTGCCAACATATTGACTTTGGCTCAGTCATACTGATTCTGGCCTCCAGAACTATGAAAGCATGAATTTCTGTTGCTTTATGACACCAAGTTTGTGGTAATTTGTTAAAGCAGCCATAGGAAACTGATGCCCCATACAAGGGAATACTACCCAGTGATAAAAAGAAATTGATTATCGATATATAAGTGAAGATACAACAACACGAGTGCAGCTCAGATGCATTATGTTCAGTCAAAGAAACCAGACTCAAAAGTCTATATTCTGTGTGATTTCATTTATATAACATTCTTGAAAAGGCAAAACTATAGGGATAGAGAACAGATCAGTGGTTGCCAAGGGTTGGAGTTGATTACCAAGGGGCAGCCTAAAGAAGTTTTTTGGGGATGACAGAACGGTTCTGAATCTTGATTGTGATGGTGGTCTATATTTATTTGTCAAAACTCATAAAACTGCACACCAAAGAAATTTTACTGTATGTGTATTTAAAAGTAAAATTTAAAAAATAGCTCAAGCTTTAGCGGCCGGGGAAAATGGTGAAATCTTAAACTTCAAAGATTGCATAACACAAGTCCCTGCCCTAAGAGGCACTGGTTTGTAGCTCAGACCTCAATCAGAAAATTTTCCACCAAAGGAGAAGTGAACCCTTTGGTGGCTGGCAACACACACAACACCAAAGGGTGGAACTGAGTGCATATTCTTACTGGCTACTGGAGAGAGAACACAAACAGCTCATATGAGAGAAAGAGCTCTAGGGCCATGAGACAAGAGAGAAGGCTTGTTTTTAAGGCACTTGGTAATAGAGCTCTACCTTTGTATGATGTTTTAAAGGGAACACACTTCTTCAAGAACTGTCCTTAAGGTGAATTATAAACAACCAAAGACTGAGAATTTTTGCAAAAGGCCAAGGATACAATAAAGTGGCATTCGACTACATGCAGACCTGATCAGGACAAGACTGAAGAGGCACAGTAGGGTTTGGACAGCACAAAATGGAAAGTGGATCAGAGCAGAGCCCATTCTCAGTGATACCAGCCTCACTAAGGGTTTTCACTCAGAGGGGAATTGGTGCTTCCTGAAGAAGCAACATTGTTAATCTGTAGTATGTAATTATGCTTGAGTACAGTACTCTCATTACATGTGCTAGTTCTATCATCATCAACAGTTCTGTTGCTTTCACAGAATTCAAAGTTGAAGTAACTCTTTTTGATATTGTTGCCATACAGGGTTGTTAATAAGAAGCAAGTTAAACGTTGGAGGATGTTTACCAAAAATGATCATTTGAGTTTTGAAATACTGTAAATACCATCTCTGAAACTTGTGTGGTCCAAAAAATTAAGTACAAAGTGCAGAGTCTTGTTATTGTGTAGCTAATGAAATTATTCAGGGCAAGCAAGGAACAACAAATGAGGTAGCTGAAGAGTTCTACGAGGACAGCTCTGCCAATCGATCTATCCTGGTCCCTGCTGGAGTTTGATATCATCTGGCTGCAGTTTATTGACATGAATATTCCTGGGGACAATTCTGGGTCCTGTGGCTGGCTGAGTCTTCTAGGATGGCAGCAAAAATGCCAGGAATCTCTGGGTTAGTTGGTATTTATTTTGATGGCCTAATCCAGAGAGATTGAGCCAAAAACACACTGTAGACTCAGGGACTCATCTCAAACTCTGCACTTCTTAAGACTGGAATTGTATGTGGCTTCCCTGCCTGGCCTAGGTCTCATCTTCTTCCTCTGCAGATGATAAGAATTTTAGGTGGCTCTCATTTGAGAATCAGGGCTGAACAGATAATGGAAGCCAATTGACAGTGTGTTATATTTGAATTAATCTCATTGAAGGGTGTGTTATCACTATGAGATTTTTGTTGTTGTTGTTGCTGTTGTTTGGGTTTTTTTTCCAGTAAATGGAATTAATTCATTATCTTTGATAACAAGTTGAAAGCAGATCAATTGTCTACTAAGCTTGCCCTAATTTGAGAAGAAAAAGAATGTTGTCATTTTAAAGTGTAGTGAGACTGAGCCTACTTGCCCTTAGACCTAGTCCTCATTCTTCTCCTGCTCTGCAGGCCTGTTTCCCAGGCCCCTGTATCAATTGGAGTCTATCTGAGTTTGGCCAATGGGAGACAATGGTAGGCAGAATAATGGTCCCCCAAAGACATCCACACTCTAATCCCCAGAACCTGTGAAAATGTTACCTCACCTGGCAAAACGGACTTTGTAGATGTGATTAGGTTATAAACCTTAACCACTTCGGTACCGCGCTCACTGGCCACGAAACCTTGCCCACAGCTGGCACTCATAGTCCGCACGATAGTTTCTTCTGTGCATTGACAACGAATCTGTTTTGCTCTTGTGTGATGAGGAAAGCTTTAAAGCACTGAAAGCTTGTTTTACTTTACAGGCAGCTTTAGGAAAATAACTATAATAACTCCTACTAAGGACTTGTTAAAAGGTCACAGATTCGTAGTAACTTATTAGCTGAACATACACACTGCAACTGCAGAGATAAAAGCTGTAAAAGTAAAAGCTTTTGGCTGTCGACTAAAGTCGACGCTCGGCTGTGCGCCTTCATCTGTGGCTGTCGACTATAGTCGACGCTGGTACCGAAGTGGTTAAGATGGGCAAATGACTCTGAATTATCCAGGTGCACTCACTCTAATCAAATGAGCCCTTAAAAGCAAAGAACTTTCTCTGGCTGGAAACAGGAGAGATGAGGCAGAAGGGGAAGTCTGAGAAATTTGAAGCATGAGAAAGATTTAATTGGTTGTTGCTGGCTTTGAAGATGAAGGAAGAGGGCCATGAACCAAGGAGTTCCTGTTTGACACCAAGCAAGGAAACAGGGACCTCAGTCCTACACCATCTTGGAGCTGAACACTGCCAACAACCTGAATGAGCTTGGAAGCAGATTCATGCCTATGGCCTCCAGAAAGGAAAGTAGCCCCACTAACATCTTGATTTTGTCCTTGTGAGACTCTAAACAGGGGATCCAACCGAGCCACACTGTTCTTGGACTTCTGCCCAACAACTGTGACCCTTAGTGTTCTGGTAATATCAGTTCTTCCTATTGTCTCTCCAACCAGAGAGTCCCAAGAACTTCCTGGTGTTGCTAACATCTGAGATACCTTCCATTCTCAGGTAGTCTTCTCAGCATCTTCCATCTCCTGTTTTATCAATTCACTGTAGTAAATTTCCTTTGCTTTAAATATTCTGAGTGGTTTCAGTTTCCTAATTTGACCCTGTGTGATAAATATAGGATAATACATCTCTTTCAGTTTTTTGTTGGTGATGCAATCATTCAGTCACTCATCAAACATTTATTGAAAGGCTAGATTATGTACCAGTAGTGAACAGGGAAGACAAGGTCCTTGACCTCAATGAAATTTACATTTCAGTCAGACAGTAAGAATTTTAATTAGTAATTAAAATAAAGCATTAGTATTAGGATAAAGGAAGAACAGGAGTCTATGAAAACATAAAGCAAGGAGTTTTTAAACTGATCTATGGGCTAGGGAAAGACTCCATAAAGAGGAAATATTTAATGAGACTTAAAGATTGAGTAGGCTTAGACAGATAATCCAAAAATATAATTAATAAGGTTAGGAAGGGGGGTTGCTGGAGAATAAGAGTAAAGCAACCCTGTTTTTATCCTGCTAGAACTTTTAATTCTTTCATTAAAAGTTATTTCAGTCCTGACTCTGATGATAATATTAAGGTACAGGTTTTGAATAAACACTATGAGTCAGCAGGGCTACAGTAAGCTCATAAGCTTAGTCAATGTCCGATTCTTGTCTGTGGAGAAGGAAAGATCAATAATGCCATGGAAAGGTTAATAAGATTTTCAAATATTCTAAAGTCGTGTTGGATTGCCTAACCCAGCACCCATTCTCTTTCTATCTTTTTCTTTTTCTTCTTCTTTTTTTCCTTTTGCCTACCCCAAATTCTTCTGCAACCAGCACCCATTCTCAATCCCTTTCTTACCTACCTGCACCCCATTCTCATTCAGAGGTTTCTTTCCCCAGTTCCCTGTAGCCCGGGGCATTCCTGAAACATAGGTCTGTTTAACAAGAGTTCATTGAGGAGTTTCTGTTTTCCTAATGAAAAGGACAAACTGGGCTTACGTTGCTCTTCCCCTCTTCTTGCCATGAATTGGGACATAGTGTCTGAGATGGTAACAGCCACTTAGTGGTCGTGAGACAACAAATACAAGTTTAAAAGCCATTACTGTAAAGCATGGTCAATAGCAGAACAGCATTTCTCAAGTCCTGTCTGCTAGAAAGAATCTGCATACGTTAAAGAGGAAAAAACAGAGCCTTTTTTGGTACTATATAAGCAATATGTGTCAATTTTAGATAAATTACATATTATAGATGAGTTTTTTTAAAAAACCTAGATAGGACTTCTAGCTTCCCATCTGGTATGTATGAAGCTTAGACGTCACCACTCTATCCTAACAACATGTAAAAAGCTGAACAAATTGAAAGATAAAGAACTCTTCTTAGATCCAGAAGAGAGTGAGATCGCAGGACAAACTGCTGCCTCAAAGATTGGAGAGACAGGCAGGCAGAGACAGAGAATCACAACTTATTGGAGCAGAAACCTCTGTGGAACAAGTGCCAGGGTAAAAACACTTGAACCGTAATTGATGAATTAATAGAGGCTCAGTGTGGGCAACTCTAGAGTGAAAAATTCCAGGGGGAAAGAGTCATAGGGGCACCCCACACTCTTGTGAGTTTTACCTCTGGGAGCTCTACCAGGTCCTCACAGTGAATATTGGAGAGAAATCCCCTCACATTTCTGGCAGGAGGAGGGGAGAAGGAACCATTTTGAAATACGCCAGAGCATTTTCTTCTTCCTAACAAGGCCTGGCTCAGGAGAAAGTATTTTATTAATACTAGAGGAGGAGACCCTGTCTGGCAAAGGGCACTGACAGAGTTACCAGAACTTGACACAGGTGGCAGACTACTGAGAAGACAACCACATACAGGCTACAGATGAGAGAAGAGCTTTAGAAGAGACCAAAGCCTACACAACTCAATCTCTAGCTAGTGTTGGTTAACAAATAAATTCATTGGCCAAGAGTGTACTCCAATTACTGGACATCCAAGCCTCTCAACTTTGGTAAGTGGAGTCTTCCATTAATCACATCTCACAGGTCATGGATATTCATAAAGAGAAGGTGGCTCAAAGAGAGATTGGTATTTTAACAACAAATAAGAAAACAACATAATAGCACCTGCAAATATGGAGCACCTGCAAATATGGAGCACCCTATAAGGCATATTCGGAAATCTATTGACTAAACAGTTCTGGATGATGTGGGCCCTGGTGTCAAGCATGGAAATAACCAGCCTGCAAGAACTGGCACACTGTTGAGAACAAATCCTCCTACTCGGAAACCACCAAGTCCTCCCACGTCAGGGCAGGGAATGTTGGGAAAGAATATTCCTTAAAAAACCCTGGAACCTGTTAAACCCCCAACAGTAACTAATGACTACATGATGAGTCCTGCCAGGCTTGGAAATCAGCATAGTCCTGGCTGGACAGCTTCTTAAATTAGAGACCAAGGACACACAGTGGAAATAGTGGAGGAAGCAGAGTCGAAGAAACAGTGGAAACAGCAGTATTGGCGATCCCATTGCTGTGTCTACACCTTCACCAACCTCTGTTGGACCAGTTGCTGATAGTCCAACTCCTCCACCACCACCTCCACCAGATGACCTGCCCACATTTGATGACTCCACCTCCACCTCCACCTCCAGTGGATCATGAAGATGAGGCAGCTGCAGTAGTTTGGTATAATGATCCATGTGCAGATGGGGATCCCGCTTTGGGCCCTGAAGAGTTATATTGAGAAAGTTGTTGCAATATATGATTATACAAAATACAAGGCTGTCATTTATGGTGGGTGGAATCATTTGTGTTACAAGGAAGAATGATGATGGCTGGTATAAAGGGGTCTGCAATCAAGTGACTGGTCTGTTCCCTGGGCACTATGTTGAATCAATCATGCACTATACTGATTAAATTTTTTTGCTTTTAAAGTAGGTTCTTATCATTACTCAGCCATACTATGGAACTGTTATGGTTAAAAGAATTGTATTAATATGTTTTTTTTTATTTCAGTGTGTTATGGGGGTACAAATGTTAAGGTTACATATATTGCCCTTGCCCCCTCTCCCCCCTAGAGTCAGAGCTTCAAGTGTGACCATCCCCCAAACGTTGCACATCTCACTCATTGTATTTGTATATACCCATCCCCTCCTCCCCCCTCCCACCTGCCCGACACCCAATAAATGTTATTCCTATATGTCCGCTTAGGTGTTGATCCATAATACCAATTTGCTGGTGAGTACATGTGGTGCTTGTTTTTCCATTCTTGAGATACTTCACTTAGTAAAATGGGTTCCAGCTCTATCCAGGAAAATACAAGAGGTGCTATATCACCATTGTTTCTTAAAGCTGAATAGTCCTCCATGGTATACATAAACCACATTTTATTAATTCACTCATGAATTGATGGGCACTTGGGTTGTTTCCATAACTTTGCAATTGTGAATTGTGCTGCTATAAACATTTGAGTGCAGGTGTCTTTTCATAGAGTGACTTTCAATCTTTTGGGTAGATGCCCAGGAGTGGAATTGCTGGATCAAATGATAAATCTACTTGTATCGCTTTAAGGTATCTCCATATTGCTTTCCACAGAGATCGAAATAGTTTGCAGTCCCACCAGCAGTGTAGGAGTGTTCCTATCTCTCCGCATC
>VBSM01002121.1:11770598-11803347 GCA_008086735.1 Cheirogaleus medius | reverse complement strand
TCGGCCTCCCAGAGTGCTAGGATTACAGGCGTGAGCCACCGCGCCCAGCCCTATCTATGACTTTTTATTCCAGGCTTCAAATGAGACTTAAAATAGGTGATCAAAATTAAGAAAAAGAATCTCATTTAATTTTAAAACTTCCTAAAGACTTTTGTAAAGTCGACTCCTGAAACAAAACTGTAATTCAAGTCATAGTAACTTCACATTTACAAAAGTAATTCCAGATGTAAGTGCAAAAGATTTATGATTTCCTTTTCGAGTAGGGTCATATCAACTCTTAGATAAGGTACTATGGACCTAGTAATTTATATAATCATACAATTCTAGACCAAAAAGAAATTTCACAGATGATCTAGTAAAGCCTTTTGGTTTAGACAGGATGATATGACTAGGCGGGTTAATCAACTCATCCAATGTCATACATCTGGGGAGGGCAAAACCCACTGTTAGAGCGAGCACCTTTCCCTTCTTCCTGGTTTCGCTTTACCGTACTCCTGGTCCCTTTCCGTCCCTGGGGAGGCAGAGTGACATGCTCTGGATGGCTTGATTCAGCTCCATCACCTCCCTCTTCCCTTCCAGGGCCTCTGCCTCTAAGGACGAAGTCTGCCCTGGTGTACTCTGCCCGGAATTCCAATTCATCTTCACTGGTTGTAAAGGTGATCATTTGGTCTCCATGGGCTTCACATTTGATTTATTTCTCAAGTTATTCGGAACCTGGGATAGGAAAAGGAATGCTATTAGTCCACTTAGAGCTTTCAACACTTTATGGAGTCTTTTTACTCCCAGTCTTCCTTCTGCTACAATTCACTGCTCACTGCACCCTTTCAGAAGGAACAGCACAGTGGTCATCATTTCAGTGTAAACAGGATTTATAATATCTTTGTTCTCTGTATTCCCCTCAGTGTCGCAAAAAGCTGAGTGCACAGGTGGTATTCAATCTACTTATTGAATGGAACAAGCCTAGTTCTGGAAACCTTCCTTAAAAGGAAAGTTTTTACAACTTGGCCTTTAAGGTAAAGAACAAAGAAGTGAAAGATAAAGCGAACATCAACTAAGTGATTGTGCTAGTCACAGTCACTCACACATCTTCTTGTTTATTCTTCACAACAGCCCTGAGTGTTAGGCTTCATTCCCCCGTTTACATATAAGAACTTGAGTTTCAGGGACATCAGAAAACTGGCCCAAGGTTGTACAATAATTGGGCTCAGAGCTTGGATTTGAGTCCCGGTAAGGCAGGTGCCTGTGCATCTAACTATACGGCATCGGGCTGCTTCCAGGAATGGAAGAGGACCCAGGCTCTGTTATGAAGACCAGATACACGTTACTTGGTGTCTTGCTTCAGTGCTTGTCCATGGTTATGGCAGCCTGGCATCTATTCTCTCTTCCTCTGGTAATATTACTCCAGTTTTCCACTCGGTCATCACCTCTACCCCAATTTTAGTCTATATGACTTAGGAGGGGGCTGACCCCTCTACTGGCTTCAGGGGTGGGCATGTAACCCAGACCTCAGAAACCATCATAGATCTTCCTTCTAACCACAGTGGTTGTTCAGAGGTCAGTATGTGACCTGTGCTCAACCACATTCAAATTAATCCTGAACTTTTGCTAGAACTATTGGGAAAGAGATGTCCTCTTTCCCTTGGGGTTGCTAAGCTCACAGGGTCAAAGCCTAAATCTGCTGGTGGAAATTCCCAAAAGAGCCTTCCAGAGAATAGAGCTGACAGAGGAAGGCAGAGCTATGGGTTGGAGCAAGAGTGAGGGAATTCTGAGTCTCTGGATCTCACTGTGCCTGAAGCCAAACTCCCTCAGACTTTTCAGTGACATAAAGCAATAAATTATTCCCTTCTGTGCTCGAGAAATTTAAGCTCAGTTTCTGTCACTTCTGAGAGAGCCCTATCTTGGTCTTACTGTAAATGGACATTTGACTAATATTAAGTGGCATAATTATTCACTCTAAGCTTTACTCTTTTTAGTCTGTTGGTCAAAAGTATATTACCTAATGTCTCCTTTTTAAATTAATCCAAACAATATGGGTTGACAATTTTTTTGGTCTTGGGGAGTGAATTCTATTCAATTGAAACGATTTACTGAACATTTACTCAAGAAACTGTACTAGGTCTTGGAGAGGATAAAAGATCATGACAATTGTAGGGCATGGGTAGGTCATTGAGCCCAGATGCCTAAGAATTTATACTGCAGCAGCTGATTCCAATTAAGGAGGCGCTCCTCTCACCCACCGGCAAGCTCTTGAAATAAGTATTTATCTCCCTTGGGCTCCCTGCGAAGCTGCTATAGGACAATTGCCTTAGATTCCTAAAAGGCCTGCTATTTAAACAGAGAACGTCTACACACTGCACCCTTAAAATCTTCAGAAGGCCTCTGTCTCTCTGCAAGGATCCATGAGACACCACCAATTTCCCTGACTTCTTAATAAAAGATCTTACAGCTCTATCCTAGATTTGGTTTTTGCTATGAAGCCATTTGAGAATTGTTTGCTACCTACAGTAGACTCCTACAACTGATGGGACAAGATTAAAAGACTTGTGAAAAGAAACTGGAAAGAAAAATTTTAAAATCGTTCAAACCTAAAACATTGTATAATCTTCCAGCTGTTGATTTGAGCTTCTCCTTTTAATCAAAACTTTTTTTTGGAGCAGTATCTATTTTTATTTTCTCAATACTAAATGATTTTTGAAAAAACTTTTCATAGAGCTTTTTCTTCTTTTTTGAGATTGAGTCTTACTCTGTTGTCTGGGCTAGTATGTGGTTGCTTCATCACAGCTCACTGAAACCTCAAACTCCTGAGTTCAAGCAATCCTCCTGCCTCAGCCTCCCAAGTAGCTGGGAGTACAGGCGTGTGCTACCACTCCTGCTTAATTTTTAAAAATTTTTTGTAGAGACAGGATCTCACTCTTTTGCCCAGGCTGATCTCAACCTCCTGGTCTCAGGCAATGATTCTGCCTCAACCTCCCAAAGTGCTAGGATTATGGGACTGAGCCACCTCGCCTGGCCTTACTGGAATATTAATGCTTGGGCTTTTTGGTAGTATTAACATTATATCCTCTATTGTCAGGCTTAGAAGCTGAAAGGAGTTTATTGCAGTTGATCTTTGTACTCCTGTAATCTTGGTTTCTTTTCAGCCTCCTAAACCAATGGCAATTGAGATCTCCCATAACAGTCCCAATGCACTCAATGGAAGAAAATAAAGTTATAAAGTAATAAAATTTAAAGTCAAAGAAAGAAAAAGTGGTAAAAAAAATTTTTCTTTAAAAATCTCTTTTCTTGGCAATTTCACAGGAGGTAGATTCTGACGAATCAGCAGGAGTTTCTTAGCATAAAGAATATTTCTTGGTTAGTATTTAAATTCACAGTTGTTTCCACAAATTCTCTTTTTTATTGTTGCCTTTGAAAAACTAGAGAACTGATTATGAGAACATATCTAGTGATCTATTTACCCCATTATTTGGTTGAGAGTAGCACCAGTGGAGGTTTTGTGGGAAGGTATTGTTTAATCTCAGTTGTTTCTAATCTGAAATGGAATAAATCTTAATCTTGGTTTTTGAGTTCTATGCGGGGCTTGGTGCCGTAAACCAAGTACATATGGAAGTGAATCTTTTGACAATCATGGATGTCATTACCAAGACACAATGGAAAATGAGACTGATGTGCAATACTTAGAAGACCAAGTCCCTCATCAACAAGCTATCATTGAGTAGAGCTCTTTGATGAGATGCTAGAGAACACTGAGGTTTTGAAAGTCAGAGTTCACAATCATTATACAAGCAAGCAATCATTATACAATCATTATACAACCATTATTCACTGGATTATATGTGCAAGTTTAATTTTCGGTCGGTTGAGGAAATGAATGCCTGGTGAACATGACAAATCATAAACTAAAACAAAAATAATTAAGTTAAAATAAATAGAGCAATTGCAAATGAACGTGAAATATCTGGGCTTGGATTAGCTGATTTTTATGATTCCTTCCAGAACCAACATATATTTTCCATAGTGTTGGAAATATTAGGTTACTGAGAGAATTTATAAAAAAAAAGGTAAAGATCAAGGGACTAACTATATCATTCTTAGAAAATACTGGAAAATGTGAGTAAAGAATAAAAATGAGCTGACGTGTGTGATGTGCAGGACTTTGACCTCAGCTTGTCAAGGATGCACTACCCTGTCCTCAAAGTCATATCAGCCACTGAAAATGATGTCTGTGAATGGTTGTGAGCCAATGAAGGGGGCCAAGCCAATGTTATCTTCAAACATTTCTCCCGGGAATGAAAAATGAGTCTGAGTGTCATCAAGGATGTATTTTGGGAGGGTAGGGATGGATTCTGCTTGACGTAAACAAGATCTACTCTCAAGCAAATTTATTGAGTGTCTTTAATGGCTCAGGAAAGTTAGGTGGGTGACCAACTGTCCCAGTTTGCCTGGGACTGAAGAGATTCCTGGGATGTGAGACTTCAGGTGATGAAACTGAGAAAGTCTCGAGCAAACTGGTATGACTTGGTTACTATAGTAGGAGTACTTAGCAGTACTCCTACTCAGTGGCAGAACTTAGCAGAGGTCAGATTTCCTTGGTAATACACATCCATGACCCCAGTCAAAAGAGCACATGGCTTCTCTGTCTGTTGTTCAGTGGCTTGAGAAACACAGAGTGGCCAGATAGAAGCCCCAACTTTCAGTTCAAATAGAATCATATTTGTCTCCTGGTGAAAGCCTTCCTCCCTTGGGAACTAAGACCTCTAAACCTGCAGAGACCAGAAATAAAATTTTTGTAAGTAGATCATTAGGTATAACAAAGAGAAGAGGCATTCCAACTTCCTCCTCCTGGATTTTGCACCTATATATTTTGTGTATAGGATAAAAAAAGAAAGTCATACATATTGGTAGCTGATTTGGAGCATATATTGCATCTTGTAGAATAGCACTGTAACGTTGCTATTGTCTCTGATTCTCATTTGTCACCCAATCTGGGTCATTGATAGCCATTCCAACCATTCTACCATGTTAGCTACTTCTGGCGAAATTTTTGGGCTTTAGCCCATTGTCTCACCCTTTTTGCTGTGAAATGAGTTCCTTTTTCAGAAGCAGTGTTGTGTGGTATGTCAGAAGATCCCTGGGTGAGGTGACTAAAGTCAAGGAAAGAGAAGCATTTCAAAAAGTAACATACAGTGTCATATATGAAAGAGAGGTTTACCACATAAACACAAGCTGCTTCATTGGAGTCAGCAGCAGAAATACCATTGGTGGCTTTGGTGAGAAGTGTTTCAGAATCCAGTTGTGGGTGCAGAAGCAGATTATCATACTATGAGGAGTGAGTGGGTAGCGAAAATACACAGTGAAGTAAATGTCTCTTACCCAACAAATCAACCAACCAACCAAAAACCTGGCTTTGTAGGGGATGAAGTAAAGTCAGGGTAGATGGGGTGGTGTGGAATTTGAAGGAACTTTTTTTCTTTTTTCATTTAAGTGAAGAAAGCCCTGAACCCTCTAATGGCTGACAGACAGGGAGCGGTTGAAAATAGAGACAGAAAGGGCATTGCTGATGGAGCGTGAGGTCCCTGAAGAGGCCAAGAGAACTGACATCCAGAGCTTTATGTCATGAGATTTGGCATCCAGAGAAATTATTCTATAGCCTTCAAGGAATAATAATTTGTAATGGAGCATGGAATCTATTTTCTTTTTCTCATAAATACAAAATTTCTAAAACAATACATAGAAGTACCAAAAGGTGGCTTTAAAAAAATTGTTGACCGGATCAAAAGAAACTGGTAAATTGGAGACATGGTCAACAATAAACGGAACAAAGCCCACAAAGGTTAATTACAGGGTTATACTACCGGGAGGAAAAACACTAGGCAAGGACTGGCTGGAATCTAACAGTTATCACAGAGGAGCTGAAAACAGAAGTGTGGTTTAAGAAGTGAGACCATTTTTCAAGACAAAATTTTTAAGCGTACTTTTATATTCAAATACCTAACGAGATGCTGTGCACACTGCAATATATGTTGACTTGATTTGATTTGATTTGTTGCTACTGATCTGCTCTCACCTGGTCATATTCTTAAGAGTTATTGGACAGCAGTGGTGATGGTTTATGTTGAAATATTCACATTCTCTTGCCTGATTCCTCAGGGAAGGGTTCATCCCTGCAGTATGGCTGGTGTGGGTGAAATTTATATAAGCAATGGTGGTGAAGAGAGGCATTATTTTCCCGTATGTGACACTAAGCAGCCTGCATGTTGACCAAATTATTTATTTAGGCCTTATTGAAGAGCTAATTCTAATCACCTGAAACTGATCTAACCTACCAAGCAAATAAAACTTGTCAAGTGAGGACTAAAGAACTACAAAGTAATCTATTACCCTGGGTGTTATTTACGGATCTTACTAGTAAAAGTGTAGCATCCACTATTAAAGAGACCCCCAAAGATAGCAAGAAACTGGAAAATAAGACATGAGTAATTGGACTAAAGAAAGGAGAAGATTGCAAGGTTGATTTCAATAAACTCTTTAAAATATTTACAAAGAAATGTGACCATCACAAAAGATACAAGGAAAGGTTGAAAACCACATTGGTTTATGTCTTTACATTTTTTTTTCTGGAAATTTTCTATACTAGTCATATGTTTCTTTTGAATTTTTTCCTCAATATTTTATCATGAAAAATTTGAAACATACAGAAAAGATGAAAAACAGCACAATATACCCCTGTATGTCTACCTCTTAGATTCAACAATTGTTTACATTTTTCTATATTATCTTTATCACTCTCTCCATATATATTTGCTGAATCATTTGACAGTAAGTTAAAGACATCATGATTTTCTTACTCCTAAATACTTCAGTGAGTGTTTTTGAAAAATAAGGATATTCTACATAATTCTATATTATAAACACATATACAATCACACCTGAGAAAATAAATAATAGTATTCTAATATAATATTATTCAATACTCAGCCCTTATACAAATAACTCCTATCTGTACCCAAAATATCTTTCTTAATATTTTTTTTGCAAAAGGATCCTGTCAAGAACAACTTATCAAGTTTCTTTGTTCTGCCTCTTTTTTTCTTTTTTTGAGACAGTCTCGCTCTGTTGCCCAGGCTAGAGTGCCGTGGCGTCAGCCTAGCTCACAGCAACCTCAAACTCCTGGGCTCAAGCGATCCTCTTGCCTCAGCCTTGCGAGGAGCTGGAACTACAGGCGCATGCCACAATGCCCGGCTAGTTTTTTGTTTTCATTTTTAGTTGCCTGGCTAATTTTTTCTGTTTTTAGTAGAGACAGGGTCTCACTCTTGCTCAGGCTGGTCTCGAACTCCTGAGCTCAAGCAATCCTCCCACCTCGGCCTCCCAGAGTGTTAGGATTATAGCTACCTTTCCCAGCCTGAATTAATCTTAAAGTTGGAAAAACCATAGATGTTAAAAAGCAGGACATTATCTAAAATTTTTGAATATGTTACTTCATTTAGTATTTATAATCATAATTATAATAAAAATATGCACAGATTTAGAAAATAGAAGAAATGAAAAAATGTTACTTGCTGTTATCTCTGGTTGTGGAACTATAGGTGATTTTTTAAACTTCCTTCTACTTACTTTTTTACTTTTTATTTTTCACAATGAACATGTAATTAAAAGTGTGTCCATGATTGAGTTTAGAGTGATAGAAGAATTATATAACAGTGAGGGACATTAAAATGAAGTGGCTATCCAGGAAGGATGTTGAATTATATGTAAAGTTTTAAAAAATAAGAATGATTCCTACCTTTCTGGTGGGACTAAGAGTGGTTTGGCCAGCAAGTGAGAAGAAAGATGTCAACTCTTTCTTTTTTACTCTGTACAAGCAGGTAAACTAGCCTGTTGGCTTTTGGGGGGAGGTCTGCTAGAATAGAGGGAGGTTGGACTTTGGAGTTTCAGTCCCAACTCTGCCACTTACTAGTTATTTGACCTTAGGCAAGTTATTTGATTTTCTGAGCCTGCTTTCTCATCTGCAAAATGAGCATAATTACATCTCATGTGGCTGTTGTCAGAATTAGCAATTATATACATTGAATGAAAAGTAGCTAATATAGTAGTTATTATTCAGCTAGAAATACAATAGAGGTTAAATAATGCCTATTTAATATTTATATTAAGAATTTATAATAAGGTGGTTAGTCTATTTTCTAGTTCAGTACCATTTAATAGTTTAAAAATATTTTTTAAATGCTACTTATTATTATTACTTAGAAACATGTATAGCAATTTGACATTATTGTTTTTTATTTTATTTATTTATTTTGAGATAAAGTCTCCACTCTGTTGCCTGGGTGAGTGCCATGGCATCAGCCCAGCTCACAGCAACCTCAAACTCCTGGGCTCAAGTGATCCTCCTGCCTCAGCCTCCCGAGTAGCTAGGACTACAGGCGCATGCCACCACGCTCAGCTAATTTTTTTTTTATTTTTAGTAGAGGCAGGGTCTTGCTCTTGTTCAGGCTGATCTCAAACTCCTGAGTTCAAGTTACCCTCCCACCTCGGCCTCCCAGAGTGCTAGGATTACAGGCATGAGCCACTGCACCTGGCTAAAAATATTTTGAAATACATTATCTCACATAATTCTCACACTCTTAAAGCTAAGTGCTCTTGGCCTCAGTTAATTAATGAGGAAACTAAAGCTCTGAGAGGGAAGTGACTTGTCCAAAGTCGTACAACTAGAAAGGGGCAGAGCCAGGGAGCAAAACCAGGTTCTATGATTGCAAATTCAATATTAAAAAAAAAAATCCTTACAAGGAAGTGTATAAAAAATCATGGAGTTGAGAATCAAAGAGGGTTTAAAGGTTGTTTCTTCCAATTGCTAGATGCAGTTGGACAAAAATGTGTACATTTCAGTACTACATTCTGTCAGTTAGGAAAGTTTACATGATGCCGACTGACAGCCAACGTAACATTGCTCATTTAATTTAATGTTATATATTTATTATTTATGTTGATGACAAAAAGATATTATGAATAAGTAAAACCTATATATAAATGAAAATTCACATTTTGGTTATTTGTATGTCTAAAGGTTTATACCTTGGGGGTCAACATATTACCATGGTACGTACATGGGAATTGTAGTCAAGCAAATCTAGGTTCGAGTACTAGTTTTTGATCCTGTGTCCTTGTACTAGTTAGTTACTCCATGTGAGCCTGTTACTATAATATAGGGTTGTTATAAGGACTTTGTGAGCAAATGTACATTAAATATCTACGCAGTGCATATGCAAAATAAATACTAGTTCCTCTGTTTCCATTTAATCCACCAGTTTCCAATTCATTGGGTAGCCTTTGAAGATGGGAGACATTGAGGTGATTTCAATCAAATTATGCTACATATTAGCTTTACCTCCTACTCAGTCCTGCCCAAATTTCTCTTGAAAGTCCCCAGTGATGTTTTGTGATTGTATGAACAAAGTCAATACTCCCTTCTGTTTAAACAGGATTTCTCATAGCTTTAGAAAAGTAGAAGAAAGCTGTTCCATTTATCTATTGCACGACAAACCATCCAAAATCACAAAAATTATTTTATTTCTATGGGGTCAGAATTCTGTGGGGTCAGATATTCAGGCAGGACTTGGCTGGGTGATTCTTCTCCTTCATGTAGTATTAGCTGGGGTCATGTGGTATTTAGTTTGTGGTATGGATGGTCTGGGGTTCAAGAAGGCTTTATGTATATATCTGGCATGTTGGTGGGGACAGTTAGTTGGAAGGCTAGGTTCAGCTGGGCTCATCTCCCTCCCAATGTAGTCTTCAGGGCCTTTCCAGATGGTCTCTCCAGTAAGGCAGTTGGACTTCTTACATGGCAGCTCAGAGCTCTAAGATCAATGGTCCCAAGTGAAAGTGTGGAACTGCCTGTCTCTCACAACCTGGGCCCAGAACTTGCTAAAACATTACTTCTGCCATATTCTATTGGTCACAGCAGTCACAGAGCCTTCCCAGATTCAAGAGGAGAGGAACACAGATTCCCCATCTTCATGCAAAGAGTGGCAAATAATTTGTGGCCATCTTTAATCTGTCATGAAAGTACATGCTTCAACAATGCAGACTTCTCTATTAAGCGTCCTTACCTGTGAGATACTTTGCTAGCATAGCTGATTACTTCTAGATCTGCAGCTGGAAAAGTTGCTGTGAGCCTCCCCACTCCATTATTTGGGCAAATGTAGACCCAGAAGCATTCCTTTATTTTAAATTCTGTGAATTACTTCCACCATACTTTCATCTCTGCCTTCCCTGATCTAGTGGAGTAAGAAGATATAATCTGTTACTCATGTATTACTCAAATCTCTACATAACTCACTACTTCTGGGAAGTCTACCCTAGGTAAAACAGGAATAGCTAGTTTGCTCTCCATCTGCAGGAGAGATGTGCACTATGAGTCTTTAAAACTTTTTCAAAACTCAGAAAAAAGAGAATTGCTACATGATAAAAGTCAGAAGACAGTCTTCAGTAAATTGAACTTTTGTTCAAAAAAAGAGAGGAGAGTCCTTTTTAGGTAACAGCGTTATACGTCAGTTTTCAATAAAATCTAATTTCTTACTTGCAACAACTAGAGGTACCTCAGATGCTGGGTGTGCTAATCCTTTTTAACAAGTTAGTTGTTGGTTTCAGTGACACTGGAGAGTAGTAAGCAGCAGCCAAAGTTAATTATATCTTAGGTTAATTATATATGTTAATTATAGTTAATTATATTATACTATACTTCAAAACTTAGAGGATTGATCTTAATGCATAATAGGGCTTGCCATTCAAAATATTTCTAGTAAATCTTTTTGTTATGATGTGAATAAACAGAAAGGTTATAAAGAATAAAGCATCCAACCACTTCCCTTTTAAAAGTCCAAGCTCCCAGAAAAGCTGAAATAGCTGGTACATTTATGCTTCTTTGTTTCAAACTATGCAACACAGAAGTAAGTGATCCTTGACTAGAAGCAGTAGTATTATATATTTAGTCCTAAACTCCACTTATTGTCTTATTTACAAGTGTATCTATTACTGTCTCTAAAACGACATTGTGTTTTTACTGAAAATGATAGAAAATTTTATTCTAACCTAAAATCTGCTTTGGTACTAATCTGAGGAACTTACTGTTTGTAAACTAATCAAGAGCCCTTAAACTCCATTACAGAAATGATACATTTCCCCTTTGTATTAAGAGACTAATGGCTTCCGTTTTCAACAAAGCTAGATATTTTGGCACACGCTCAGAAGACAGCCAGTACTTCAGAGATAGATTGCTTTGAGGGCACTGGAGCCGCTGAGGGGCTGAGTAATCCTAATGAGAAAGGAAAAAGAGGACGCCTCTGGAGTTAAAATAAGACAGAATGCATCTTTGGAGAACATAGTGACTGAAGACTGGTAGAATTCTCAACACCTCAGGCTCCTACATTACTGCTCAGTTTTCACTTGAAATTTGGAGGTGCTCTAGAAAGCTCAGACAAAAATAGTTACAATATAAATGTACAGTACAGTATACTTTTAATCAGCCCATATTAAGGAAATTCTCTGTTGGTGTAGAAACTGTTCTGCTGTTCATTCCTTAAAGATCGCTCCTGTTCCCACTTTGTCAGGATATAAGGGGAGGTGATGATGGGTGAGTCCTAATTTTATGTATCTCTGTTCACACGCGAGCAGCGTTTGAGTCATTTCGAGCTCTCATGACATTTGAGGAGAGCTCGGAGGGTTTTGTATGTGTTCCGGGCAGTTCCAGGCATTCTGTGAGAGACTGATAAGCGATAAATCATGACAATCAACACAACTCATTTGCCAGTAGACCAGGAAGATCGCTGCCATCCTTTTAGCAAAGAGCAAACGAATAAGCAGATTCTGGCCAACCTCTCCTTCCACGGCAGTTTCTAGCTATTTACCCAGGCTGAATGAATGGCCACCAGCTGGCAGACACAACAGTTTCATAATATTGGCACACAATTTATTTGGGTCGGCTTCTAATTTCTCTCTCCGCTTGTAGTTAGGGTTGCCCGAAGGAGAATTCAGAGACACTCTGGAGACAGAGGAACGGAGGATTTCGTTTTCCAGCGATTTCTGGGGAGAAATCCAGGACAGGCGAGGGTGGTGGTGCTGGTGGTGGAAATCTAGCACCCTTTGCCTAAGTTGAAAGAAATCATCCGGTGCGGGGAGCCAGGAGGTGCTTTGTGGGAGAGCCGAGAGACGAAACTAGCCTTGGGTGGAGAGAGCAGGGCTCCTGAATGACGGGGATTCCGCTGAGCTTCCAACCCCAGCGCTCCTGCCCTCCATCTAGCTGGGGGACGCGATCTCGGGAGGAAGCCCCGGAATCCCGAACCAGCAGGACGCCCGGGAACGGGCGCGCGGGGCCGGACGGGCGCCTGTCCCTTTAAGGGGCTGGTCTCCGGGCCCTGCCGGCCCCGACGCCGGGACGTGCCGGGGCCGCCCCGCCCCGCCCCGCAGCCGCCCGTTTCCTGCCCGGCGGCGCGACGGCACCTAAGCGACTGCGGCGGCGGCGGCGGCGGCGCCTCGGAGCGGGCGGCCCGGGCTGTAGTGCCGGCGCCGCCGCGTCTTCCCGGTCTCCTTTCCCAGCCGCGCAGGGTGAGGGCGAGCAGGCCGCACTTGGGCCCGGGCGCCGACCGCGGGGGCTGCGGGGGGAGGGTGGCGCCGGCCGCGGGTCCTGGGCGGGCTGGAGGGCCGCGCCAGGCGGGGGGGCGCGGCCGCGGGCCCGGACACCGCCCGCTGCCGTCGCCCGCCCGGTAGGCCTCGGGTGTCCGGTCACCGCCGCCCGGCTGCTGCTCAGGCCAGGACGCCGCCTCGGCCTCGGCGGGCCACCCGGGGCCCGACCCCAGCTCGGGCGCGGCAGAGGACCCCCTCCCCCCGAGGACGTCTCCCGAGGGCGAGGTCGGTCTGAGAGGGCCCCGGGGTGACCGAGGCGCCTATTTTTAGCAGGCCTGAGGGCCCCCGCGAGGGAAGCGGATTACCGCCGCCTCGGTGGTGGACGGAGGGAGCGCGCCTCCGGCGGCGTCCCTGGGCCGGAGCTGGGCCATGCTTACGCCATGCTGGAATTTCAGTCCTCGCCATTCCCTCCGGATACTCAGGGAGCCGGCTCTCCCGAGCTCAGCCCCTTCCCCGGCACCTCCAACCACTGCGCCGTCCGTGTTCCTGTGTCGTGGTGGGGGGCGGTTGGGGACGGGCAGGCAGCGTGAGGGGAGAGTTAGGAAAAATCTGTAGACCGTCCTCGAGGCCGGCGAAGTTATCCCTTGCTCTCTCCGAGGGGTGTGTCTTAAGTGATTCCTCCTCCCCCCTTCGGTTTCCAACAATGGGATTTTTGGCCTTGGGGACCTTGTCAGAAAACCACACGGCGGTCTAGAGGAGTACGGCGATGAGACACCTGATGTGGAATGTGCAGCCCTGCACGTTGGCGGTGAAGCAGCGTGAGCGCACTAGAGACGGGCAGCTCCGGACGCGGACGGCGGCGTCCTAACCTCGTCCAGCCGCACCTTGATTAGGTTAAAACGGGCTGTTTAATGTTAGCCATTCCTCCTCCTGGGAGGAAGGACGAATCTAGATTCGTAACTCTGTTGGGCCTATACCAGAAACGGATTCTTTAGCAGCTATTTGAATAGGCACTACTTAAAAAGCTACAGTTGAAGTTAACTGTTCAAAGTTGTGGTTTTTTTTCTTCTTCTTCTTGAGATGCTTTGTGGAAATCCGTGAGAAATTAAGACACCCATAGCCAGCTAAAGATAAGCACCTTGGGGTGAACTAAACGTTCTAAATTGTGTGGGAGTTGATTTAAAGTTTGATTTTGGCTAAATTATGTTGCACTTGTTTTCTCTACCTCACATCGCAGGCAAACGGCAACAGTGTCTCCAGTTTGGCCAAAAGCAGTTGCTGATGAGACTTGGGATAATCTTTCCCGGAACAACACTGGAGTACTCTTGAGTTGACTTGTATTTTGGGTAGACATACCTTGCACTAGACTTTCCTATTTGATGTGTTGCTTGGTAAACAAGGCTCCTTTTTTCCCCCCTCTTTCCGAGGATCTAACATGAAATAGCTGTGTTTATTGTTTGTAGGATCCAAGAAAAAGTTCATTCCCCTCCCACCCTAATATTGAGTTAGAAGTGTCTCTTCTAATTTTGTAGACTTCAGCAGACACGATAAAATCTTATCGGGTGAGCTTAGATGATAAGGTTTTCTGCCTAATTTACCTTTCTGAGACTCGTACTGAAACTTAAAACTTAAAATAATATGACAAGACCTATCGAAAATTTTTCCTAAATGTATTAAACACTTCAAAATTATAAAGGATGTCAAGATTTAACCCTTGATGATTCAGGGTCAGCATTATGAAGAACCATTCGTTTATGATTTTGTTTCCAATTTAGATATTTCCATATCCTTCCTTTATATCATAATCTCTTCTGTTTGTTTTTCCCTAAAAATCTTTCACTTCAGGTCACCTTTAGTTTATAAGATTTAATCTACTTTTGGAAAGGAGATGATTTTAATAATTATATGTTAAGTCAGTCAATATGGCTTTTCTAAAGGACCTAAAAAGTAAAGACTTTTTTGAGGCTTATAAGGGACGGATGTTAAGATTGTCAGTATTGTTAAGTTTGTAACTTGAATTTTACTTGAAATATATGAAAGATATATTTTTAATTGTATGCTTATTTTTTATAGCCAAGGAATTTTTAATCTAAAAGATCTCTAATATTTTGTAACAATTTTAAATTGTTAATAAACTTAATGGCTCCAGGAAGGTTTTGGGTTTCTTAGGTATGTGACCTAATATGTAATAAAGGAGACCATGTAAATCAGAGAAACCATGCCTTCAAATATTGAGGATAACATGAGCTGCTTGTTCTGTGTTTTTAGCTACTTTGAAGGTAAATCCAAAGTATACTTAGAGGCTAGAAGCAAGTAACTTTCTCTAGAAGTGATATTGATGATTACTCATACACAAATAGAGTTGCATTTCATTACTTTCTCTTCTTGTGAACATGACTTTGGGTGTCTCAATCAGAGAAATGTAATTTATATGCAGATCACTGGGAAAGATTGGTTTAAATATGAATATAAGCTATTATTTTTCTATAAATAGACAAAGAATAAGGGGGAAAACCTTAAGTGCCATGAACTAAGGAGTTTGATTAACTTTTTGTATATCTGAGGTCTAGAAAAAGAAAAGTGATGATGGTTTTATAACTGTGTGCCGGGCTGTTGTGCTTAAATGTATGTTTGGTCTTTGAGAGCAGTGGCAGTGGAAACTGTTTAGGCTATCTTCTTTTTTTAAAAATGGTAATAGGCTTTTAAATGGTTTTATGTAAAAAGAAAATAGGCAAGGTATACTTTTAATACTAAGAACAGTTTTAGTAGAGACTCCAATAGGAAATATAATATTCCTAGGAAATATATAAGAAATGCTCAATTCCTTTTTAAAAAGTTATTTAATATTTCACATGTCATCTTTACTACAGGCTAAGAACTTTTTAACCATAACTTAAATCTGGTTTCAGCAAAGTTATTTGTACACTAAATGTAACTTAATTGTTTACACTTGTCTTCTTCAGGACCACCTACTTTTTGGGTTCTCTCTTAATTGCTTTTGTCATTCTGTAATATCTTAATGGGTCATCTTGTACTCTTAAAGTTGATATGCTTATTCTTTGGTTCACTTTTCTTTTTATATTCCTCTGGTGATCTCATCACTAATTGCTTTGCTCATGCAATATTTATGGGTCATCCTCTACTCTTAAAGTTGACGTGCTTAGTCTTTGGTTCACTTTTCTTTTTATATTCCTCTGGCGATCTCATCCAGTGTCATGGCTTTAAATACCTATATGCTGATGGCTCTCATATTTATATCTCCAGCCTGGACTTTACTACTGTACTCCAGACAACCTGTTAGGCCTATCCTTTTGGATGTACAGTGGTCAACTCAAACTAAACTTACATATTCCTTTTTAAACCTACCTCAGGTGCAGCCTAACCCATCTCTTCTGATGGCAGCTCTGTCCACCATTCAGGCAAAAAAAATGTTGGAGTTATCTCTGACTTATCTCTTTCACACTTGACATTCTGTGCTCTATCTTATTTTTAAAGTATATCCAGAATCCAGTCACTTCTTACTACCTCCACTGCTTACCAGCCTGGTCCAAGCCCTTATCTCTTATTTAGATTTCTGTAGTTAGCCTCCTAACTGGTCTCCCTGCTTCTACATTAGCTCCCTACAGTCTTTTCAACACAGAAACCAGCTCCTCTCACTTGTCTTTTCAAAATTGTGCAATGACTTCCCATATGCAGAGTAAAAGCCGAAGTTCTTATGGCCTGTAAGGCCTTACAGAACCTGGTCACTCTACTCTCCCCATTCCCCCTTATATATCAGTTTGGCTACTATTCTTCCTCCTGCTTATATCCTTCCAGCCTCACTGGCTGTCATAGGGCAATTACACTGGCTGTTGCCCCTCCTTGGATTAAAAGTGATACTTGCATGGCTTATTCCCTTCTCTCCTTCAAGTCTTTGCTCTTTAAATGTCACTTTCTCGAAAAGGTCTGCCTATTTTATTTAAAACTACTCTCCCCTATTTTTATTCCTATACCCTACTCCGTTTTCTCCATAGCACTTGTCATCTTCTGTCAGACTGTATAATTTCCATATTGATTGTGTTTAATGTCTTTCCACGTTCCCCAAACACACACTATAACATAACCTCTATGAGGGCAGGGCTTTTTGTCTGTCTGTTTGTTGATGGATCCTAAAGTTTAGGGCAGTGTTTGGCATGTAGCAGTTGCTCGATAAGGATTTGTTGACCAAACTAATTATATCTTTATCCTGCAATCCTTCCTTTGATGGATACTGCATTCTTGGATGCGTGTTCCTTTCTTCTTTTAGGAACTGTCAGAGCAGAAGAACATTGCAGGGAGCAATTAGGAACCCCTTGGTAGAGGGAGTGATGTTAGAATGTGGTGAGAACCTCTTATGTGCCCCACATGATTAGGGCCATTGGTTAATTAATTCAAAAAGTTGGTTAAAGCAGGACTCAAAATATTATGTATACTTTAATGTTTTCACTTAAAACATTTAATTTTACTTTTATTTGCCTATCTTTTTATTTGGACCAATCTCTTTTCTTAGAGTAGAGGGTATCTTGATCTTCTTTCCATAAATTGTAACCTGCAAACATTATCTATGATTTCTGGTATTGGTTTCTTTAAAGTGGAATGAAAATGTAGGCACTGGGAAACTCTCCAATACAAGATCCTTCTAGATTTTTCCAGCTTTTCATTAAGGCCTTCCAAAGGATTTAACTTAGTTTTCATAGAAATACACCTTTTGACTTTATTCTCGTATTTAATGGATTTGTAGAAGCAAGCACATAGGAAGAGTACACTCTTAGCAAGAAGCATTTAGCTTTTCGTAAACACTAGCCCATTTATTTTTACATAGGTGGAGAAGGACAGTTAATCCAGTGAGAAGTCTTTCAAGACAGTTTCCACATAGGGACCATAGAATCATAGCAGGTACCATTACTAGAGGAAAATGTCATTTATCTATATTTATTTTGAGTAACATTTACAATTAGTTATCAGAACTTATGATGAGTTTCATTTAGTACATTGTCTATCAAAGAAACTTGATGTTAAGCTACATTCTCACTGGAAAATGTGGGACAATTATTCTTACACATGAGTCATTTGAGTTGCCAAGGAAACAGTCTGGTCTGGTGTAATAAGTTGGAAGTCAGTCATTAGGAGACCTACAGGTCTTAGACCTTATTAACTCTAAGATTTTATTTAAGTTCTTTATTGCCCAGTTCTTTAATTACATAATATTGTCTGGTGTAGTAGAAAGAGTGGGGGTGCTGGGGAGTCTGAAGAGCTTGGGTTTGAATTTGGTTTGGTATTTAACACCACTTACTGCTTGTGTGATCTTATCTATCTTAACCTGCCTGAGGCTCATTAAGGAATCATGTTATTATCTTAGTAGTTGCTACATAAGTGATAACTAACATTAGAGTGTTGATTTCCTGTTAGATTCTGTGAATACTTCATGTGCAGTATCATATTTAATCCTCTCAGCAACCTTATGAGGTAGGAACTATTTGGTGGAAACTAGGGAGACAGGTTAAATAATTTGTTCAAAGACACAACAAATAACAGGAGCCTGAATTTTAATTGAGGCATTCTGACTTTACAGCCCATTCTTACGGATTGAGCTGTTTTATAAGAATGCTTTCTAATAGAAATAAAGCATTGTCCATGTGCAACTGTCTAATGTTAGGTGTTTGAAAGCTAATTTAAAGATTATTTGAAAAGCTAATATAAAGATTTCCCCCCTGGAATTAGAGGATTAACTCTTAAAACTAGTGATTTAAATTTGAAGATATGAAGTTTTTCAACTGGAGAAAATAGTAAAAGCGACATAAAACCAAATGCTATAAAATGTTTTAATTATATGGAAAGCAGTGGATAGACTGTCATCCTTTTAGTTTTTAAGACACTTTTTCAGTCTGAATTCCTGTGTATGTGCATTATGAGTTACTCTCATGTGATCTTGTAGACATTGCTCAATGGTTATCTCCGTAAGGCCAGCTGTAATCACCCTACCTAAAGTGCATATCCTCTCTATTTTTTGTCACAGCCTTATTTTTCTTCATTGCACTGTCATTACCTGACGTAATATATGCTTATTTGTTTATATGCTTGATTTGTCCCTCACCTACAAGACTGTAACAGTTTGAGGCAGGGGCTTTGTCTTGTTCATCACTGTGGACTATGTTTCTGGCACTTAGGTACTGCTCAATTTGAATGAATGGATTACCTGATGTGTAAAAATTAGGCCTCATTGAGCCTTCTGCTTTGTCATTTGTGCCATTCTTCTTTTTTATTAGCATGGCTAAGTGAATGGTATTTGTAATGCCATATAAAGTGAAACTCCAAGAATAACGGTTTCAGGTTTACTCTGGGAGAGTGGAATAGAAAAAAACTTAAAAGACAATTTCAGCAAAATACTTGTACTTAGTACCAGTTAATCTTGTTGGTCAATAATGTAAGTGTTCTGAGTGGAATGTGTACATAAATAATTTAGTGACTGCATGTGGTTAGATCTAGTTATCTTTTGAAATAAACTTGGACAAGCTAAGCTATGCACTGAAAGCTCTCCTGTGTTCTGAATACTATGTTGTTGAACATTCAAGATGTTTCCTTTAACCTTTAATATCCACACAAAGGTTGAATTCATTTGTGTGCCACTGACCTGTACTTGCCTGGTTTATTGGGAAGTCATGTTCATTTGAAATGTATTCTATTATTATTTTATATAATTTTCGTATCCTGGATGTCTGAGGTTGGCTGAATGTCATGATTTCTGTGAAGTGAATTTCTCAACCGTATCATTATTTAGTACTCTTATTTCTGGGTATAGTTCCAGCTACTATGCTGTATAATCTTTGTAGTTGGTACTCCATTGCTGATGAATGGAGAATCATTTCTTAAATAACTTCCAGTTTGACCCAGATGTTTACTGTAATTTAAATTTAAATTGAGTCCTTTGTAAAAATGGCTTAGTTCTTTTGTTCTTTTTCTTTTTTTGGTCTGAAAAATTGGATTTAGTTTTGAAGAAAGTATTTCTGAGCTTGAAATTTTTGGAGCAGTTTTCAAGTAAATTATACAGTTAATCTTTGAACAATGTGGAAATTAGAGTGCTGACCCTCTGCACTGTCAAAAATCCAAGAATAACTTGATTGCCTAAAAACTACTCATACCTACTGTTGACTGGAAGCCTTACCGATAACAATCAGTTAACATTTATATTATAGACTGTATTCTTACAATAAAGTAAGCTAGGGAAAAGAAAAAGTTATTAAGAAAATCATAAAGAAGAGAAAATAAATTTACAGTATTATACTGTATTCATTGATACCGTAAATTTGTCATCTGTTTACAAGATGAATGGTCTGTTTGACATGGTGAGCAAACTGCAGCTGCAGATTTCGTCTATGGTACATATCAATCAGTTCAACTTTTCCTTGTAATGTGGTGACTTTCTCTGCTTAGGAGCACTTCCAGCATCACTAGTGGCACTTCCTATGGGTCCCCTGATGTTATTGAAGGTGTATCGTATTGCATTAGACACAATGAAAAATAATGCAAGAGCTGTGAAAGGTTACTTTTTACTGTAATATGCAATTTACTGGGGAGAAAAACTGCTCATGTGGAGATGATTAGTTTCATATAGTGTTTTAAATGAGTACTCGCCAAACTTGAGCTTACTACAATAGCAAGAGAAGTTGGCTACAAAATTATTACATAGCCACCTATGTACATACTGTATTACTGTAATACTTTTATGCAGTTTTGATTTAGTACTGCATCTTTACATTTGTTTTACGTTTCTCATGACTGGACTGAGAATGGCATCATGTACATGTGTGCATGTTTGATAAATTTTAACTTTTTGGATGGGTGCAATAGCTTGCACCTGTAATCCCAGCACTTTGGCGGGCCAAGGTGGGAGGATTATTTGAGGCCAGGAGTTTGAGACCAGCCTGGGCAACATAGTGAAACCCTGTCTCTACAAAAAGTGAAAAAATTAGCTGGGTGTGGTGGCTTATCCCTATATTCCTAGCCTACTGTGGAGGCTGAAGTGGAGGATTATTTGAGCCTAAGGGGTTCCAGGCTGCATGCAGTGAGCTATGATGAAGCCATTTCACTCCAGCCTGGATGACAGAGTGAGTCCTGTCTGTTTAAAAAATTTTTTAAAAAACTTTTTAAATGTGTGTATATTTTATGATTGTAGATGGTAAAATAGACTAGCATCTATATATTTTATGCATTTACGACATTAGAGTTTTTTTTTTATATTTCTAGGCTATGTGGTTTGTGAGTTTTTTCAAATTGTTGCAAATCTCTAAAAAAACTTTCAGTATACTTATTGAAAAAATCCACATGTAAGTAGACTCGTACAGTTCAAACTTGTGTTGTTTAGGGGTCATCTGTACATTAAAGGTTAGCCTTGGGATTATGTGTAAAATACAGACCATGCACTTACCTTGTTTGCAGTTATGGAGAGAAAAGAAATAATTCATAAATATAAATTAGTTGTAAAATGAGCAAAGTTGAATTTTTGTTCACTCTTCTAGCATTAATTACAAGGCATAAATTGGTACTTATATTTCATATCCTTTCAGTGTCATGTAGCATTCATTTAAGCAAAAAATTCCAGCAATATTTAAAATAACATACTACTGGTATAAAGAGAAGCTTTGGTTATTATTCTTGGTTACTGTGTCCATCTAATTTCTTTTTTTTTTTTTTTTGAGACAGAGTCTCACTCTGTTGCCCTGGGCTAGAGTGCCGTGGCATCAGCCTTGCTCACAGCAACCTCCAACTCCTGGGCTCAAGCAATCCTCCTGCCTCAGCCTCCCGAGTAGCTGGGACTACAGGCATGCGCCACCATGCCCGGCTCATTTTTCTTATATATTTTTAGTTGGCCAATTAATTCCTTTCTATTTATAGTAGAGACGGGGTCTCGCTCTTGCTCAGGCTGGTTTCGAACTCCTGAGCTTGAGGGATCCGCCTGCCTCGGCCTCCCAGAGAGCTAGGATTACAGGCGTGAGCCACCGCGCCCGGCCCCATCTAATTTCTTGAGACATCTTTGTACTAAGTCAAGAAAACGCTAGGTAGTTTTTGTAAAAATTTTTATAGATTACTATTTTAAAGCAGGGGTCCCCAACCTATGGTGAGTTGTATAATTATTTCATTGTATATTACAGTATAATAATAATAGAAATAAAGTACACAATAAATGTAATGCTCTCGAATCATCCTGAAATCATCTCCCTGCTCCTTTGTCCATGGAAAAATTGTCTTCCATGAAAACAGTCCCTGGTGCTAAAAATGTTGGGAACCACTGTTTTAAAGCATTTTTTTAAAAGTGTTTTCTCCCTTCTCTCCCCTTCCTTCCTCTTCCGTTTCCTTCCTTCTTTTTTGATACAGAATCTCACTCTGTCGCCCTGGGTAGAGTGCAGTGACATCATCATAGCTCACTGCAACCTCAAACTCCTGGCCTCAGACAGTCCTCCTGCCTCAGCCTCCTGAGTAGCTGGTACTATAGGCGTGCATCACAATGCCCAGCTAATTTTTTCTGTTTTTGGTAGAGACAGGGTATTGCTTTTCCTCAGGCTCGTTTCTAACTCCTGAACTCAAGTGATCCTTCTGCCTCAGCCTCCCAGAGTGCTAGGATTGCAGGTTTGAACCACCGTGCCTGGCCTAAAGTATTTTCTTTTTTGGGAAAATCTGTTTCAAAGTACGCATAGTTTTCTACAGTTATTCAGCACTGCCGTTGTATAGATTAAGAAGTGGGGAAGTTTATGCCTGTTTGCTTGCCTGTTTTAATTTATGTTTATCTCTTCCTGCTTGTCTTTTTATTGTTTTGTTGAAAGTTAAAACAAATATTAAATAATTCAGATGTATAAGAATACAGAATGTGTATGTACAGTTTAAAGATTAAATAGAAAATGAATACCTGTGTACCTTTCTCTCAGCTTTATTTAAAATTTTATTTTAAAAATTGAATACATATAAAATATGTGTAAGATACAATGACACAATGAACAGTCTGTACCTAATTAGTTTAATAATGTTATCCTAACTTTTTTTTATTTTATGTACTCCCCCCAGAGTAACTACTATCTTTCTTACCTTTGCTTTTCTTTTGGTTTTGCCACATCTGTTTATATCCCTAAACTATTTTATTGTTCTTTTTATACTCTAAAAATAGGATCCTTCTGTATGAGTTTATTTGCAACTTTCCATTTTCCTTCAACTTTATAGTCCTAATATTCTTTCACCATGTTGTATGTAGCTCAGATTCATTTACTTTCACCGCTATGTGGAATTACATCATATGAATATTTTACAATTGATCTATTTTGTCTGTTATGGACATTTGGGTTTCCAGGGTTTTTTTTTTGGTTACTATAAACAGTGTGCTATGAACACCTTGCATAGGTCTATTGGTTGCACTTTTAGTGTCTCTGTGATAGTGTGTTTTCAAACTTTCTGTTACCACTCACAATAAGAAACATTTTTTATGACTCAGTACATTATCAAGTGTACACATTTATAACAAAAGTTTCCTAAAAAATAACTTCTGTGCAATACTGTGCTATTTTTGTTTCATAGAAATAAAAATGCTAGTCAAGACATAAGTTTTTTGGTATCTACTAAGGAGTTGAGACTCATAGTTTGAATAAATTATTTTGGGGCATGTAGCTAGCTAGAAGTGGAATTGTTGGATTGTAGGAGGTAAACATTTTCAGCTTTACTAGGTAGTTCTAAGTTGTTTTCCAATGTAAATGTACCAGTTTATTCCCCTCACCTGTGTATACATGTGATGGCTCCATGTTCTTATACTTGATATTGGCAAAAACTAAACTTAGAGAGCCTATTGTGTATGAATTGTTATCTTCTAGGTTTTTTTTATTTCCAATTACTGAGAGAAAACATCTTGTTAGTGTTTGCTGGACATTTATTTTTATTTCCTTTTCTCTGAAATGGCTGTTCATTTTTGTGTTGAGTTTGTCTTTTTGGTTGGTAGGAGTTCTTCATATGTTCTGAATACTATTAATAATTCTTTGCCAATTATGTGTCACAAATGTCTTCTCCCACTTTGGCTTGTCTTCTCACTTTCTTATGGTGTCTCTGTTAAAAGTTTACATTTTTAATTTAGTTGAATTTGTCAGAAGGAAAACTTTAGACAAATTTAACAGAGTTTAATTGAGCAAAGAACGATTTGCGGATCGGCCAGCCCCCTGAACTAGAATAGGTTCAGAGGAACTCTGGCACTGCTTGTAGCCGCAGGGAGTATATGGACAGGAAAAGGAAAGTTACATACAGAAAATGGAAGTGAGGTACAGAAACAGCTGGATTATTCCAACATTGTTTGAACACTTGGCTGCTGTTTGAAATATGGCTTTTATGATTGGCTGAGATTGGGCTACTTGTTAAAAGATAAGGTTAGAATCTGTTTATACATCCAGTTAGGTTACAGTTCATTGTGTACAAAAAGCTTTAGGCCACATTTAAAATATGTAAGACAGCTTTAGGCTAAACTTAATTTAACAAATTTTCTAGTATTTTCCTTTTTTAAAGACTCAAATGTGTTAATTTACTAGATACTTTGAAATAATTCGAGTTAATAGTTCACTAGAATATGGAGTTATTTTGAGGATTGCTTCTACACTTTGCTTTTAGACTCTTAAGAAAAGAATTACAGTTGACCCTTGAACAACATGGGTTTTGAATCACACAGGTCCGTTTATACATGGAGCAGGATGGGAAACCTGTATATACAGGCTGTGGGTCTTGAGTGTGCTAGGGATTTTGAAGGGTTGGGGGAGTAGGGTAGGGGGGATGTCCTGGAACCAATCCCCTGAATATACTGAGGAACTACGGTATGTAGAAATGTTTTTTAAAAAAGTTTGGATAGAGTTATTCAGTAAACTTTGAAGTCTCCCCTCTTCTGCAAATCTTAAATGACATTGTAAGACATTTGTAAACATTTCAGTGATGCTAGTGTTTGCATGTGGTTTCCTAAATTGTTATGGACATTTGTTGTGAAGAAGCTCACTGTGCTTGCTGTTTAGCAGTTTTACTGCAGTGCTCTGGAAGTGTGGACAAACTTCTGTATATCTAGCTGGTACTCGGAGTATACTTAAAGCCTGAGGAATCAGATCTTTATTTAATTTTGGAAAATTTTCACCTTTTTAAATATTGCTCGTGTTATTTTCACTTTTCTTTCAGCAGACCTATGTTGGAGTCTCTTAGTTTACCCTCTGTGTCTCTTAATTGCTCTATCAATTTTTTTCCTCTTTTCTGTGTCTTGTACTAGATGAATTCATTACTCTCTAGGAATTTACCAATTCTTTTTTCTGTCCAGTCTAGACTTTATTCTACCTATTGAATCTAAGTGCTGGTATCTATAATTTTCATTTCTTAGATTTTAAATTGCTGCTTCATATCTGTCTATCTAAATTCTGTTTTTGTTTTATTACCTTTTGCTCCTTAAAAATTCTCCTATCTCTCTGCTTCTTCAACATGTTCAAATTTAAAAATCTTTGTTAGACCGTTTCATAAAACTAATACTATCTGATGTGAATTCATGATTTTATTGGTGATTTGTTCTCATTAAATTTCTTCCTGTGTTTTGTATTTAAACTCTGAAATTGGTTGTCATTATTTTGACAACTAGTAAATAAACTAGGAAATAAAAAGATAAGCATTTTTCCTCTGTGATTTGTATCTTGCGATAACCAGAAAGATCTTAAGTTTCTATAGATGCATTCTAGCTAATAAAGCTCCGTTTTGTAGTTTTGTATCTCCTAATGAATAATGTCTAGACAAAGATCACCACAGCTAGCTGCTCATATCAAAGAGACACCCATACATTAGATACTTCCTGATGGAAATGTGCAACACTGTGTATTAATCTTACACTAAAATCAAAACCGACAGAAAAATTTGTTAAACACTATGGGGATACTGTCAACAAAATTCAGAAGCAGGAAGCTCTGTAGGACCAGCCACCTGGTTTGGTTTTTTCTAACTAAAAATTCTAAAAATTGCCAGAAACTGATTGGTAGAGATGCAGGTATGGTAGATGAAAGGAGACAAGAAATATACCAATCAAAAAATAACAAAAATATTTACAAAGCAGTTCGAGGAATGTGAATACTGGTTGGATATTTAATAGTAAGGAATTATTAATTTTTAATTTGCTGTGGGACTGGATGTTTTGTCATCTTTTTTTTCCTCCAGGCTCAGAGCTGCTTATAAAGCTGTAGTTCTAGATAATAAGTTTGTAGCCTGATTGGTTTTCATACCTATTCCTTCCCTTAGTCTCTTCATCTCCTTCCCTTCTTTCTTATTTTCTTTTTAAAACTCTTTTCACAAACTTTGCAAGTCCTATTCCCTACCTCCATCCCTTGGTGTCAAGCAGTGAACCTGGTTCTGTTGCTGTTAACTTTAGAGCTGATCTATCTGGCCACCTTCCTCATTCCTTCTTCCCTATACTCCACTTCAGGAGTGTGGGTTACTGTTTTGAATTTTTATTGCATTTCTGACCTAGAGAGATGTTTATCTTAGTTTTGAGTTTAGTCACATGTAAAAAACAATTTCCTTTTATGTTTCATACCATTGTTAAGTGTTTGAAATAGAAGAGTCTTTATTGGAAATCTTCATTTCTACTTTTTTAATTTTGTTTTTTGAATATCAGCTGATGTTTCCTGGGTAATACCCAGAATGTATCCTGAGCGTTCTAGTTTGGTGATCTGTTTCCTTCCTTTGCTCACATCTGTCTTCTTTTAATCTTACTGAGTATTATTTAACTCCATAGAACAAATCTGATTTTAGTATCACACTAATTTATGATTATAATTAGTTAAAATCCTTAAGCCTTGAAGTGTGATTTTTTTTGCTCCTGCTACTTGATCTTATCCTATGTTTCTTCATTCTGGTTTGGAGTTGCTAGTCTAACTCAAACTGAATGGATCTTTTTCTTTTTTGAGATAGGACTGGTATTCCTTGCTATCTTATGCTTTTTGTCTCCAACTTGAAAATCAAATATTTAATGACTTGAATTCATTTTTGAAAACCCTGCTGCTAATTTAAAAGCCATTAAGAGAAAACATAATTTCTGTTAATTTTAGTGGGAAATTATGATGTTTTATTCCATCCCAGACACTTCACACATAGGTAAATATTAATCCAACAATGAAAATGAGTTTAAGTATAGACAGTTTGAAAGTAAATACACTTTATATACAAAATGTAATGTCATATAATGTAGGCTTATTGTATTTGCCAAAGGAGGAAGAGAAAACTTGGTGGTGGTGGTGGTTAGTGGAGTATCATTCTTTGGAAAGTCTGTTCTTTCTGTACTATTTTCTTTACTAGTTTCAAACTTTGTGGAGCTCAGAGTTATCTTATATTCAGTCCGCACTTAAAAATCAAAAAAGCACCGTTAGGGCAATAAAGTCTAAACACAAGTTTTGAAACCATGAGAAGTAGAGCACATTGCAGAGAAGATGGAAGAGTTGTAGGAGATGATAGATCTTTGTCGCTCTTGCTTGGCATATGTACCCAAAGCAAAATATTCTGGGTTCATTCAGTCATGTCATACAGTACAGATTTGTTACGTCTATGCTCTGACTAGAAACCATATGTTGAATAAAATGTTGAGTGTGTCTTTGCTTGAAATCATAATGTTGAAATTTTACTCTTTATAGAATATTTATTTTGTGTATGTTTAGGTAAACAGTCACTAATACCAAAAAATTCATTGCTTGAAAAGTGGTAACTTTCAAGAGCCATTTTGATGAAAACCAGTTAACTGAACAATTCATTATATAAAGTAAGTCTGTTGACTTAATGACATGGCATCCCTGCTTATGTGAATTATTGGAATTACTGCTATTCCAACCAGGTAACTGAAGGAGTAACAAAGGATAAAATAGTCTTTTTATGAAACATTATTTAGTTGGTTTGCTTTTTGTTCCCATCCTTGTATTCATCACATCTTTTATAAACTGGCAAGCTTGTCTGTAAGTAATTGATTAAAATGTTAGTAAGGTCAAGCTAAGAACAAAAATCTTCGATTCATGATTAAGATACTTTCTAAGCCATTCATTGGCGACATTGGGCTGTGATTGTTTAACCTTTTAAGTATTCCCCAATTTATGCTATTTTTCAGCCATGTTCAGGACTTATCAATCTTGTCTCCAAGGATAGCTTGTTTACCTTATCAAGTGTTCTGCCTAAATCAGGCATTCTATAATGTGTATTGGATTTTCCTGATTTAGTAACCCTTCTGTTGAAAAAAAGAGGCATTAGAATGACATTTTTAAAATAGTATTTTATAGTAGATGGCTTTTGATGCTACTACATTTTTTAGGTAGTAGTATTGTCTGGATTTACCTAAAATGAATTCACCAATTTTAGTTTTGACTACATTCTGCTATTTTTAGTACATGATAGTTTTTACCTCCTCTCCCACCCCCCAACTTTTTGGGCATCTTCTAACAGTGGGGAAAGCAGAAGCCTTTCATAGAACTTGAAATGTAGGATTCTGGCATCTGTGTACTGTCTGTCAAAGGCAGTTATCTATCTTTGCTTGGCTGTTGAGGTGATTGTATAAACATGGTTTCTAAGGACTATCCCCAGAGTAGGATAGCCATATAGTAGGGGCCTCTACTTGTGGCTATATTGTAGGTTCTGGTAACTGATCACCTTTCAAACTCTTACCTTATGTTTCTGTTGTCTGAAAGGGGGTCTTTGCAACCACAAATTCTGAAGGTTCACAGTATGCAGTGTTTCAGTTATGTTAACTGGATAATTTACATACTTAATCCAACTTTATGACCATGGAAATTCAGTTGGTAAAATCATAAAGACTGCTTTTCCTTGGAGTTAGCTCTCTAGTAAACTAGCTTCTTCTTCTTTTTTTTTTGAGACAGAGTCTTACTCTGTTGTCTGGGCTAGAGTGCCATGGCTTCAGCCTTGCTCACAGCAACCTCAAAGTCCTGGGCTCATGCGATCTTACTGCCTCAGCCTCCCAAGCAACTGGGACTACAGGCATGCACCACCATGCCCGGCTAATTTTTTCTATATTTTAAGTTGTCCAGCTAATTTCTTTTGATTTTTTTTTTTTTTTTGATAGAGACGGGGTCGCGCTCTTGCTCAGAGCTGGTCTCGAACCCCTGAGCTCAAATGATCCTCCCGCCTTGGCCTCCCAGAGTGCTGGATTACAGGCGTGAGCCACCGCGCCCGGCCTAAACTAGCTTCTTATCGAGACCAGTTATCTAGTTTTTGCTTTGATTTCTTATTGGGAGTGATGTCAAAAGAATAGAGCCATCTTTTTAGTAAAATTTTTTGGGGGGGGCATTGTAGACTTAAACATTTGTTAATATGTAAAAGTTATACTTATTTCCAATTTAAGGTAATTGTATCTGTACTTTTTGACTTTTTTCTGTCATATATTCCTTTTGCAGTCTCAAGAACCTTGTAATAAAGTCCATGTCATGATGAAACAGCCTTGATTTTGTTGTAGAGTGCTAGTGAACACAAATAGGCTTGATATATATGTATTTATGAGGGTTTATTTTGAAAGAAAATGCAAAGGGAAGGACTAACAAGGACTACCTATATAAAGTTATATATGTTCAGAGAAGTAAATCTTTGTTACTCTCCAGAGTTATGCTGTGAATGCCCTTTAGTCCACAAATATTTGACAGTGTTGTGCATTGGGTACTGTGTACTCCCAGATAGTAGGTGGGAGCAAACATACATTTGAATAGGAGTCACTCATTTGGCATGTTAAACTTTGAGTAGTATAAACTAAACTTTGTATAATTGGTAAAAATCTTTCAGTGAATGTTTTCTTAAACCATAGTTCTTAAGGTACAGTTTCAGGGAATGAGGACCATGTAAGATTATGAATGTAAAATTTCATTTCACTGAATCAGAATGGGGAAATTTCTTAACTTTTTAAAGATTCTTTTTCTTTAACTTCATTATAGATTTATGATCAATTTATTAACAGAAGTAATATTTCAGAACAATCTGCAAAGTATGATGCATAAGTAATTTCCTTGCCTTATTTTAGTTTCCTTTGTATGTACTTGTAGTTAGAGAATGTGTAAGATTTTGCTGTTTATTCACAGTTGTGCTGTTTGTGTAGACTTTGTATCTCTTTGCTTTCTTTTAAATAGCAGTGATAGGAATTTGCTTGTAGAATGACATAAAATCAGAATTGAAATGTAGAAATGAAATGGAGACTATGGAGTATATTGTAAGGTTTTAGGGAAAAAAATTCAGGCTTTCACTGTTTAATTGGTGCATTTGACTATAAAATGCTATAAAGTTTTGTCCTAATTTTATATGGCTTTATACTTGGAAGCTTGTAATTGAGGGGCCAGAGAGGGAAAATTCTTTGCTAGTACTCTTCTTCCTGCCTTCTTTAAGTATTTTGGGGGAGAAAAAGGTCAGCTGTAATCCCCAATGAAAGAGTATTGGATTCTCAGTTATATTTTGGTTGGAAGAGGTATTGTTCATTTTAAAAAACTACATTCTGGATTAGCAAATTACATATAAAGTATTTATAATTGTTTGCTAAGATTAACAATCAGTTTTGTTCATTACATAGGAGACAGACTTATTGCTTCTGAAAACTAATATTCCAGTGTTTAGCTGGGTATAGAATTCTGTTAATGGTTATTGTTTCTATGGAGATTTTATTACATTATCCTTTGGCTTCTGTTGCTCATTAATATGTAAGTCTAAATTATTTGTAGGTAATCTTTTCTGTGTTTTTAATACTTTATATGTTTTGAGTTATACAGTGTTAATAGAAATATGTTGAAATATCTTTATTCTGTCCAGATTTTCCTGCCTTTCCTGAATTGGAACATTCGTATCTTTCAACAGTTTTTGAAAATTCTCAGGCATTATCTCATCAAATACTACTTTTCTTTATTCTTTCCTCTCCTTGAATTCTCATTTGATTTACTGGACCTTCTCATTGTTATCTTTTATGTCTATTAATTTTTCTTTCACATTTTCCCTTATGTATCCTTTTGTGCTACATTGTCAGTTTTTATCAGATCTATCTTATTTAATAATTGTTAAACTTTGTATAATAATCAGTCCATTTAGTTGTTAATTTCTGGGTGTTTGTACATATGCACACAATCTTTTTCAAGTCTTTCTAATCTTTTTTGTTTTTTATGAGTTTTCTGTGTGTCTAATTTCTTTTACAGTTCTAATGGCTGAAAAATATTTTTATAGTCTCATTCTTTTATCTGGAGTTCTTTGGGATACACTGCCTGTTTGTATCTACTAGCCCTTGTTCATTTTTGATTGCAGGTACATTCCTGCCAAAGGTGAACTTACAAATACTGTACTGTACAGACTAGATTGGATACAAAGAGATTTTTTCCAGAGGGGTTTTGTTTCCTTTCTAAGAGCTTTTGTTGCCTTTGAGCCATTTTACATTAATATTTTTTGTAGGGAGGGTGCGGGGTGGCAGAGAGTGTAGATGCAAATCTCAGAATCCATAGTTATAAAATCTTAATGGAGACTTTCTGTCTGGCTTTTGGAAAAGCAGACAAGCTTTCTTTTTGTCTTTTTCTTGTGTTAATATATATGTGTTTGGTTTCTCTCTTAGTCTCCCTTTTGCTGACTATGGACCCCTTGGAGAGTCTCTACTCCCACTTCTCCAATTAGCACCCCAAGAACTCCTGCCTTAACCTTAACACCTTTCGTACCGCATAGAAATCTCTAAGACATATGCCAGGGACCGCACGTTTTTGGGCAAACTGCACGTTATTTAAATCATCTGAACTACAGTGAAAAACGAGAAAACTCATGAGCAGTCCTTAACAGATGACACGCGAAATAGGGGAAAACTAAGGTGTTAAATGGGCATTAACACTTTCAGTTCTTGTTTCATCTCCCCCAATCACAGGATTTCCCTTAATTTCCAGAAAACTGGCCTATTTTGCTTCATTTTGCAGAAAGCAAAATGATTTATTTTTAAATTGAAAGTTTTAGCTCATATAGCTAGAAATGGTTTCCCCAAATTAGTTTTTATAAATCATGATTTAATTTATAATTAAAAATATAATAAACTTAACTTTATATTATTGAAGTAATATGAGCTCATGGTTGGAAAATGTTACCATTCTGAAGGACATAAGGTGAAAAGTTATTGGGAAAAGTACCCAGAAGTCACTGCAGAGTAAATGGTTTCTGATGTGTCCTAGGAGTTTTCTATCTAAATGTGTATAACTGTCACATAAAAGGAAATTTTCTCTGTATACCGTTCTGCAGTTTGCTTTTTATATATGTTTTGGTTTACTTAAAATGTATTTTGAATGTCTTCCTATGTTACATGTGAAGCTCTACTGCAAGCTTAGTCATTTCCCTAATGTGGGGCACATGGTTCTTTCTAGTTTTATAAAATTACATACTAACCACAAACACCCTTGAGTATATCCTTGTATTTGTGTGATTATGTCTCTAGAATAAATAATCAAAAGGAATTTTCTTTGTTGAACTGTATGCATTATTTTTGTACTTCGACTAAGGGTTTTTCAAATTTCTCACTGAGTTGCACTAGTTACGCTTAAACTAACACTATGAGAGTATTGGTTTTCATACTCTTTGGCCTATGCCTTTAATTATTTGCCAACTATAGTGAAAAGAAGTGTAATATAAACACACATGCAATATTTTTTAGACAGTTTCAGGTATAACTGGTATACACTAAACTGCATGTATTTAACATGTACAATATGATAAATATTGTCCCATGTACACTAGTGAAACAAACACCACCATCAAGGCAGTGGACATATGCATCATCTCCAAAACTTCCTTGTTCTCCCGGGTATTCTTTTCCTTCCTAGGTCTTCCTGCCCCACAACCTAAGCGAAAAGAGGTCACTTAATGTTTGAATTTGCCTGCCCGCCCGCCCGCCCGCCCTCCCTCCCTCCCTCCCTTCCTTCCTTCCTTCCTTCCTTTTCCTTTCCTTTTTCCCTTTCCCTCTTTCCCTTTCCCTCTCCCTCTTTCCCTCTCCCTCTTTCCCTCTCCCACTTTCCCTTTCCTTTCCTTCCTTTCCCCTCTTCCCCTCTTCCCCTCTTTCTTTCCCTCTTTCCCTCTTTCCCTTTCCCTTTCCTTTTTT
>VBSM01002121.1:11725876-11765172 GCA_008086735.1 Cheirogaleus medius | reverse complement strand
CTCCCAGAGTGCTAGGATTACAGGCGTGAGCCACCGCGCCCGGCCTCATTTAAATTTTTAAAAGTGTAATATTGTACATTCAGGTTGGTTACTTAAGTTATTGTTTTAATATGGAAGAAATTGAAAGAGTTGAGCAATTAACTATATATTAAAATATTTGTAATCTCATTCCCTTCAAAAAATGAAATCTCATTTTACTGTATTGTCTCAGACTGTGTGTGTATCTAATTTTTCTGCTCAATATAAATAACTTTTAGCCTTTTTGTTAGGTATTTTGCTGCATTTCACAGCCTTAATTATTTTAAGTGGTTGTGTGATGTTTCTGTAGATGCACCACACTGAAATAGTTTCATTGTTTTACCATTATATAATGGTGGTCTATCTTTATATTCTACTTTAACCTTCTTGGTTAAGCAGTTCTATTAACATTCTAATAATTGCCTCTAGATTTTTATATCACTTAAAATTTTAGGTTTTGTATATTAATATAAGCAAGTTGTGCCTTCTGAAAAATTTACAAAATTCAACTCAATGATGTAGTTCAGTTTTTTCTTTTATTTTTAAATATTATGGGTGCATAATAAGTATATTTATGGGGTACAAGTCATGTTTTGGTACAGACACAGTGTGTAATGATAAAATCAGGATAATTGGGGTATCCATCACCTCAAACATTTATTATTTCTTTGTGTTAGGAACATTCTAATTCCACACTTTAAAATAACTAAAAGTATACCATAACTTATGGTTGACTATAGTTATCCTGTCGTGCTATCAAATACTAGATCTTATTCATTCTAGCTAACTATATTTTTGCAGTCATTAATCCTGTGCACTTTGTCCCCCTCCCCACTGTCCTTCCCACCATCATTATACTCTCTATTTCTATGAGTTCAATTGTTTTATTTAATAATTTTTTGTTCCCACTTATGAGTGAGAATATACTAAATTTGTCTTTCTGTGCCTGGCTTATTTCACTTAACATAATGTCCTTCAGTTCCATCCATGTTACTGCAAATGACAGGATTTCATTCCTTTTTATGGCTGAATAATATTCTATTGTGTATATGTACCACATTTTCTTTATCTGTTCATCTGTTGATGGACACTTGGGTTGATTCCAATCTTGGCTATTGTTTAATATTGCTGTAATAACCATGGGGGATGCACATATCTCTTTGATAACTGATTTTCTTTCTTTTAGATATATACCCAGCAGTGGGATTGCTGGATAGTGTGATAGTTCAGATTTTAGTTTTTTGAGAAACTGCCATACTGTTTCCCATACTGTCTGTATTAATTTACATTCCCACTAACAATGCATGAGGCTTCCTCTTTCCCTGCATCCTCACCAGCATTCTAGCATTTGTTCCTTACAGCTCAATTTTTGTATGAACAAATGTAAGTTATAGAAGGGTGAGTAAATAGAATTTTAAAACTAACATTGGTAATACGAACTCTGATGAAACGCAGAACTTACATACTATTTTTCCATACTGTTAACTTATTATAATTATCATTTTTGGAGTTCTTTAGGTGTAGGGCAGGAATGAAAACTCATTTTAGAGTAGGGTTTTTAACCTTGGATCCATGCATACTCTTTAGGGAGTCTAGGAACCTTCAGAGATAATAGGTAAACCTTGGTATATATACTTTTTCTTTGAGAAAGAAGGTATCTCATCAGTTTCTTGAAGGATTTATGTCCATGTTAAAGATACAAGGCACTGGTGTGGAATGTGGTTTGGGAATAGTTAGGGCTTGATTTCTTACCATTCCATAGGTATTTCTCTTCTGGTTCACTTGACAGAGAAATCCTGTTTACCACCACTGGCTGTTTATTGCATTCAGATTGGAATCTATTAAGATTTATGTGTGATTAGGTTAAAAAGGTAATTAATATTACAAGGGCATGTGATAATATGGAAGAAATCAGTAACATTGGTGATTTTTGCTAACTCAGCTCAAAACCTGAGCTCAAGAAACATATATCAATATACTGTGGACTTAGGAACGAGGTCATTACAATTTTCTGTCACTTAGAGCTAAATTAACTTTGTCTCTGTATTTTGAATTGATATTTGCTATTGTAAACCATTCTGATATTGGATGTTTTATGTCTTTTTTCAGTTTTTATGTAATGTTGCTATGAACATCTTTATGTGCTTTTTCTTGCAAATAAATTTCTTGGGATAAAGAATCAGGATTATTGGGTTAAAGGAATGCAAACATTTGAGATTCATTTAGATGCAAAATGAGCTCAACTGAAGGGGAATTGAATTGTGTGAAGGGAATCTCAGGAAAATCCAAAGACAGGAAGCGTGATTCCTTCAAGCCTGATATGGGACCTGGAAAAGGAAACTAGAAAATCATCAGAACATTTGAGGAATCATTGTTTCAGAGTTCTTGTGGTCTCCTAGCCTCTATTCTCCTGAACATTTGCTTTTTTCTCTTTCTATACAGGTGAACTGGCTCTGCTTGATTATAGATTCTGCTCTCAAAGACCTAGGCTTGCACTGGGCTGCAGCTTGCTGTTTAACTTTGACTTGACCTCTTTTTTCAGCTTCTGTGGCTGCTGCTAAGTACCTTAGCCTCTCTTTTTCTTCTTCAAAGCAAAAATTTGAAGCATTCCAACTCTAGGTTTTGTCTTTTTCCCTCCCCAAACTCTCCGGTTAAGTTGAATAGGCTGTGTATCCTGTGGATGCTGTGTTTTAAAAAAATTCTCTGCTCTTTAAAAGCATTCCTGGTTGATCACTAACACTTAGGCAAGCACAGTAAGATATGTCTAATCAATTTAAAACCTGGATAGTTCATGTTAACATGCGTTATCAGGGAAACAATTCTTTATAAAGTTTCTTTTAGTATTTGGTTAGCACATGATTCTTTTTCCCCTTCAACTTGTTAAAACCTGTCTTAGTAAATCCTGGGTTGTGTTAATGCTATTTTAAAAAATGCTAATGGAAGTGTGATTTGTTATTTCAATTACAAAGATTAATGATATGCCTGTTGAACTAGTTATTTCTTGTACACTGGGAGGATTGATTCTGGGACCCTGCATACGCAAATCTGTGCATATTGAAGTCCTACAATTGGCCCTGTGGAACCTGAGTATACATAGTAAAGTAGGTTCTCCATATAAGTGGGTTTTGCACCCACCGAATACTGTATTTTTAATAGCATTTGGTTGGAAAAAATCTGCGTATAAGTGGACCATCGCAGTTCAAACGTGTGTTGTTCAAGGGTCAACTGTACTTTGTTCTCAAGTTCCATTTCTGGCTATTTTCAGACGGGTCATTGCTGGTATAACTTGAAACAAGTATGCTCTGCATTTTAAAATGGGATATAAATTAATTGAAAGACAAAGTTAAATTTAATGAGCTCAAGTTGATTATGCTTACAACGTAAGATTTCCGTTCTGTCTGTCTTGGCAGTTAACACAGATAAGTGTGAATAGCTTTATTTTGTCTTGTAAAATTCATGAGTTCTGTTAAGAATGGTTTTGGTGAAGTTTTATATTCAATAGACTCAGATTTATCCAGCTTAAACTCAGATGTTTTCCAGGGTCTAAAATAATTAGAATGATTCTGGTTAGGTGGAATTTGATTTCTTTAATTATTATCTGTAAGACTCAAGAGACAATAAAAACTTAAAAAAATTCTCAGATTCTTTTGTATATTAAAAGTATGAAAGTTAACTTGAATTTGCTTTATGCTAAGCATGTCCTGTTGTTTAATTACATGGTACATTACACACCTTGCCTTTTTCTCCAACAGATTTAACATAGAATACAAGCTACTTTTATGCAGCTTATACATGTTTATAAGAACATACCTAGAATCTAAACGTCAGAGTAATTTTTACTTTGAGATTTAATTTTACCAGAAATTATCCTTCAAGTGAAGGATATAATATATATATTCTAGGCATATCTGGGTAGTCAGATCATACCTTTTTTTCCCCAGTAGCTATTGGTTTAATCTAAAAGTAGGGCTGATGGTTCTATTGATGAGACAAAGCCTTTTTTTTTTTTTTTTAAAGCATTTGGGCAAGAATGGCCAGCCTTGCTTTTGCAGTGTAACTTGTTTCATGCAGTATAGGATACCTTGGAAAATATTGAGAAAAGCATCTAGTGTGTATTTTGTTTTAGTGCCGAATGCCACATTCTAACGTTTTGATTTTGACTTTAATATAATTTCCATATTCTTGTATACCACCACATCATGAGACTGTTAGTCACTGCAGTAAAGATGCTAGAAGTCTGTGAATGGCCTTAAATTTCTAAATGAAGGAATGAACTACCTTTTCTTTCTTTTTTTTTTTTTTTGCCTTTAAGAGTATGGTGTACTTTTAATGGATATCCAGTGAGTTGCTAATAGTTAATACCTCTTAATTTTCACATATGATAGTATTCATCAACATTATACAATAAAAGGAAAAAAGCTAACTATTAATAAAATTATCAGAAGTTTGAATTGTAGTTCACAAAGTAATCAAGAATGTGATTTAAGGTTAGATTAGATCTAAAATGCCACTTGAAAGAGCATGGATTTTGAATTTCGTATTTATAAGACTGACAGCTTCTTTGTTTTTTTGCTCTCCCCCCCCATTTAGGTTTTATAGGATCACATTAACAAAAGCACCATGGAGTTTTATGAGTCAACATATTTTATTGTCCTTATTCCTTCAGTAGTTATTACAATAATTTTCCTCTTCTTCTGGCTTTTCATGAAAGAAACATTATATGATGAAGTTCTTGAAAAACAGAAAAGAGAACAAAAACTTATTCCTACCAAAACAGATAAAAAGAAGGCAGAAAAGAAAAAGAATAAAAGGAAAGAAATCCAGAATGGGAACCTCCATGAATCTGATTCTGAGAGTGTACCTCGGGACTTTAAATTATCTGATGCTTTGGCTGTAGAAGATGAGAAAGTTATACCTGTTCCATTGAATGTAGTTGAAACTTCAAGTAGTGTTAGGGAAAGAAAGAAGAAGGAAAAGAAACAAAAACCTATAGTTGAAGAGCAGGTCATCAAAGAAAGTGATACATCAAAGATTCCTGGCAAAAAAGTAGAACCTGTCCCAGTTACTAAACAGCCTACCCCGCCTTCTGAAGCAGCTGCCTCAAAGAAGAAACCAGGGCAGAAGAAGTCTAAAAATGGAAGCGGTATTGTAATCTATTTAACATTATTGCATGATTATATTTCTTTTAATAACTTTAGAGCTTTAGAATTCAGATATCTTGTTAGGTGTGTACATAGAATGTTAAATACTGAGTCTGAAACCAAGATGATTTTCACTGTGTGTTTGCTTTCATTAACATTGATTGCTGATAGAAATTAGTATTGATCATAAAACAGCACTTTTAAAACTAAACTTCATATTATAAATATGGAAGAGATCTTTAATAGAAATGTATAAAATCCAACTTTGGCTGTTTTATTAAAACCACTAAGGATTTATAAATATCAGCAGTTAGGAACTTCTACATTTATTTCAACTGACACTTTCTAATCAATGTGATATTAAAGATGAAAAGATAAAATCAGATATAATTTTTCACCCTCAATTGATTCATTTTACAAACATTTATCATATGTCTGTTTTATGCTAGGCATTATTTTAGGTGCTAGGGCTACAGAGATGAATAGTTCCTTTTCAAGATAGTCACATGCTAGCTGTAGACACAAACATAAACAGGTCATTATAATATAAAAAGTTTAGTATATGATCTAGGTATGTCTAAACTAGAAATTCTAAGGCCACTTAGAGCATGTAATGCCAAAAATTAATTTTAAAGTTTGAATGGTACTAACTAGGTTTTTTGAGTGGATGGGGAGGGGTGCGATAGGCTATTCAAGGGAGAGGGGTTAATAGGTACAGTGGAAAGGACCTGAGAAATGGTGTGGTGATATATGAAACTATAAACAGTTTGCTTTGTATGAAAGGACTTGTGTGTACTAGTAAGTCATTTGTGTATCTTAACTTGTTGAGGGTTAAATTGGTTATAGCTAGGATTAAGATGTGGTACTAGAGAAATAAAAGTACCACACATTTTCCTGGAGAAGGACATGTAAGCCAGTAACAAAATGTAATTTATAAAGGAGATGTACAAAGTGTGGAAGAAATACAGAAGTCAGGGCAGTTACTACTTATGGGGTCGGGGGATGAAAGGCTTTACAGAGGAGGCAGCGCCTGAGTTGGGTGTTCGAGACTTAATCGCTTCACTAAGTGGATAGTGGGATCTCGTTTGCATTGACAGAGTATGTGTAAAGTCACGGTGTAAAAGTACAGTGTATTGTTAAGCCATGAAATAAGAGGTAGGGAGTAGTAGGGAACAAAGCTGAAAAGATAGCAATGGCTAGATCATGGTAGCTTTTGTATACAGTGCTAAGGAACTGGGACTTCTTAGGTTAGCCATTGTTAAAGATTTTCAGAGGTTAGTTACATGGTCAGATTTCTATTTTAGAAAGATTTCTTTTGCAGAATTTGCAAGGACAGATATCATGGGGCAGTATCTGATGTAAGACTAGTTAAGAGGTTATTATAGTTTTCCAAAGTTAAGATGTGGACCTGAACTATGAAAGAAATAGAAACTAGAGAGGTATACAAAGAAAGAATGACATGACTAACCTCATTATATAGGGGTATGGTAGATAAAGGAGAAGATAGGATCAAAGCTGATTTCCTAACTTCTAAGTTAGGTCAGGATTGGCAAACTGCAACCTGTGAGCCAAATCTGGCCCACTTCCTTTTTTATACCCATGAGCCAAGAATAGTTTTTACATTTTAAGCGATTGGGCAAAAAATCAAAAGAAGAATAACATTTTGAGAAATGTGGAAATTATAAGTCATATCTCAGTGTCCATAAAGTATTTTTTTAATGCAGCCACATTCATTCATTTACGTACTTCTATGACTGGCCATCATGCTGCAGTGGCAGATTTGAATGGTTGTGACAGAGTCCATATGGCCTGTAAAGCCTAAAGTTTTTTACTCTGGCTCTTTACAGAAAATGTTTGCCAACCTCTGATTGGTAGTACTAAGGAAATACTGGAGAGAGACTGGATGTGTATGGAGAGGAGAACATTTTCAGTTTGTGTTTCAGGTGCCTATGGGGCCATATACATAGGTGCACTAGGGTATGTAAGTGCAGAGGAGTGAGTCTGGAATATAGATTCAGAAACTTTAAGCATGAAGGTCGTAGTTGAAGTCATGGGTGTAGATGAGATCATCCAAGGAAAGTATTTAAATTGAAAATATAACCCTAAGAAGTACCACTGCTCAGTAGAAGTAGCTCATAAAGGAGATTTGCAAAGGAATATCCCAAGTGTAAGAAGAGAATTATGAGAGCTGATAGGAGAGTTTTTTATTTTTTTATTGAAAAATACATATAGCATGAAATTTACCATTGTAACCATTACAATTCCTTTCATCTTCCCCAACTGAAACTCTCTACCCATTAAATACTAATTCCCCATTTTCCCTTCCCCCAGCCCCTGTCTTTATGAATGTGGCTATTCTAGGAACCTGATATAAGTGGAATCATACAATATTTGTTCTTTTGTGACTGGCATATTTCATTTAGAGTAATGGAGAAAAGAAAATTTTAAGAAAGATGGACCAACAGTATATATAAAGTGCTAAATAGTAGTCATATAAGGATTAATGGATGTTATTTGTAGAATATGGCATTTGGAACACTAGAGACCTGAATTCTTTCATGGAATGGAAAAGATAAAAATCAGGTTGTAGTTAGTTTAGGAATGATTGTTATAAAAGGAACTATAGAGTATTCTGTTGTCAGTATAGAAGGAAATAGGTGTGGGATGCTGGGAATTAAGTAGTAGGGAAGGGTTTTATTTTTTAAGATGATAGAGACTTGACCATGCCTATAGTCTGAGTAGGGTTGGGAGTAGATGAGAAATGGGATATGAAAGAAGGAGCAAGAACATTGAAGAGCAGGTATAGTGGAGTAAGAAAGATAGAATGATAAGGTATTGGTGAGAGAGTAATATTTCAGACTTCAAAATTTTAGTGGTAAAGCATTCTGGGAATTATTAATAATTATATCTTTTCTGATGTGTTCATTGTTTATTGTAGTGATTTTTTTTCATTTATGTTTAATAAAGATGACCAGGATAAAAAGGTGGAAACTCTCACAGGACCTTCAAAAAAGCAAGAAGCATTACCCCTCCATCAAGAGACTAAACAAGAAAGTGGATCAGGAAAGAAAAAAATTTCATCAAAGAAACAAAAGACAGAAAATGGTAAGATGTATAGATATGTATTTTATAAATGCTAATTCTAGAGAAGTACACTAGAACAAGACCCTGGAGACCTCACATGCTCTTGAATTCCTCATATTAATGTATACTATAACAACTTGTAATACTAATGTAAGTCTAAAACTCTCTTTAGAGGCTTTGTAGTGCCTTGACAGATGGGCAGAATGTAAGTTTGAGATGAAAAAGTTTATCTGAAATTTAAAAAGGGCAAAGCATTTATAAATATTATCAGTCTTAACTCAGTTTTGAAAAAAATAATGTAAATAGCATACAAACTGTAGAAGAAAAATATTCCTGAAATACTTTTTTAATATCACTTAAAGATTATGCTTGAGGACATTAGCTAGATCTTGCATTTCCAGTTGTTTTTTAGACAAAATTTGCATGTGTATAAAATAAGCATCCAATTACAAGTGATGAAATAGTCTTATGTGTTCAGAATTTTCCTGGGAAAGCTTGGCTATGAAATTTGTGTAGATTAAACAACAGTAATTCCCAAATAATATGGGTCTGTGGTATCAGTTGATAATAGAAAAGAGTAAACTTGGAAAGGGAAAAGGTGAAATTCTATTATTGGCATTAAAGTTATGACATACCAATCAGGTATAAGAGAAATATTACCTGAATATATTTGGTAAAATCAAATATTATCAATTTTAACTAAAAGAAAAGAACTACGTATGCACAAAAGCTCTTTAAAAGGTCGGAATTTAGAGAAATTTCCGTTTGGGTATGGAAGTTTGTATCTCTAACCAGTGGACATCAGGCTTATTGTGCAAAACTTTGAGTTCTTCCCATTAAAATAAGAAACAAAATAAGGAGGCTTCCGTCCTCCACTTTTAATGTTATTCTGGAAGTTTTGGCAAATACAGTAGATGTGTGATGGAAATTAGGGGCATAACAATTAGAAACGAGATCTGCAAGGAATAATGACTTATTTTTGTACTTAGCAAGTGCAAGGAAATTAAAAATTATCAACTGCAGTAAGAATTCAGTAGAGTACCTACATAAGTAAAAATTATTTTTCCTGGAGCACAATTAAATAGGAAAGGGTTCTTATGTTAAAATAAAATGAGAATGAAGGATATTTAAGAAGTTTTCAGACACTGTTATGAGATACGCTGCACATTTTTAGATGACTTAAGTGATTTACTGTAAAATAAGAATATTGAACTGATACTGCTGTTAGAAGACTGTTTTGACTTGTTAAATGATGAAATGGGAATTTAAAACCAATTTGAGCTAATACTAGAGATTTGAAAGTAACTGCATTTATCATTAAAGTGTGCTTGCATGTTGTTTAATTACTATGATTTCAAAAAGCCTGAGTAATTATGATTTTGTTGAACTTAAATTGCAGTCTTGGTAGATGAACCCCTTATTCATGCAACCACTTATATTCCTTTGATGGATAATGCTGCCTCAAATCCTGTGGTGGATAGGAGAGAGGTTATTGATTTGATTAAACCTGACCAAGTAGAAGGAATCCAGAAATCTGGAGCTAAAAAACTGAAGACTGAAACTGACAAAGGTAATATATAGAATGTTATAATGTGTTGTATTGTAAAAACCCGTTTTTGAGTTGTGATGGAGTCAAGTACATTTTCTCGTAGAAACAAAGTATTGCAAAGACTAATGGAAACCTTGTGGTAAAAGACTTATTAATAGTCTTCTAGTCCAACCTCAATTTTGTAGATCTGGACACTCGAATTTGGCTTCCTAAAGGTCTTACAGCTGTTTTGCTATCTGATGATCTTTTCCCAGCTACTGTTATCTTCTGTGAGATTTCTAGGCTAATTTATAATTTCCTTTTTAAAATATAGGCAATTATTTAGAGCAGTTTTAGGTTCATAGCAAAATTGAGTGGAAAGTACAGAGTTCCCATTTGCCCCTTGCCCTTACATATTCACATAAGACTTAAAACATAAGTCTAGTAAAACTTACAAAGTGGCTGAAGTATTAAAAGCCCTAGGCTCTTTTGGGTCTGATGGGTGGCAGTTCCTTTAAGAAGACAAAGTTGGTGCCTAGTATGAGAGCCCTGGGAAAATTGGGATGGGTGAGTCAGGAGGTGCTTGATGCATGGATTTTATTTATTAATTATTATTTGAGATAGTCTTGCTCGATCACCCAGGCTGGAGTGCAGTGGTGTCATCATAGCTCACTCAAAGTCCTGGATTCAAGCGATCCTACTACTACAGTCTCCTGAGTAGCTGGGACTGCAGGTGCATGCCACTGTGCCTGGCTAATTTTTCTGTTTTTTGTAGAGAATGGGGTCTTGCTACATTGCTCAGGCTGGTCTCGAACTCCTGGCCTCAAGTGATCCTCCCACGTTGGCCTCCTAAAGTGCTGGGATGATAGGCCTGAGCCCCTGCACATAGTGGATTTTTTAAAATGTCAGGATTGCTTGTATTAATACATTTTTGATCTCTGAAGAATCAGAATTCATTTTTGTAACTGTCTTAGAGTTTATTGTCTCATCTGTGGCATTTGGCTTATATATCACTCAGGATTATTAAAGTTTTTTTTTCTCTCCCACAGTTGGTTGTGATTGTGCAAAGATTATTAAAGTTAAATGAGAATATTACGAACATATCTAGTGCAGATGCTAGCATATACTGGACACTTAAATATTTTTTTTAAATAGTGAGGGTATGCTGGTATTTTAGTATTCTGTAGTTTAAGCAAAATTTTAGTTAATATAATTATTCCATATTATAGATGGTAAACACTTTTTCCCCCTCTTAACTGGAGCATTTATTGCTATTCAACCTGAAGTATAAATCTATTTTCTTTTGGTTATTGACTTTTTTGGCCAGGCATACTTGTTGTTTACCTTCGCTTGTGTCTTTTAAATGCCATCTCTTTTTTTTTTTTTAATTAAGAAAATGCTGAAGTGAAATTTAAAGATTTTCTTCTGTCCTTGAAGACTATGATGTTTTCCGAAGATGAAGCTCTTTGTGTTGTAGACCTGCTAAAGGAGAAGTCTGGTGTGATACAAGATGCTTTAAAGAAGGTAAGCACGTTTTTTGATTATGGGCATGTTTGTGAGCAGTCATTAAAAATTCACCAAATAAGACTTCAGCTAGAGCAATTAATTATTATCTACTCTTATCCTTAACACCACCAACCACATAGTCACATCTAGAAGTTCTGGAATGTATTCAGAAATTATTTTATATCTTCATACTAATCAGTGCACTTACTTAGTTTAGTCAACCATCTGTTGTCATCTGATACTTTGACAAAAGCCAGTTGCTTAAAATAAGATGGTTTATATGACTTTAAAGTCATTTGGCACTTGACTAAGCTGTACCATGCTTTGCTCTGACGAAGTGTTGAAGTCAAGGTGGGGTGATTTCTGTATAGCATGTATGATTGTTTTTGTAACTGAAGATAGCACCAAAGAACCTAGGGATCATTGTTGTTTAGTGAGTGTGTGTAATAGTACCCTTCTAAATAAATGATTTGAATGGCATAATCACTGTTATGGCTGATAAAAAACAATTTGTGAAATAACCTCCTCCCAAAAGAAAAATGATAAAAACCCTATAGAGTTAATATCTATATTATTATGGGACATGCTCACTATAATACTATGTGTACTGTCATACTGGGAAAGATGACAAATTTTCAGGGGTTACTTAGGTAAGATAAGATGACATGGTATCTGGTATTCAGTATTAGGTGGTTGATTTAACTCTCTGTATCTTAAAAGCATGGTACACACACACATGCATATTTCTCCCCCATAACCATTAAATCTGCTTTCAAACCTTGAGTGATTTATTTTTCTTAAAATAAAGATCATTCCAGTCCAAGTCATTACCTCTCACCTGATTACCTGCAGTAGTCTCCAAATTGATGTTTTTGCTTTTCCTCTTAGCCCTCTAATCTCTTTTTTCCACATAACTACAAGGTGAACTTTAAGAGGTAAATCAGGTTATATTACTGCTTTACTGCCCTTTGGTGCCTTTCTATTTGCACTTAAAACATAAGTTCAAATTCCTTAACAGGTCTATATCTGCCCCTCTCTAGAGCCTCATCTAATGACATTTTCCTTATTCTCTCACTACATTTCACCCATACTAGGTCTTCTCTGGTTCTTCCAGCAAACTTTTTTCTTCTGCCTGTCCTATCTCTTCTCCCCTCCTAAAGTCCTCCCCCAATTTCTTTTCATATGTAATTCCTCCTTCAAGTGTCCACTTAAATATCATTTTCTCTCATGTAAAGCTAACCTGATTCAGTCTAAATTGTTCACTCCGCTATTCTCTCATAACTATCTGGACTTTTTTGTCATAGGATTTATCATAGCATTATGTGTGTCTGTATTTCCAAGTGTCTTTTGACAGTATGTTTTACAAATCTATGGCATCTTACAATGTAGTGTGCTTGTTAGACAGCCTCCATGTCATGCCAACAATAGCCCGGGGTGTTTGAGGGTAATTGGAGTAAATGTGATAACTCCTTGTGACTTTGAATGTAAAGTCTGATATTCTGTTGCAACAACTGTTTTTTTCCCTGTACCTTGAGGACACTATTTTTTTTTAAGGAGACTTCCGTGATATTCTTGGTTAAAGAATTTGTTCTTTGGTTTACTTTATTGTAATTGGGTGAGGACATACCTGAAAAGAGTTCTTAGTTATTTGTGGGGATTGGGAAAAGCTCCTAACAGGGAAAAGCTTCCAGGTGAATTTACTATGTTACTACCTTGCTGTTTAAAATTATTGCTTTTTGAGATTAAAAGTAATTGCTTTAAGTAAGAGACTAAGGATGTGACTGGTGGCTTATGGGGGCAAGAGTAATCATTTTATTGCCTGAGACAGCTTTGAACTCTAGAGACTGGGTGGTAAATCAGACTACCCTTGGTATTTATTTTAGGCAGGCCTAGGAAGAAGTTGAGGACTGTTAAAGATGCCATTTGAAGTAGAGCAAACGTTTTGAAACTGTTTGCATTTTTTCCCTTTTCCTTGGAGCTGTTTAGCTTTGGATTAAAATCTTGTTCTTGGTTTCTTGTGGGGTGGATCGGTTCAATATTGAAGGGCCTTTGTAGGTCTCTTGTCTGAGAAAGACTAGGTGAATTTAGTTTCTCCCTTTTTCTGCCATGGAAACTAAGCCTTGGTCAGACCTTCTGGTATTAATAAATTGTAAAGTCATTGATATAAATGAATCCTTGTGCCTAATAAAGACCACTTCAGAGCAAGGGGGATGATTAATACAGGGGCGCTGGCATAGAATAGAAGAGATAGGTAACTTGCTGACCAGTTAGATACAGTGGCTAAGAAGAGCCTAGGATGACTGTTTTCTCTCTTAGACTGTGGTGACAATTGTATTTGTAAACACTTTGTAGAGGAGGGGAGAGTAGAGGATTAAGAGATTTTAGAAGGTTGTTTAAGGCATCCTTTGTGCCATTTAAGTGTATACAGTCATTTTACAATTGAATATATATTTCTCTGGCATTGAAGAAAGATTCCAATGGGAGTGACACAGGAAAGTAATCCACCATCACTAATACATATGGTGGATGTATATTAGACCAAGGAGGATGTGTGGAAATGATAAGAAGCTCAAGAATAGACCCTGAGAAACACCAGCATTTAAAAGGCAAAGAACATCACCAAAAAGGATACTGAAGAGGAGCAGAAGGGGAGGAACACTAGGAGATATTGGAATCACAGAAGCTTAGGGAGGATAGAGAGTTTGAGGGCATTAGAGGGAAAAGTCAACAGTGACATGCATGCTTTAGAGAGTTCAAGAAAGATAAGGATTAAAAAACTGGGGTTTGGGCTGGTGCGGTGGCTCATACCTGTTATCCTAGCACTCTGGGAGGCCGAGGTGGGAGGATCACTCAAGGTCAGGAGTTCAAGACCAGCCTGAGCAAGAGCGAGACCCCGTCTCTACTAAAAATAGAAAGAAATTAATTGGCCAACTAAAAATATATAGGAAAAAAATTAGCTGGACATGGTGGCGCATGCCTGTAGTCCCAGCTACTTGGGAGGCTGAGACAGAAGGATTGCTCAAGCCCAGGAGTTTGAGGTTGTTGTGAGCTAAGGCTGACGTCACGGCACTCTAGCCCAGGGAACAGAGTGAGACTCTGTCTCAAAAAACAAATAAAAACAAAACATGAGTTTGACATCCTTAGTGAAACCAGTTTCATTGTAGTATTAGACTCAATAAATGACAAATGCATGGGAAAGTGACAGTTTCCACTGTGAGTAAGCTTAGGTGGGAAGGGGAAGATAGAGTAAAAGCTAGAGGGGTCAGAGAGATGTTATGTTGTGTGTATGCACATACCCTTGTATTTAAGTTACATGACACTTGTAGGGTGTGTATTAAGATCCTGAGCTCTAGAGTCAGATTTCCTGGATTTAGATTTGGGCTCTGCCACTTTGAGCTTTGTGAACTTAGATAAATTACTTATGTAACCTCAGTGCCTCAGTTCTCCCATCTCTAATATGTGAATGATGATCAAGTTTTAAGAAGTAAATGAGATAATATATGTTAGGCACTTAAAATTCCTAACATATAGTAACTGCTCAGAATGTTTACTGTAAATGTGATTACTAGTAAGAAAATGTTTGATTTGATTATTCAGTTTTAGCATTGACCTGTAAATATAATTGCCTCAATTATGATTTTTTAAACTTTACATTATTAACCAGTTTGGCCCCATGCTTATATGACAGGAGGAACTACTGTTATACCACTTAAATTTTTTCTTACCTTCACTTCTGTCACTCTCAACTTTTGTTAATTATAGCATTTCTGTTTGTCATATGTAATATTTACATCTGTTTTGTGACTATAATTTTTATGTTTTAATCTTAATTTTACAGTTTGATGGTGGGTTCAAAGGTCGATACCAGTTGTTTTGCCATAGCTTCTTTGTTAATCTCTTGGTTGGCTGAAGTTGTTTTTCCTGGAATTTCTTCAAGAAGGGCTCAGGGAAACTATATTTCCCAAATTTTGACAAGTTAAGACGATACTTTCTTGTCTTTACACTTGAATGATAGTTTGATGAGGTAGAACATTTCTGGGTTTCACTTTCTTTCCTTGAAGAATTTTCTGCATTTGTTGTTTTACTGTTCTATATTCTTATTGCTAGGTAGAGGTCTGAGGCCAGCTTGAATTTTGCGCTCTTTTCATGTGTTTTTGTGAAACTACACTCTCACAATTAATATGTTCTTTGGGTAATCAAACAGATGTTTATTATTTATTGAGTTTTTCAGTGTCTGCCTTACTGTGCATACATTAAGCGATTCAGTTTCTTTGAAGTTCAGTAATTTTATTATAATACGGCTTGATATTTGACTTCTCTATTAAATTTCTTTTGAATACAGCATGGCTTCTCAATCATTAGATTTAAGTCAACTTTTATTATTGGAAAGTTTTATAAAATGTCCTTGAAATAACTGAAATAATAGATAGCAGTTAAGCACATCTTGGCTCTCCACTGCCCGTCTCTTACCTTTCATATCGTCGTCCTTTTCTTTAAACAAAATTAAGCAACACATAACCAAAGAAAACTTTATTTCTACTTTTTATTTACTTCTGTTCACCCTGGATTCTATGGCTCTTACTGTGTTTACAGCAACATGTCCTTTTCTGTTTGCTGTTTCTTATTAGATTATATTTCTGAGATGATGTTACTTTTATTCATATGTACACTTTGAGTTTTGCTAACTTATGTTTTATCTCATTTTGTGGTCTTATCTTTTTTCTCTGACCTCTTTTGTGAGCTTTGCCCCTTTGCTCCTGTTTTCCAGAGATTACTCCTATATTAGATTTTTAAAAATTGTGATTTTTTTTGTTTTGTTTTGTTTTTTGAGACAGAGTCTCACTCTGTTGCCTGGGCTAGAGTGCTGTGGTGTCAGCTTAGCTCACAGCAACCTCAAACTCCTGGGCTCAAGCGGTCCTTCTGCCTCAGCCTCCTGAGTAGCTGGGACTACAGGCATGCGCCACCATGCCCGGCTAATTTTTTATATATATTTTTAGTTGGCCAATTAATTTCTTTCTATTTTTAGTAGAGAGGGGATCTCGCTCTTGCTCAGGCTGCTCTTGAATTCCTGAGCTCAAATGATCTGCCCGCCTTGGCCTCCCAGAGTGCTAGGATTACAGGCGTGAACCACCGTGCCTGGCCATTGTGATATTTTTATTACAATTTTTGCCTGCTCTTTGATAACCTTTTTCTGGTGACTTTCTTCAGTTGTCATTTGTGTTTTTCTTGCTTTCCTCTTTTTGTATCTTGTGTAGTCCCCGTTTTATTTCTTTTTGGCTAGTACTCCTTTTCCAATGAGGAGGGTTTCCTTTTGGGTCATCTCTGTGATGAAGGTTGTTAATGGTGAAAGTCAAAGTTGGCTGGTATTCTCCTTGGGGCTGTGTGTGCAAATGAACTTTTTTAGCTTTTGTTTCTTTTCAGGTAACAGACTTGGGGCCCTACTACAAAGAGTATCTTTCCATTCTGCCTCATTGGCTAGCTATTCTCTTTGAGTAAAGTTTGTCTCTTATTTCTTCCTTCTTCCTTTGAGACTTCCACGAAAGTTTCTGCCTTCCATTTTTGCACTTGTTCCTTTTGTCAGATGGAAGATTGTTGGTTTTACCTTTCAGAATGTGCATGCTAACTTCAGAGAACTACATACCATGGCACCTCTATAGTCATGTGTATGTTCTGATAGGGTCATGGAACATCTGTGTTTCATCATCTTCACTGCTTTTGGCAATCTTTCCTAATGTTATGCTTTGAGATTACAGGTGACTGATTCTTTAATGATAGTTTGCATTTTGGTTTTATATTCTCTTTTGAGCTTCTAGGAGGAAAAGGGGGAAATTATTATATTGACTCTGGGTTTAAAACCAGAAGTCCTAAACATTTTTGTAAAATCTGTTTCTTGATATGTATCCTATTGGTGATTTCGGGATATCCAGCATTACAGGGATTTTTCTGAATATTTCACTGACCTGTATTTGGCAGTCATTTTACTTTATGTGTAATATAGAACTCTGTGTTGGCCCAAGAATGCTTAATATTAGATACTTCATTTTTATAATTTTCATTAGCCCATGTGAAACTGCTACTAATTTTGTATCGATTTTTCAATTGTAGTCAAGTAAAGGAGAATTGACTGCACTTGTACATCAGCTTCAAGAAAAGGAAAAGTTACTAGCTGCTGTGAAGGAAGATGCTGCTGCTACAAAAGATCGGTGTAAGCAGTTAACCCAGGTGAGGACATTCTTATGTTCAAGAGATATAGTTCCTGAGTCAGAAGCAATGGAAGATTTCAGGAATTATCCATAATTCCTGACTTAATTATTTGTGTAATAAATTTATACCCAACGAAAGTAATTTAGAGTTTTGGGAGGGGGACTGCCTCATGCTTTCATGATATTATAGCCTATAGCTGAATTATGAATTTAAAATAATAGTACTTACAGATATCCTAATTTCAGAATAGCAGAAGAATTCTGTTCAGAAATATGGGAGTTTGTTTTAATTGGATATGACCTTGATCTGTTCTCTATAGAAGCACAAAATTTGGTGTGATCTTATTTAAATTCAGTTTTGGAATAAATGTGAAGCTCTTACATTGGTAATTTATTTATGGAGGTTCTTGTGATAAATATTTATAATTTTTAATCAAGTTTTTCAAACCCCAGAAATTTTAGTTTGAGAGATTAATAAAAAAAACCAAGAAACCAACCTTTAGAACATCTTGCAGACTGAGAGAACAGAATTAAAGCACTATAGAACATGTGGTCTTATTCCTTCTGAAGTACTTATTTCTCCTTTTAGGGATTAATTACAGTACAGTAAATGAAGTTTATGAGTCATTCACCTAGCTACTTGATGATGACATGAGAAGGAATGACTGACTATAAATCTTTGATATTGAATTTGAAGTAAATAAAGTCAATGGAAAGAGTTGGTTAGAGTAATGTCAATTAAAATTGTTAATAAGTATGCTTCCTTACAGTTGGAAATCTGAGTATAGTTTTGATTGTCTTTGACTATATTTAAAAAATTAAAAAAAGATTATTTACTTTTTGATAATTCATTATATACTTAGAAGATATGTATACTTTTTTCTAAGTGTATTAATATCAGTATAAAAATGTGTAAATGTGAATGAACCACCTTTTACAGGCAACTATAAGTTATGTAAAAATGTTAAATTTTGTGAGTTTCTTAGGGCAGGGACATGAACTAATCATACCCACAGACAACTTTAAAATTGCTTGGCTTTCATATACTTTGATAATTAATATTTGTTCTAGGAGTTCATAATACTTGCAAAACAAATGAAACCACCCTTTTAAGTTTTGACTTGGGAAGGTGATACAATTTTGAATTTTGATTTTTACTTTCCCTTGTTCCAAACTTCCTCTCTTCCTCTCTCCTGTCTCCTCTCCTAGAAGAGAGACTCTTTTCTTTTCCTTCTAGGCTTATTTGTTCCCTGAAAGAGAACTGAAACACAGGAATAATAGAGAATTGTTTTGCTTTAAAATGTTCTTTCTTATCATTGAGTTAGAATGTAGGATTTGTTCTGGGTTTATGAACTATGTATGGTTTTTAACTCTCAAACCAGAAAGTGCATTTGAAGTGAGAGTAAACATAATGGCAAAGTGTTTATGAAGGGAATTTGTGTGAAGAGCAGGTGAGACATAGAAGACTATGTTTTTTTTTTTTTTTTTTTTTTTAACATTTTGACCTTGCTTTTAAAGCAAGTACTTATTGTTTCAGCATTCACAATTATTTTACTGCTATTAAAAATGTTTTCTTATTGTTACAGGCTTATAATACCTTTTTAAAGCCAAGTTTTTCATAATGTCTTTTCTGGTTTACTCTTCTAGGAAATGATGACAGAGAAAGAAAGAAGCAGCGTGGTTATAGCAAGGATGAAAGATCGGATTGGAACATTAGAAAAGGAACATAATATATTTCAAAACAAAATGCATGTCAGTTATCAGGAGACTCAACAGATGCAGATGAAGGTATATTTTCATTCTTTGAAAACAAAGTGAAATGTATACATTCATCTAATTAGCAAACTGTTAAATACCTAGTATGTGCAAGACTCTGTGCCGGGCCATTGACATACAGTGGCTAGTAAAACTCACACCCTGTCCTTAAGTAAATGACTTTCTTAGGTGGGGATGAGGTAGGAGACTGGATGCAGACAAGTAAATACACCGTGACAGTAGGGGTAGGCATTGGGTACTTTGGAGCAGTGGAGATGAGAGGTGGGGAAGGAAGGAGAGGGATTGATAAGAAGACTTGTTAGAAGTAATATCCAGACTGTGTTGAATCTTTTGAAACAATTAGGCATTATCAAGTAAGAGAGTGAAGAAATGGGCACTGAGTGTAAGAGTTACTTGGTGTCGTTCCTTATTCCAATCTCTAGAGATGATGACTCAGTGGGTTGCCTAGTGTTAACATTCTATGAGAAATACAGTAAGAATTGTGATACCTGGGAATCGGGACTGGAATGAATAAGAGAAGATCTGGGGAAGTAGATAGGGACCTGTCTTCATGAGCCTTGTATACCTAAAGATTGGGGAGCCAGTGAAGGAGTTTAAGCAACCCAGCAATTGCTGGTCTTATATTAGTATTTTTAATCATTACCCTGGCAATGTAGAGAGAGAAGCAAGGAATAGTTGGAAGGCTTTTGTAGGAATTTGAGTCAGAAAGAACAAGAGCTTGAAATCAGATGTTGACAATGAGTGAATGAGTTTGAGTGATACAGAGGAGTTAATTAGATAGGGCTTAGTGTTAGAGTGGAGAAGAGAGGTGATAGTTAAGGATGACTCTCAGGGTTTTGGCTTAAGTGACTTTCTGTCTCTTTTGTTGGTTTACACTTTTTCACTTGTCTGCTGTCAACCTTTCAAAAGGTTCATTTCTTAATGTCTGTCTTTTATATGTAACTTCCATTTTCATGATTCTAGTTAAGTCTGAACCAGTGAATTTTTTTTTTAATTTTTAAAAAGAAATTGAAATATCTTTATTACTACTAAAGAGGCTATTAAAGAACATGGCTTGGGTCTGCTTGCCAACTGGCAAAGTGAACTTTAGGTGAACTTTCTGCATCTGTGACTTTTTAAATTTGTTATTTCCACCTGCTGGCTAATGTTTCTGCTGATGATGGAAGGTCTGTCATTACCTCAGATTTAACATATGTCTGAAATCAAACTCGACTATTGATTAGGTTTTTATTTTCAATATTTTGAGGCATTAATATCCTTACACTTGAATCCTTTGACTGTTCTCTCCCTTGCCCAGTCTACAATTTGGTCTGAAATCTTTAAAAGATATTTTATTTCTAGCTACTCTTGCATTAAATTCTTAGATATGTACTTAGTTTATTTTTACATATTAGGATAGTTATAATCCCCATATTTATAGGTTTCTCATTTCTATTCTAACCTGTACTTGGTACCAGGTTATTTTTTGTAAAATACTCCTTTGATCATATTGCTAGTTAGTCTGCTAAAAAATTTTAAATTATTCTTCACTGCTATCAAAGTCCCAGTGTTTTCAACTACAATGCCACTAATGGAAAAAAAGAAGTAAGTGATGTTTTCATGTTCTTACTCTATCCACTGCTTGTAGTTTTAATTTGATCCACTCCTTTCTCTTCCTATTCCCCTAGCCATTTGAAATATTCTCTTCCCATCTGTCAGGTTACTGAAGAACTGATTTTCCTAGTCTCAAATGATCTTTTCTTCTTAATTCCTACTACTGTTCATTTGAAAATTAGTCAAATACTTGTAGCAACATCTTTTATTGAAAGGTATTTAAGTGGTTTATCTTTTTTTTTTTTTTTCACTTGATTGCTTATAGAGGCCAGGATATAGATTCCATATAAGTTCTGTGAGGCTGGGTGCGGTGGCTCATGCCTGTAATCCTAGCACTTTGGGAGGCTGAGGATCACTTGAGGCCAGGAGTTCAAGACCAGCCTGAGCAAGAGCAAGACCTGTCTTTACAAAAAATAGAAAAATTAGCCAGGTGTGTTGGTGCACGCCTGTAGTCCCAGCTAAAGTAAGAATGGTGGTTACCAGGGGCTTGGGAGAAGGGGGAATGGGAAGTTATTGGTTAATGGGTATAGAGTTTTGTTTTACAAGATGAAAAGAGCTATGGAGATGAATGGTGGTCATGGTGGTACAACCTTATGGATATATTTAATACCACTTAACTGTATACTTGAGAATGATTAAGATGGTAATTTTTATGTTAATGTGTATTTTACCACAATTTAAAAAGTTAGATCAGAATATTTTAGCAAGTATGTCATCTATTTAATTATGGCTTGATTTGTACCTTGATATAAAGTGTATCAAAAATATTTTCAGTTTTTAAACTTTGGATTATTAAAAGACTTTCATTTTAAAAAATATTGCTAACAGAAAATGTCCATATTCCAGTATCAGGACAGGCTTAATTCTATGAGTCAATTGGGTATGAAAGAAGTCCTAAATTACCTTTTAGTTTTGAAGCATCATCTCTAAGCATGCTTATCTTGTATGTAAGCTAGCATCTACTTGTATTCTTGATGTGGTGGCAGTTTATATTTACTTTGCATTTATCACTAACAAAATATAATTTTTCCTTTAAATTTGTTTATATTTGAGAAGAATGATTCAAATTTTTATTCTGTTGATGCTTTAGGCATTCTCATCTTAATATGTTTCTTTTTTTAAAAGAAGTTTTGGCAAACCTGTGTTTTCTAAATCTTACACGTGTAAAATAATTTCAGTTTCAGCAAGTTCGTGAGCAAATGGAGGCAGAGATAGCTCACTTGAAGCAGGAAAATGGTATACTGAGAGATGCTGTCAGCAACACTACAAACCAACTGGAAAGCAAGTATGTTTCCAAATGCTTTATTTTTAATTGAATGGCAGAAAATTTTCTTGATTCATCAAAATGGTGTTTGATAGTAATTAGACTTTTGTTTCTTACATTTGTTTCTAAAATGAGTTCCTTTTAAAAAATTCTCTTTTGTTGTGTGAAGAACTTCTTCAGTTATGTATAAACTTTATATATTATACCAAATTATATGTTTATATAAATATATTAATGTGTATTATATATTATATATAAAGATATATATTATATAAATAAACTATGTAATAAATACTAGTGCCACCAGTGGGATAATCTACAAATTTATAAGACTGAATTTAATAAGATTTAAACCATTTGTCCCCTTCCACAGTAGTTCCCAAGCTTCATTATTCTAAAGAGCACCTGACATGCTAGTTAAAAAGCATATTCTTGAGTCCTACCCCTAAAAGATTATGATTTAGTCAGGTGGAACCGAGGAATCAGCATATTAAGACACATTCCTTGTGATAGCAATGTAGTTGGCTCTGGAGCAATACTTTGAGAAACAGTACCATAGAAAGACTAATAGTATGATTATACAGTGTAAGCACCCTGACTGGTTGATTTTAATAGGTGTCAGAAGACCACTTTGAGGGTGACACTGCCACTTTGAGTGTGCCACTCTTTATTTATTTATTTTTTTTGAGACAGAGTCTCACTCTGTTGCCCAGGCTAGAGTGCTGTGGTGTCAGCCTAGCTTACAGCAACCTGAAGCTCCTGGGCTCAAGTGATCCTCCTGCCTCAGCCTCCCAAGTAGCTGGGACTACAGGCATGTGCCACCATGCCCGGCTAATTTTTTGTATATATTTTTAGTTGGCCAATTAATTTGTTTCCATTTTTGGTAGAGACGAGGTCTCACTCTTGCTCAGGCTGGTTTTGAACTCCTGACCTCGAGCGATCCGCCCTCGTTGGCCTCCTAGAGGGCTAGGATTATAGGTGTGAGCCACCATGCCCAGCTGGGTGTCACTGTCTATGCTCATGAGTTTGTGGTCATCTATTTTTCTTGATATTTTATAGTGATTTTAGATTTTGTGTAACTGCTGTTAGAATTATGTAGTGGATTACACTTAGCCAAACTTCAGTGTTAGTAGGCACTTGTGGTCCTTTTCAGTTGGCTATAAATGGAATTACTAGCTCAGCAAAACTAATATATGTTTTGTTTATCTGTTCCTTATATGTGTTTATATAATAATAATGGAAGGTTCCTAATCCATTTTGTTTCTCTGCTCCTTATGTGTGTTTATAATAATGGAAGGTTCCTAATCCAGTTACTGTTTTCAGGCAGTCTGCAGAACTAAATAAACTGCGCCAGGATTATGCTAGGTTGGTGAATGAGCTGACTGAGAAAACAGGAAAGCTACAGCAAGAGGAAGTCCAAAAGAAGAATGCTGAGCAAGCAGTTACTCAGTTGAAGGTGATACAGTCCCACCTTTATGTATCATTTCATGAATAATGTCAGTATTTAATTTGATGACCTTAAATGTATATATAGGTTTAAGAAATACAGTTTAGGCTTAATGGGACCTGTAATCTAACTGCTTTGCCCTGATGAAAAAAAGCATGTACCCTAAGAAATGAATTGAACATAGGCTTGAATTTGGAGTTAAAGATTGTTTGAAGATATGAAAAATGGAATTAGCTGATTGACAAGTATAAGTAGTAGAATTTTATCTTATGAGGGGTTAAAATCTACATGTGTAAGGCAAAAATCATGTAGTTAAAATTACCTTTATCATCACTTTTATCATCCATAACTTGGATTTCTCAGTAAGTCCAGTAAAACCTATTCTTTTTTTCCAGCATTAGAATAGGTGGTTTTCCTTTGCTTGAGCACGAGATCAACTAATGCTCCAGTGGCTTACACTTGAGCCATGGTGTACAAAAATCACATGCTATATGTTTAGGCACCAGAATGATATTCAGTACAATTAGATGCTTATACTGTGAAGAGATGCATGGGATTACTTAGGCTTACTGAGGGAGGAGCAGATTAATTTCTCTTATATGCACTCTGGAATGTATGCACAGTGAGTGAAATGGTAAGTAGAATTGTCTGTTTCTCTTTTTATTGAAGAAGAGATTTGTTGAAAGTACAGTTTAATTCATGTAAGTTAAATGCAACCTCACTGTATGAGACAGATTCTTACCTACATTGGTACATTCATACCTTGATACTATTCCAGAGCAGGAGTTAGAAGGGCTTTGAGAATAATTGAGTGTGGAGAATAGTGTAACTTTTGTGAGTTTTTTTGTGTTTTCTTGGGTTCTGTGGGAGATCGATATAAGTTTCCTATCTTTTATTTAATATTGGTCTTGCTGGTAGGTTTACTGCTGACCTTACAGATATGGAAGTCAGTTCTCTATGTGTATGGATAATACATAAATGACATCGAAGATTATAGTCACAATTGGAATGTTGTACTACAGGGTGTCCCAAATGTTGCCATACATAGGGAAAATGGGAAATTGTAGCTAAATGTACATTTATTTACAAAATATTCATTATAAAATTTTTCCAAATTTGGTTAAAGGGTTTCCAAAGGAAAAATTTCGTAAAATTTTATAATGAATATTTTATAAATGTACATTTAGCTACAATTTTTTTCCCTATGTATGGCGACTTTTGGGATGCCATGTATAAATATCCATATCTCAAAATATGAATTTTAGCTACTTAGCTTTAGCAGTAAACATACCATCCTGTCTTTTATAATAGGAGCTTATCAGTTGAAGGAAGATTAATAGAAAACAGGTCATAGCTAAGTGGATCAGATATGTACATATAAGTAGCTATCTTATCCAAACTTACCACAAATACTGAGTTTCTGAAATAATCTCTAATCTATAAATCCTGTATGTTGGAGGATAGGATTGCTGTGGCTAATAAATGACTTTTAGACCGTCATATCTGCCTAGCAATAAGCAGATTTGTGACACAATAGTAAAGGTAGAGGATTTTTTTTTTTAATTTGAAATTCCTTGTTTGTGCTCATTTATCCTTTCTCCCTTTTAAAATATCAAGGTTCAACTACAAGAAGCTGAGAGAAGATGGGAAGAAGTTCAGAGCTATATTAGGAAGAGAACAGCAGAACATGATGCAGCACAACAAGGTAAGGGAAAGAGGTATTCATGTAAACTTGGTATATACTTTTGGGTAAAATTTCCTTTCTTCATCTGTGAAGAAAGTATAATTTGGCTTTTTGGTGATAGCTCAATAAACATAGCTTGTCTACTTTTGAGAATATCTTTATTTCTTCGACATTTGTTAGGGTTTTAAAGTAAGCTACCTACTAGCATTGCCTGAAGCGTTAGGTTGCAGGCAAAATTATAGTGTATAATAGGGTAATGGGAACCTCACTTTGTGTGGTTCTTTTATGTAGTTATTTTCTTTTATTCTTTGATTAAATCTTTATTTTTTGTTTCTAAGAAAAGACTCATGTCCTATGCTGTGAAGAGAAAAGCAAACAAGATCATTACCATCCCAAGTAGTTTACTTAAAACTGCCCACTTAATAAATGCTGACTTTTACTACTCATTTATTCTTTTTTTTTATTTATTCTTTTTTGATGGATGTACCTGGGAGATATGAGAGTGTGTGTTGTGTGTATTATTTATGTCTCCACTGTTCCCTTTTCTCCCATGAAAGGTAAGCGCAGCTGCTGTAGGAGCATGCACGAGGAGAAGTGGTAGAGATTCAAGGAAGGTTTTCTAGAGGAGATAATTCCTACCCTAAGAGAAGTGCAAGTAACTAGGCAAAGGAAGAGAGGTTTGTAGAATGTAATGTTTTGTTACAGATTTGCAGAGTAAATATGTGGCCAAAGAAAATGAAGTACAGAATCTGCATAGTAAGCTTACAGATACCTTGGTATCTAAACAACAGTTGGAGCAAAGACTGATGCAGTTAATGGAATCAGAGCAAAAAAGGGTGAACAAAGAAGAGTCTCTACAAATGCAAGTTCAGGTACCTATTTTTCCTTCTTTAAGAAAAATAAAGATGGCCAATGTATGTCTAGAAGAGAGAACAACGTCCACCTTCTACATCTTCTACGTCTTCCTTCTCCTAATTCTGAAGTGGTGATGAATAATTATAACTTTATCTTCGAGCACTTGTCACAATACTACCATATGTTTGAAGATATGCTCACCACAGTCTTATGCTCCTTGTATTATATTAGGAATAGAATAACATATCCTTAATTTTTACCTTATAAATTAACTCAGAATGTCTAATTATTGTTCAAAATAATGCCTTTTGGAATCTAAGAATGCCTTTTTAAAGATAAACAGATATATCTGTAACTCATTGTGTTCATATACATTGGGATAATCATAGCACACTTTTTTCTCTCTTTTTGATTGCTATTTATGAAAGGATATTCTGGAGCAGAATGAGGCTTTGAAAGCTCAGATTCAACAATTCCATTCCCAGATAGCGGCCCAGGTAATGGTGCTTTCTTACTGCTTATCATTAATAATAACTTCCCAGCCATTTAAACAGCCTGAGTACTTGTTGAGTGCCAAGCACTGGGCTAATAGTTGGGAGACTAATCACTGAATAAGCAAATGATGATCCTGAGTGCTAAACACTCTGATAATTATGTACAGGGCTGTGGGAAAACAATAAGAAAGAAATCCAAGTTCAAGTAGTTGGAAAGGGTTAGTGATAGAGAGCTTTTATCATGGGAGGAAAAAATATGTCCTCTATCCTGTCTCAAAACAGGGAATTGGCCAAATGGTGTCTAGAATAGTGGTTTATGTATTAAAGGTGTTCATTAAATATTGACTAGTCAAGGGAAAACCTCATATTATACTTCAGTTTAGTTAGTGGTAAACCTTCCAAAGTCTTGCAAGTGGTATTGTAAGACTTGTTATTCTTTGGCAACATTATTCTGTGATGCGAGATACACACACACATGTATATGTGGCTATATGTATATATGGACATATATGTGTATCTTCAGAGTATAAATAATATGACATTAAGAAAAAAGAGTGAAAACTTTCAAGTACTTGCTTTCATAATATACATACTGTGAGTTTTAGTTTCAGTTCTTCAGCTGTAAAATTCTAAAAGTTATTTGTAGCAAAAAGTATTAGCTTAGAATAGAAGTCTGGCTTTTCTGTGTAAAAAGCGATTTTTAACATTAAAAATTTGTTTTTAAGGTTCACCCAAGTTCATGTAAACATTTTTTTCCTAACTGCTTTCTTTGTAGAAACTGGTCTAAAACTAATTGGAGTAGAGTTACTTAATATAGGAAAGGATGTTGGTGTGGGTATACATATATATGTGAATTATCAATTCAGATTGGATTGAGATCTGTATTTATCAGCTGAGAAGCAACTCTAGAAAATTTATAAGAAATTAAATACTTAGAGAATGCTGTAAGTATCTTTTAAAAAGTAAAGATGAGCATGGATATTACCAAGGTGTACTTAATTATCTTAATCATGAAGTGGATCATTTCATTAAATTGTTACTAAGGAAAAGAAGCACAGGGATGAAAAATGGCCTTTGTGGACGTTTTCCCTATGTATTGGTTGATGGTCAGTTATGTAGTTTCCAGGCCTGTCAACTGTTTTATTCTAAATGTCTTGTTGTATGTAATTCCCTAATACTGGCTGTTGGTGATCAAACTTGCTTTCAGAATGATAGCTACTCTTTGTTGAATCCTCACCATGAGCCAGATACTTTCTTAACAACTTTATATACATTATTTTCTTAATTTTTAAAGCTCTATTTTGATGATTATTGTACAACTTTTAAGCTTTCTCTTAAATGCTTTTATGTGACACTGTTTTTCTTTTAGACCTCCGCTTCAGTTCTAGCAGAAGAATTACATAAAGTGTAAGCCTGCCTTTCCACACTTCTCGTATAATTGTGTAATCACCACTAACTGATATTTGCTAGAGGCAACACTTATGATTAACTTTATACTCTGACCTATTTAGAAAATTCTCTGAACTAGATTTGGAGCAACTTTTTTTTACCCGTTCCCCTTAGTGAATTGGGTCCCTAAACATTACACCTTCTGTTTTTATTTATGTCTTTATCATAAAAAGAGTTGGAGAAACTTTCTTTCATTTGAATATTAGTAATTATTTGGAAGAGGTAATTGTGTTTTAAGAATAGGGAAAGTAAATTAGTTTTTGTATCTAATAAGTAGTTGTAGCTACCCTGTCTAGCTATGTCATAGTATACCCAAAACAAAGTTTATGTTTTTTTGTGTTATATAATTTTGCATAGACATTGATCACTTGAGTTCAGAAGACCTGCAATCTGGGTTTGACATTGCCAGCCTTGTGAGCTTATTTAACCTCTTTGATCTCGAGTTTTAAATAGGGGTATGTATTTCAAGGAGTTACAGTAAGCATACGACAGATGAAAGGAGCTTTAGAAATGGAAGGTGCAGTTATAAGAAACTACTTAAGTAAGGATGACCCTATTTAAGACTTTTAATCCTTTGATTTGTGACTTAATGTTTATTGAATGTACAAGTAAGTGTCTTTCCTTTTAAAGGATTGCAGAAAAGGATAAGCAGATAAAACAGACTGAAGATTCTTTAGCAAATGAACATGATCATTTAACAAGTAAAGAGGAGGAACTTAAGGTATAGTAATTTGTAAATTTTATAGAACTCAAAGTTGAATTACCTTGATCCTTATAATCCATATGAATATATATGAAGCATGGAAAATACTGTAGAACTCATTTGAAATGTGTCTGTCTCTTTTCTAAACTAGAAAATTCTCTAGCTCTATAAGGAAAAAGGGCTCTTCAAAGGGCTTTTCATATGTGATGTAATTCACAATAATTTTATGGGAAATATGCTAAATAACAGGAATTGATGGTTTTTCTTTCTGATCTAGTAAATTTGTAATTTAAGACTTGCTTAATTGTTAGGTAGAAGAGTTGTTTTACAGACTTTAAAGTCTATTATATTAAATATTTCTAATATTCCTTTTTCTTTTCTAGGATATACAGAATATGAATTTCTTATTAAAAGCTGAAATACAGAAATTACAGGTCCTGGTAAATGAGCAGGTAGATCTTTATTGCTTTTGAGCATTTACCTTAGAATTTCAACTTGTCTGTTCTTACTTTCATAGATACTATGGGCCCTAATTTTATTTGTGTGAATAGTTACTTATATTTGGCTGTATGATGTGAAAGCTACTTTTCTTTGACCATGATTCTCATAACCTACCTAGATGTTACTATTATTATTATGTTAAAATTAATGTTTGATCCAATGATTGATCACTTCCAAGATCAGAGAAATCAGTTAAAACAATCTTATTTATTTATTTATTTATTTATTTATTTTTTTTGAGACAGTGTCTTACTTTGTTGCCCAGGCTAGAGTGAGTGCCGTGGCGTCAGCCTAGCTCACAGCAACCTCAAGCTCCTGGGCTCAAGCGATCCTTCTGCCTCAGCCTCCCGAGTAGCTGGGACTACAGGCATGCGCCACCATGCCCGGCTAATTTTTTCTGTATATTTTTAGTTGGCCAATTAATTGCTTTCTATTTTTTAGTAGAGACGGGGTCTCGCTCTTGGTCAGGCTGGTTTCGAACTCCTGACCTTGAGCTATCCACCCGCCTCGGCCTCCCAGAGAACAATCTTAATGTGTTGGCTTATTTAGCCTTCTGCCATTTAATCCAAAAAGGATATACCTTTTATTAAGATAAAAGTTGATCAGTGAGAAGTAAAAATATTTGACAGCAAAACATGTTACAGAAATGTATGATATTCTTGTGACTTTACTACAAATATATGAACATATAACTTTTTTAATATGTAAAAATAAGTTGAAAGAATAGTTTTCACCACTTCCTGAGAAATGATAATAATTCTCATCTCATTCCAAACACAGGCTGCTGCTGCACATGAATTGGAGAAGATGCAAAAAAGGTGACTAATGTAATGCTGTGCATAGCGTTCATAAATTTATATTCAAGTATAACTGTTGCAGAAAATATTGCTGTTTATAACTGATAGTTGTGCCCATGATTTATGAAGACTTGCTGAATGTATGAAGTATTTTTTTAATTGATGGTTTTTTTCCTCATAGTATTCATGTTAAAGATGATAAAATAAGATTACTTGAAGAGCAGCTACAATGTGAACTTTCAAACAAAATGGAAGAATTTAAGGTGTGTAATTAGCTTATAAACTTAGCTTTCTTGTATAATTTTCATTGGAATCTAGAAATACTATTTATATGAAGTCACTCTGAAACAATGTTTCTGTAGTTTATTTGGTGGCTTATACAAATGATGATTTTATAATAGATTTTTTTGCCTAGATTATTCTATCTGTTCTTATAATAGATTTTGAAGATTTATTTTGCCCCAACCTTTTCTCAGCAATTTTAGCTGGTAGTTTGTATTTGTGACTGTTCTGTTTGTCTCAGTTGTTGCTGTAGTGCTAGTTTCTGGTCATGGCCAACCAGTTGCCAGGGTGCATCTCTGTGTCCAGTGAGATTTGAATTTTTATGTCAGTATATAATTCACTTGTCACTTTATGAATATTAAAGCAATAATATGCATTTTTTCAAAAACCCATTCAAATGATTGCTTTATTGCCTTTTTTCTTAAAGAAACAGTAAATTGAAATTGTTTCTTCTAGATTTTAAATGACCAAAACAAAGCATTAAAATTAGAAGTTCAGAAGCTACAGACTCTTATTTCTGAACAGGTAAGGCTTTTCATGAATTACAAGGTAGAAATAACCAGTATATAACAAAATCTGGTTCTTCTTAATAACCAATTCCCTAATTGATACATTTTGCTTAAGCTTAGATATGTCTGTTAATTGCATTTCTATTCATCTTGTATTTAAATTAAGGAAATTTTTTTTCCCTGAGATAAATTTAATCTGCTCATAAGCACTTTTTTTGGGGGAGGGGGGACTATAATAGAAGGCATAAAAAGAATTTTTTGATATATTTGGCTCTTAGGATAAAAGTCCTCTCTTCGACTTTTGGAGCCTCAACCTTTTCTTTTAGACAGCAAAGTGTCTTAGAATGAGTTTGAAACTTATTACCAGCACTTAAAAGCAGAAATTGATCAAATAGCTTAACGTTTTTAATACCTCTCATTCCAAGTCTTTCACATGGAGATTATACTTATAAGGTTGTTAGATTTAAATGGAGAAACTTTTGTATAATGCTTAGCCTAGTGCTTTGCATACATTAGACAACTAAACCTTAATTCGTTTCCCTTAGAGTATTTATTTTTTCTATCTCATCTCTACCTTCTACCACCACCACTCTTCTTTCTAATATATTTATAGCAAACCACCAAAACTGTAGCAACTTTGAATAAGCATGGTTCCATAAACTAGAGCCCAATGGTTTCTGTTCTCTGGAAGTTAACATTCCTAAATGTTAACTTCATAGTCTTCTCCTACACAACTATTCAAATTATAGTTTTAAAAAATATTCTAGAAACTCTTAATTTTAGATGATACATTACAATACAGAGTTTGCATGTTTCTCCCTAATGTTAAGTTTTGGGAATGTACTTTTATTAGAAGCTGAAATGTAAGCTATTGCAAATGATAGCACTTCCTCTAGCAGTTGCATGCATTCTTTATTTTAAAATTCACGTTTATGCAGTTATGAAATTGGTGTAAGTAGTTGTGTCTCTGGAATTATTTTGTTAACATCTGTTAACTTGTCAAGAAGTAATCCACTTATTCTTTCCCCATGTGATATTAAGTGCTTTGTGTAATCTTTATTACTTTGTATATACTTTATCCTTGTAAACTGAGGGGAATAAGGAGAAAATGTTGAAGGGATGATATTTAATGTAAATGGTATTTAAGTCATATTTTTAAGTCTTATTTTCCTTTCTGGTATAGCTTATAAAAGATACAATATTTCATTCCCTTTCCTTCCCCCAACTTACGGTGTCTGAATTGGGGACATATCTTGCTGTCTTTGCAGCTTAGTTGGTAGCATTTTTAATTTTTAGTGTTAAATATTAGTTGTGACATGCAACTTTGATGACTTGGATTAGATAAAATATAACATATATTTTGTTGTTGTGTACTTCTTACCCGGAAAAGTGGAATATAGTTTTTGTGTGTTAGTTACCAGAGATTTTGAAACATCTATTTCAGTATATGAAATTTTAAACCTCCTAAAATTAACTTTGTGGAGGTAAAACAAATACCTAGAAACTGTCCTAGAATTCTAGTATTCTGGTACTGTCCAGGTGCTGGCAACCCTTACCTAGGTATATACAGAAAACCTGAATCTTTGAAAAACCTTTCAACTTCTGTTTTTTACTAAAAATGGTATTCTCCATCAATCAACAAGAGTAAAACCACCAGCCTTAAAATTTTCTTTTCCTTTAAGATCCTATGATGCCTTGAGAAATACCATTCTAATATCATGTAAAATTCCCAATCACATTTGTGGGAGTTAATATAGTTTTTACAAATTCCCTTATCGTTATCTTATTGAGTCAGACTTCCATCTACTATAAGGTTTCTGTGCTCTTAAGATGTTTTGTTAAAATGACAGTTTTTCATATGAGATGAGTTTTTGTTATGAAGAGTAGTTAACAGTCCACAGAACAAAATTTTATAGCCACGTTTTTGGATTTATTTAAAAGACTTATTTGATAAGAGAGGAAACTCATTTTGTGGTTCTAATTTAACATCTGATGTTGGGTAATTCTTAGAATTGTTCTTCTAATCCTGAAAGCGTTTTTTTGTTTTTTTTTTTAGTCTAGAAAGCATATGTCTGTGATGTTATGGTTTTAGTTGTAGTTGTGACTTAATCTCTTTCATCTTGGCAGACCAAAGAACCAACTTTGGAGCTTTTTCTCTAGTTATTTTTATTGCTGTTGCTAGTGAAAGAAGAAGTAAAGATTAGTATAATTTTAATTTCTTTCATTTCTACCTTTTTTAACCCCTTCCTACCCAGCAGTCAGAATTCCAAGTGACAGTTGAGAGATGAACAGTTTAGTTAAATTTCAGGTAAAATTCAGGTAAAAATTTCAATCTTTTTACCACATGAATTTTTATCTTGGAAGAAAAGATTGAGCTTATTAAAACAGAAAGCAATAATGGTGCCAAGTTGTTGTTTCTTCGGGTGTAGGAAGCAGAAAGACAATAGGTATCAGGTAAGGTAACCTTTTATACACTACAGAAGGGAAGGTTCCCTTGGATATAGGCTTGTGGATGGTCAGATAATGCAAATAAATCAGTTACTAAGATCTCATTTGCCCAGAATAAAATAAAACTATGGGGGGCGTGGGGGGAAGGATCTTGACTTTTAGTGAAGGAGCAGCATGACTTTTTATTCTTATTCTAGTAGATTTTTAAGATTTAGTGGTCAAGATTAGTAAGTAAAAACTATAGGAAGTTTCTTCTCTTTGCCCTGCTGCCTGGTTGTATTGTATTGCAGAAGAATTAATTATTATATGAGGTATAGTTTTGGAAATCATCTAGGGGAGGAAACAGTAGGATTGGATTAGACCAATAAAGTACGAAGTAAAATAAAAATGTTGTATGGATGCTAAGCTGGATCAGTTTTGTGCAATTGAATATTTGATGAGCTGAAGACCAAGAGTACTCGTTAAACTGTAACTTCATCAAAGGAAATTCAATTCATCAAATATTTATTCACTAGTTCAATGTATACTAGGTACTTACTTACCTACATGCTGAGGCTACAAAGATAAATGAGACTTGATTCCTTAGTGTGGAGATAGATGTTTAAAACAGAAAAGGGGGATGAATAAAATGTCTGAAATATCTGTATAGGTTTAGAGGAAGAGATAATGCATTCTATTTGAAGTAGAGGTGGAGAGGCAACTCAGGGACAATTACACCCATGTTGAAAAGTGGCCATGAATTTGCCAAACTGCTAAGGGGCAGTCCAGGCTGAGGGAGTACAGTGTTTAAAGTCATGGAATTGTGTGGCAAAATTGGCATATTCAAAGCATAATGGCATATTGCAGACGTGCAGAGTAACAGGATCTAGGGAGTAGAGGAAGATTTGCTAGGTCCTAATTATGAAGGACTTTGTATGTTGTTTGAGGATCATGAACCTGATCTAGCATGTATGTGGGTAAGCCACTGAAGGGTGTTGCAAGAATGAATGAGCATTTAGCTAACATTTTAAAAACATCAGTCTTGTAACAATGAGACGTTTCACTTTACGTGGTGGAGAAGTAGGTAGGACTGACTAAAGGTATAATACAACCAAATGATTAAGGTGTGGGTAACTTGGACTTAATAGTATTACGTCTTTGTTGATACAGCCTTCATCAAAAATAAAGATGGACAAAAACCATCTTCATGAAAGATTTGTAAACTTACCGCATGATTTGTTTTTCACAGTATAAACCTGATTTAATATACTTTTGACAACTATTTCCTTTCTGATGTTTAAACAATTTTTTTCCCCACTGAGAAGTTCTTCCTGTACCCCTCATAAAACAATGCTTAGGAAGTAGACACAGGGAGAAAGAATAAAGTATTGTGGTATTTCAGATGAGTAAAACTGAGGGCCTAAACTTAGACATTGAAGAGAAGGGGTTAATTTTACAAATATATATATGAAGTAGAATCTTAGGACTTGGATTTGGCAATGGAAAAATTATTATTTGTGAAAAATGATTATAATAAGATTGGGAAAAAATTTAAAAACTTAGTAAGATTGGGGATGGGGTGAGGGAAAGGAGTGGATAAAAGAATGTTCAAGGGGAAAGACCCTAATCCCATCTAGTCAGGCTGCTTAGGTGTCTGAAGGTCAGGGAATACCTAAGGGGAAGCTCCACTTCTGGACATACAATAAATTATAACAGTGGGTTATGTGTGTGTGTTGGGGGAGGGATGCTAAGAGAAGGGTCAAGGGGGAGTCAGCTTATACATCATGTTTTAATGCTTTATAAAGAGAATATGTTTTTGTTTGCTTTTGCAGTTTACAATCAATTTTAAGACATTATATACCTTGGTCTGGGTGAAGGTTACATAGTATCTACATCTTAAACATGCATTGTGCTGTAAAGAGGATTTGTGTCCTTGTCTAGGTAAATGTTATACCTTAGTATAGGAAAAAAAATCAATTTAAAAAGAGGAAAAGCCTTTTTTCCTGATATGCAAGGCCTTAGAGGCTTGGATTTTTTATATTTGAAGAATTAATGTAAAGGAAATGAGACAAATTCTCTTATCCTAAGTTAAGGTTTTGTAATGATTGAAAAATTATTCATAAGATACTAATTCATTTTGCCAGACCATTTTATACTACTACTTTTTCTGTTATCTTTCGTGTAGATGCCTTTCAGTTTTGTGTTTTTTGAATTAAATAATTGTGTAATTATTAGCAATCTTCAAATAAGGGCCATTTTCCTAAATTTTATATCATTTAACACTCTAGACAATTTCACAAAATTTTATTAATTAGTTTTACTTCATGCAAACCTGATAAAATTAAACTTTTTTTTTGGTGACTTTTATTTTAGCCTAATAAAGAAGTTGTGGAACAAATGGAAAAATGGTAAGAATTAAATTTCTTTTTATATTTTATGGCTCATTTTTATAAAATTTGAGGTAATAGAATTAACTGCATTAATCTAGATCCTTAAAATTCTCTTTGTATTTTGTAGTGGAAGAGAATGTGGTGTGCTATTGAGCATTTGGGATTACATTATCGTTTGTGGGTTTCATGTTACTTGTGTAGGCTGGTATCTAAGCATGCATTACTTGAGCACATTTTATGTTGGTAGAGAGGAAGTAAGTACCCTCAGACCGTGGAAAAAGATCCTCAAAAACTTTTCTCGAATTAAAAGTTTATAAGAAACTATGGATAAAGGAGTTAATCTATATAAAATATTTAGAAATGATATCATTTTCCTTGAAAAATAGTTCATACTTTTGTTAAATTTATGATTTCAGCATTCAGGAAAAAGATGAGAAGTTAAAGACTGTAGAAGAATTACTTGAAACTGGACTTATTCAAGTGGCCACTAAAGAGGAAGAACTGAATGTAAAGCATTTTATAGATTTGTTTTCCTTGTGGTTATTCAGTGAACATGAAGGGGTTTCATTGTAATTTGTGTAAGGATTTTCCCCATAACTTTTAAACTTAATATTTCTCACATTTTATAAGTTTATATAATGTCTTTTTTCATTAAATTTAAGATTTTTTTTTGAAATATAAAAATGCATAGTTTTCATTGCAGCATTCATTGCCTTCATGAGATAGATACTATTGTTATTGTTTGTAATATATGCTTCACCACTTGCACCCATTTCTTGATTATATTCAAATGATAACTAGCAGGCATTTTATATTCATGAAATGGCATTGGAGGCCAGGGAAAGAATATATTGCAGTTGTATTTTATAGTTATCATTTGCCTTAACTAACTTGATTAGGATAGGGTTGCTCAAAGAAGTTAAAAGATGTATTGGAATTTAGAATGATGGCTTAATTGACAAGTGGTATGCTGTCTGTTTGGAGGTTGTGCAAATATAAACAAATATTTGTGGGTGTAATTGAATTAAAAATTCATTTGGCTAGCTGTAGAATTTACAGAATTATAAACATAGTAGGATTCGGGGGCCTTCCAGAGAGGAAAATAAGCAGCTAAAGAAAAACGAGTAGCTAGTGTATTTTAAAGCTAGCTATTTTTTCAGAAAATAAAAGCATGTTGTGTTTATGTGTCTTTGAAAAAGGCAATAAGAACAGAAAATTCATCTTTGACAAAAGAAGTTCAAGACTTAAAGGCTAAGCAAAATGATCAGGTAATATATATAGTGAATTCTACAACCATTCTTTTATTAATAAACAATGGACAAACCTGTTAGCCTAAAAACATATGAAGTCTGTTGTTTGTTCCTCCTTCTCCAAGATGGAATTTGTCAATTATAGTTTTAATCTATGAATGAGTAATGACTTGAATATCAGTAATAGAGACTGCAATTTATTGAATACTGACTGTATGCCAGCCACTACGGAGAGTACTCTAGATAGGCTGTCATTGCTTCTTGGTAAAAAGATTTTGAGTGTACAAATATAAAATAAGACTCTAAATAATGGTAAAAAAGACTGGCTAAAATTAGGCAATTTCCTACTTATATTTCTCTTTATCTGTTTAGAATTATTAATTAAATAATTTTAACATTTATCTAATGATTTTTCTTTTGGCCCACACTTATAAGTTGCCTTAAAGCCACTTATTTTCAAAATGCTATTTATTTTCTTTATTATGACATTAAAAAATAATCTCAAAAGAATTCCTGGGCTTACTTTTCCCATTTGGATTTTGATGTAGTGGAAAATTGTTAATGTACTTTTCTATTTCTGACCCATTTATATTTTGAGCAAATTACTAACTGGAATACTTTCCTGTTTCCAGGTTTCTTTTGCATCTCTAGTTGAAGAACTTAAGAAAGTGTAAGTGGTAATATTATTATAAACTGATCTTTCTCTTTTGGTTCATTTTTCTCAGTGCTCATAAATCAAGTTTTATGCAGTTGGGACAGCTGATGCATGTTAGTTTATTAATAACTTTCACAGTAATTTTTCATTGATGGAATAAGGGACCTTCACTGTGCTTTCCCAAATTCAGTGTGATTAAAAAAATAAATTTCCATAATTGATTCCATTTATTATTTTCTTATGACATCAAATTGTTCCTTTTCTGTTTCTGCAGTAGGAACTATTAAAGAACATGTTATATTGGATAGAGAGATCAATTACTTGTATGTATCCTCGTCTTGAGGTGTCTGTAAAGTTTGATGCCATAATTGTGCATAAGTTCTCCCACAGCTTTCAGAGCCCTGGAAGCCAATATCATTGAGTGGAACTTGATTGTCTCCAGTGTTCTTCATGGTGCAAATCTTATGTCCCCTATGTACTTTTTTTTTGAGACAGTCTCACTCTGTTGCTCGGGCTAGAGTGCTGTGGCGTCAGCCTAGCTCACAGCAACCTCAAACTCCTGGGCTCAAGCGATCCTCCTGTCTCAGCCTCCTGAGTAGCTGGGACTAGAGGCATGTGCCACCATGCCTGGCTAATTTTTTTCTATATATTTTTAGTTGGCCAATTAATTTCTTTCTATTTTTTAGTAGAGACGGGGTCTCGCTCTTGATCAGGTTGGTTTCAAACTCCTGACCTTGAGCTATCCACCCGCCTCGCCCTCCCAGAATGCTAGGATTACAGGCGTGAGCCACTATGCCCGGCCCCTATATGTACTTTTGAAGCACATCACCAGCTTCTTGTGTGTATAGGCATTAGCCATCTGGTAATTGCCGATTAATTGTCTCTTAATAGGAGCTTTATGGTCCCCCCGCCCCATCCCCTTGTCTGCAAAGATACGTTGCCATTTTACTTAAAATGGGAACAGGTTGATTTGGAGAGCCTTTTCATTATTTGATGCTATTTTTATATCTTAGTTGGTGGATCTTGGTGATTTCTTTTTAAGTTAATACTGTGTTTCTTCATATAAGGATACATGAGAAAGATGGGAAGATCAAGTCTGTGGAAGAGCTTCTGGAAGCTGAACTTCTCAAAGTTGCTAATAAGGAGAAAACTGTTCAGGTATTGGGAGATAAAAAAACTGATTTTTTTTGTTGTTTTAGTTTTTTTTTGTTTTATAAACTTTAGTTAATATCACTTAATTTCATGTTTGTCTGTACATTACATTTTATGTCAATTTCTGTGTTTCCATTGTCCAATCTTGTCTGTTTTGTCATTGTCAAGGGTTTGAAACAGGAAATAGAGGCTCTAAAAGAAGAAATAGGAAATGTCCAGCTTGAAAAGGCTCAACAGGTAAAAATCCCAGAGCCATATAGCATGAAAGATTTATTAGTTTATATGTTATTTATGAGCTATTTGGTTTTTCTCTTGTCACTAAGAATAAATTTTTAGTTAGTAGTGTGCTGTAAGTATATTGGATTATGTGCTTTTTATTGTTTGTTTTTTTTTTTGCCTGATTTGAGAAAGTGTTCTTGATATTTTAATCTGTATATCTTTTAAATTTTTAACTGTTAAAGGTTCTTTTCTAGAAAGTTTTCTGTATTAGTGTTTCATTTTAATTTGCTAACTTAAATGAAACATAAAACACTTTGGTAAATTTTTTTAACTCCCTCTCCCCCTCTTTTTTTTTTTTTTTTTTTTTTT
>VBSM01002121.1:11687015-11725776 GCA_008086735.1 Cheirogaleus medius | reverse complement strand
CTGTATGCAATTTAGAAGGAAAAAAAAAAAAGAGGTTAAAGAAGGACAATGTAGAATACTATTGAGTAGTTGGCCTTGAAGACTGGGATGGAGAAGAGCTTTGATATGGTAGGGAGTAGGTGGAGAGTTATTTAATATTCTAATTTTTACAACTGTAGATGTAATCACATTATTTAGGCTTATTCATAACTATCTTCCTTGTCTCCCCCCTCCCTTTTATATTTTTAGTTTATTACTTTTACTCTCTTTAGAGTCAAGAGAAGGTGAAATCAAAATACATCTCATTTTGGCATGAAAAATTCAGCTAGGGTCTGTAATTTGAAGTGTACACATTATAAAGTCTTTTATCATAAAGCTTAATAAGGTAGATTGAAAGGATTATGAATTGCTTTTTCTGCTTTTTGTATTTCAGTTATCTATGACTTCTCAAGTTCAGGAGCTTCAGAACTTGTAAGTACCATTTCTCTCATTTTCATTTAATATCTCTTTTTCACAACTTAAATACAAATAGAATGAAAATTATAGCTTCTTTTTATTTGATGTCAAGCAGTATTTTAGAAAATATCATATTATCTCAAAAGGCCTTAAAGGTCTTAAGTTTTTCATTAGACTTTAACCTATAGGTTTTTTTGTTTTTTTTTTTGTGGAAAGTAGGTAGAATGGTAAGTCTTAGTTTTTATGATTTATAATCTGAGTATGACAAACGGAGTTGTTGCTCTTTTCCCATTTTAATAGCCATGTGAAACTGGCATATATTTCACACCTAAACCAGTTGTAATTGCTGTCTAAATTTGCTTGTATTGACTTAAATAGGGTGTAATAGAGGCTAAGAGTAGAGCTACCCTAACTTATTCAATATCTAGATCTTCGGTGATAGAATGGTTTTCTTTAATCATCTTATACTTCCTAATTTGATTATGCCTCCAAAATCTTGTATGCTTTTATACTCAAAGTAATTTTGAGTTTATTTTAATCTGTTTGTACTGTGAATACTATCTAAAATATACTTTTCCAGTCTTTTTTGTTTGTTTAATATCTCTTCCGGTGTTTTTTATGGTAATGTAACATTTTTGTTTATAATTCTTATTAACTTATTGTCAGGTTAAAAGGACAGGAGGAACAGATGAGTAACATGAAGGCTGTTTTAGAAGAGAAAGAGAAAGACTTAGCCAAATCAGGAAAATGGTTACAGGTAAGAAATTATAAGCAAAAGTAAGAAACACCTTTTTTTTATACTTGAATATCAATTCAATTCACACCTATTCTTTTTAAGGATCTTCAAGAAGAAAATGAATCTTTAAAAGCTCATTTTCAGGAAGTAGCACAACATAACTTGAAAGAGGTATAGTATAAACAAATTACCAATATACTACATAAAGAATGAGAAATCTTTAATGTACTAGAAATTAAAGAAGTTAATGTTTTGAGTTTCTTTGTCAGAAAACTTATATTGTACCATTGTTAAAATGTTAACTTTTATTCCTGTGAAGTTATACTCAACTGCTTGATTTTTCAGCCTGAACCTAAAAGCATTTCCTTATCCTTTTTTAAATAAACTCTTAAGTTCATCCTTAACTGTCTGTTTAATTGATGTTTTAATCTGTAATCCTTTAAAAATAATTATTAAAAATCAGTTAATAAAACTCATTCTGTTTTTGTTTTATAAATGGCCCATTCTTAAATTTACCACATATAACTGGGTTTTCATTTTATTGGTGAGTGATTTTATACATATGTTGTAATACCTGGGTTTTTTTTTTTATGTTAGCATTAAAAAATGTAAATCTGTTTCTTAGGCATATTCTGCATCACGATTTGAAGAACTAGAGATTGTGTAAGTATACTCTAAGCCAGCATTTTGAAGAGAAACTTCTCATTGTTTTCCAGACTGTGGTTGAATATTATAATAGGTTTCTTCTAAATCATTAACTTTATTGTTAAGTAGGAATTATAGTCTACAGGCAAATATGCTAAGTCTCTAATACAATAAAACAGGCTCTTTAAATGCCTTCAAATGCCTAGAGACTTTATTCTTTCCAAACCCATTTTCTTAAATATTCTTTCTGTAAATATAGACTGGTTTTCAATTCTATTACAAAGTTTGCAATTATTATAAATAAATTAAATTTATTTCAAATTAAAATCACTTTGTATTTGAAAGAATAACATCTCTGAATTAAGATAATCTTAGCCATAATCTTGATCAGTATTGAATCTTTCTATAATGGTAATTTATTAATAAGGAAAATAGAATTTGTCCTATCAGTTATCCTGTGCTAAATAGGAAAAATATTTAATCAGCACATAAGAGGTGTCAGTTTTTATAGAAGTTCATCCTAGAAAATTTTTTGTTCTATAAAATCTATTCTTTTAAGGTGTATCAGTCTACAATGGTGAGGAAAGTTATCTGGACTTCATCTTTTTGGTTTTTCCTTGATGTGATACCATCGATCTTTATTGGTATTTGTTTTAAAGAAGTGCTCCTTTGAAACCATGTCTTTGAAACTAAGATATTGAAGATACTTACTAGATCATTGTCTTTATGAAAACAAAGGTGATGAAACTAAGATATTGAAGATACTTACTAGATCATTGTCTTTATGAAAACAAAGGTGATGACTCTATTCTTGTCACCAAGATTGCTCATTTGTACAACTAATTGTGTAACTATCAAGATGTTCATCTCTCCTCTCTCATTTGTTTATAAAGCTTAGAGACACATTTGCGGCCATCTTACAATAGGTGTATAGATAATTACGTTTCCCTTGACTTTTCTATTCTTTTTTTTAAATTAAATATTATTTCAGCAGGGGGAACAGCTTTAGGTTTACAGAAAAAATTGTTCTGAATACTCCTCCAGTTCCCTCTATTATTATCTTGCATTAGCTTGCTACCTTTGTTACAGTTGATGAGCCAATGGCAATACATTGGTATTAACTAAAGTTCATAGTTTCCATTAGGGTTCATTCATGTTAGGTTTTAAGAAATGTATGATGACATGTATGCATCATATCATGCAGAATAGTTTTATTGCCCTAAAAATCTCTTGTGTTCTACCTATTCATTCCCCCCTCCCTTTTTCTACCCTACTTCTTTCCTCCACCCCAATCCCTGGCAACCACTGATCATCTTACTGTCCTCATAGTTTTGCCTTTTCTACAATGTCACAGTGGAATCATATAGTATATATCCTTGTTAGATTGGCTTCTTTTACTTAGCAATATGGATTTAAGGTTTATGCCTTGTTTTCATTCTTTAATCCCACTCTTCATGATGCTGTTTTGTCATTTTTCATGTAGACCTATAAGCATCTGGACATTCTTTCTAGAGTAAGGTGGGATAAAAACTGTTCAACTCAACAAATACTTGAAACTTTGTTATGTGCCTTCTGACATTGAGGTTACTGAGATGGATAAGATAAGTTCCTGTCCTGAGGAAATAGATAGTTAAACAGATATTAATAGTATTAATTGTTATGCTAGAAGTCTATTGCTTTAGGATGACAAGAGTAGTCGGGATGCACTTGGGCTAGATAGAGTAAGACTTATATCTACATTGGGTAAGGGAGAACCAGATTAAATTATGTGTATTAGGTTATTAAGCATGAAATGTCCGATTTCCTTAAATACTAAATTTGACAGTTGTTATCTCTGACATTTCACCTTGACACTTCTTGTTTTTATTATGAAGGTACATCCTCATTCTTCAAACACACGTTTTGGCTTGCAACTATTGTTCATATTTTTTTAAGAGCAATTTTTGTAGAACCATGGATAAGCCAAAAATTCATGTTATTTTCTAATATGAATTCTGTCATGGAACCAGTGCAGCGCAGACAGTTCGAAATACTGACGAAGTGTTTTGGAAGGACGTGGCTAATTAATGCACAGTCTGTAGATGGTTTGAGAAGTTCCGTTCTGGTGATTTTAATCTTGAAAATGAGCCATATGGGCGACCTGAGTCCAAGGTAGATAATGATGAGCTGAAAGCTGTAGTGGAAACTAATCCATCTTAACCTACTGCATGAATTAGCAGCAAGATTTGATGTTAGTATTCCAACAATATTGGCCCATCCGAAACAAATTGGCAAGGTAAAGAAGCTGAATAGATGGGTTCTGTGTCAATTAAACAAGTGTCAGAAGAGAAATCGTCTTGAGGCTTGCCTTTCTTTGCTGTCACAACATAAAGGTGAACCATTTCTATGCGGTATTGTTATATGTGATGAAAAAATGGATTCTTCTTGACCATCACAAGCGTTTGGCACAATGGTTGGATAAAGATGAAATGCCAAAACACAATCCAAAACAAAGTTAATGATGTCTGTTTGGCAGTCCAGCACTGGCATTATCCACTACAGCTTCATGAAAGCTGGTCAGTCGATTACAGCAGATTTCTACTGCAACCAGTTGGACAGAATGATGAGGGTGCTTACAATTAAGCAGCCAAAATTGGTTAATAGAGACAGGCCAATCCTCTTGCAAGACAGCGCTCGACCACACGTTGCATAAACAATGCTACTCAAACTACAGCAGCTGGACTTGGAAACTCTCTGTCATTCACAATATTCGCCAGACCTTGCACCAACTGACTACCACTTCTTCCAGGCTTTGGACCACTTCTTGCAAGGACAAAATTCAGTTCTCAACAAGCTATGGAAAATGCCATTGGTGATTTCATTGCCACTCACTCTCCTGGCTTCTTTGCTGCTGGCATAAACAAGCTACCATTAAGATGGCAAAACTGTGTCGATAGTTTAGGCATGTACTTTGATTAATTGTACTGCTTCTTTGAGATGTAATAAACTACACTTTGATTCAAAATCAGACATTTCGTATTTAATGACCTAATTAAAAGCATCTCTTTAGTGCAAGGGTTAGACATTGTAATTTCCAGGGTCAACAAATTATGGTTAAGATTCTTGGGAGCAAAACTCATTTCTTTTTAAGTGGTAGTTTTCATAAAGACTTGATGAAATGTAGTTTTGCTTTTAGCCTTTTAGAATATGTTTCTAGATAAAGCCATATTTCCTTAAGAAATGTTAAGTATGAAATAAGTTGCGACAGTTTTAGGATGTATTTGACTTTGAGTAGAATGATCCTGGAAATAATCTTTCAAAACAAACCTAAGTTGGTGTAATATGGGGGAAAAGAGCTGGTAGGTATTGTTTCTGCCATCTTTTTTCTTAGGAGTGATATTAGAGTCTGGTTTTCTTTTTTTATGTACCTTAGTAAATATAAAGTCTCTCTAAAAATTCTAGGTTGAAAGAAAAGGAAAATGAAATGAAGAGAGTAGAAGCTGTGCTAAAAGAGAGGGAGAATGATCTTTCTAGCAAAACAAAGCTGTTACAGGTGAATATGATTACTTAAAATTAATTATTGTATGAATAGTGTTTGCATGTTTTTAAAAATTTTTAACTGTTACAAAGGGAAATAGCATACAGAGTGAGTCTCTCCCACCCAGATATTTTTAAGAGATAACTACTACTAACAATTCTTGGTATGTGTTTTGAGAAAATACCCAGGCATAAATGTTAAGTATGTATATGTACATGTTTGTTTTAAAAACATACTATTTTTAACTATACACTTTTGTATTTTGCTCTCCGCCCCCCCTACCAATTCACAGTGCTTTCTGGGATCTTTCCATAGAAGCACATTTCTACCTTTAACTTTTAATAGCTTTATGTATTATATGGTTGTATCATTTATATAACCAATGGATACTGGGATTATTTAGGATTGTTTTTCCTCTTACAAATTATACTACAGTGAATATCCTTGCACATATATTTTGAATACTTTTGTTAGTATATCTGTATTATAAATTCCTAGAAGTGTAGTTCTGGGTCAAGGTTTTTTGGTTTGTTTGAAAGATAAATAGTTTAAGTAGAAAATCAGTATCTTTTCACCCTCATGTAGTTAGTATTTAAAGTACTTACAGAACATTGATTTGAAGTAATAGCAAATTTGTAGGGTGCCTATATTGTCTCTGATTAGTCTTGTTCATATTTCATGCTCCAAGGGTTGGTTCTATCACATTCCCTCTCCCTCCTAAGTAGGTTCATTTTTAACTTTGATAATAATAAATTGCCCTTCAAAAGTTTTTACTAATTTACACTCTTGCCGACTGAGAGCCTTTCCCCCTTCTTCCTCTCCAACCCTGACAAGTATGAAAATGTTTGATATTATACTTGAAAGATGGTAGGATTGTTTTTAATTTGTATTCGATTGTGAGAGAAGTTAAGTATTTTTCATACATTTAAGCCATTTATATATGAATTGTTTCCTACATTTTTTCCTTTGGATGTTTGACTTTTTCTTACTAATTTATAAGATCCTTTTTTATATAATAATGGAAATTAGGCTTTTGTCATTATGTGAGGTGATTTATTTTCCCCACTTTTTCTTTTTACTTCCTTTGTGTTTTTTCCCTTCTTTTGAGAGTTCAAAGCTTTTATATACTCAAAGATAAGTAATTTCTTGAGTTTTAAGTCTTGAGAAGAAAGATATCTCTGTGATCACAGAAATATTTTCACATATTTTCTTCTAATACATTTATATTTTTTGTTTAGATTTTTTATTCATATGTAATTTATTTCAGTAAGCTATGAGAGTAGCATTCTAACCTTTAAAAAGAGAAGGCTGGCCTCATTATTAAATAACCCATCATTACTGCAGTGGCTCTCTCCAGGGGAGCAATATCTGGAGACATTTTTGGTTGTCACAGCTGGGGGAGAGGTGCTGTTGCCTCTAGTAGATGGAGGCCATGGATACTGCTGAAGGTTTTACAGTGCATGATCCAGTCCCCACAACAAAGAAACATCCAGCCCCAAATCATTAGAATTGAGATTGAGAAACCTTGAACTGCTGTTTTGAAATGTCACTCTGTACTAAATTCTTACAGGAATATGGGTCTGTTTCTGGTTCCTATATTTTTCCATTGAGACATGCCCACTCTTAGGCTAGTACTAAATATAATTACTCTAATTTTATAGTATGTTTTTATATAGGGCTTATTATACCCATTTAAAATTATTGCTATTTTAAAATTTTCCTAGCTTGTGTGATATGTTTCAAAGTTTATATGGAATGTAAACATCTCTGTTCAGTTACTCATCTTTAATATTTGTTTACGTAGGAGGTACAAGATGAAAACAAATTGTTTAAATCCCAAATTGAGCAGCTTAAACAACAGAACTGCCAACAGGTAGGTACCATTATTAGACGTCTTGCCTTTTATGTAGTAAAAAATTATATAACCAGTGACTGTCAGTACTTTTGTTATTTTTGCATTTTCATTGAGAATAAGGTGTGTGTTTTATTTATAAGTTTATCACATTTCCCATAAAACAAAGCAATTGCTATGCTGTATCTAAGGTAAAATAATTTACAGTTTACAAAGTATATACAAATAATGTTATTATCTGAATTCCAGCTATGTTTTGTATTTTTGTGTGTTCTGATCCTATAGAATGCTTTTCTTAGTAGGTCAGTTAAAATCCTATAGAGGTGGGTTTAAAGATAGGTGTGTACTCTATCTCCCCTCTTCCCAAATGAAATATCAGTAATTGGAGAGAAACTATCAAATGTATAATATCGTAAGTGATCATCTACAACTATTTAAAATAGCTTTTCAAGGTATAATTCTGCTTGGTAAAAATAAAAAATTTTTTAAAAAGATATGTTACCCAAAATATCCTTTAAATTAATTTACGAACATATGTGGATAGACTAGAAAGTATTTTGATAGACAAAAGAACTAGAGTCCTTGTGAACAGGAAGCTTATAGTAGTTTAGTTTGGAGATAGTAGTCGTTAAGGAAGAAATACCATATGTGAAAGGGCTGTGTATCTTTGCATGTTATATGTAATTAACTTTTTGTTATATGTGAGGAGATTTACTTTTCCTAATTTTTCTTTTGATTTCATTTATGATGTTTATTTAACTTTCAGAAACTTAAGGTTTTTATATAGTAAAATGAATTGTATGAAAATTTAAGGTATTACGTCAGTGTTTTGCACATAGTAGGAATCTTTTTCTTTTTTTTGAGACAGAGTCTTTCTCTGTCGCCCTGGGTAGAGTGCAGTGTCGTCATCGTAGCTCACTGCAACCTCAAACTCCTGGGCTCAAGGGATCCTCCTCCCTTAGCCTCCTAAGTTGCTGCGGCTACAGGCATATGCCACGACACACCACTAATTTTTCTATTTTTAGTAGACATGGGGTCTTGCTCTTGCTGGTCTGGAACTCCTGAGCTCAAGCAATTCTCCTGATTCGGGCTCCTATAGTGGTAGGATTATAGGCGTGAGCCACTGGTGCTAGGCCTGTGGTAAGACTTTGATAAATCCCTGCCAAATGAAGAGTTTGTGTAGTGACAATGAAGATTGGATTTAGCGTTCTGTACATTTTATAAATTTTTACATGTTTTTATTAAAATCACTTGATTTTAATAAGATTAAAGTGACTGACATATGGCATATATGGTATTTTTACCTTTGGTGATGTCTTAATTTATATCTGAGAAGAACTTTAATTTTTTTAAAGTCTTCTAGAAAGCTTTGTTTTGAAATAACATTTAACTCTTTTAATAGGCATCTTCTTTTTCCCCTCATGAAGAATTATTAAAAGTGTAAGTATTGATTCACCATTTGGGAAGTGGTAATTGTTTTTATGTGCTAAACAGTTCTCAGATAAGCAATATAATTGCATATGATCACCTAATTTTTGTGGTTCTATTTGGATATCTTGAACTACAGGTCAGTAGAGCTTAGCTGTGCCTTTGGCTGACTAATGCACCTTTTTATAGTTTTTTGGATTTCTTTGAATATTTTGTTGAGAGAGATGTTTGGATTCCAGGCATTCAGAAAACATCAAATCAAACTATATTTTGAAGGGTTACTAAATGGCCCCCAATTATCTCTATTGTCCTACTGAGTCGTCTTTCTTCTGGATATTATTGTGGAATTGAATGATGTAAATTTTGGTTTAACTTCTGCATTTTTGAGAAAAACTTGTAATCTTTATGGTTGTCTCTTTTAAGAAAATCTCTTTTTACTAAAACATTTTTCTTTATAGCCTGTAATTTTCTCTAAGATGCTTCATTTAAGATCATTTCAGATAAGTTAGCATGTTTCAACATGTTATATAAACCATATTAAATATATAAATAAGTGATATAAGTAATCTAAATGTTCTTCCATCTTGGTTTGTTTACAAAGTTATTTACTAGGTTAGACTTATTTACTGTTAAATTGAGTTTTGACTATATAGAGCAAGGGTCAGCAGACATTTCTGTTAAGGGCCCGATAGTGAATATTTTAGGTTTTGTGGAACACATAGATCCGTTTCGTATACATTTTTTAAAACAACGCTTTAGAAATGTAAAAGCAGCTCTTAGTTCAAGGGCCATGCGGAAATGGACAGTGGGGTAGGCCCAAAGCCCTGGTTTGCCAACCCATTATGTAAAGCCATGTTCTTAGGGAAGAGCTATTTGTGATTTAAAACTTTCTACCCAAGCCACTATCGGCTATAATAGGATCCAATTGTGAATCTTTGCCATTGCTTTCTGCAAATAACTACGTCATTGGACAGGACGAGGAAAAAACATGAAATCCTGAGATTGGTGTGGTCTGAAAATGACAAGAAAACACCTAGCTCACTTCAATATGATACTTTCATTGTAGGTTAACCACTTAAAGTCAAAACTGATTTCATTGACTTCTAAAAAAAGAATAAATATATGTATAATTTATATATATATATGGGACTGCTTCTATGTCAGTTTAACTGCTTTGAAAATAGCTACTGTACTTATCCAGGTAAAAATAGAAATAACTATAACTATAGCAGTTCATATATTCATGAACTGTCTCTTAGGGGATAAGATTTCTCTTTAGCATAAACCTCAGCATATCATATTGTATAAAAAAACTTAGTTTAAAAATCATTTCTGAAATTAAGCATTCATAGAATGGGCGTTCTATGGTAAAAAGTAGCTAAAATATTAAGTTAATGCACTTTTCGAAGCATTATCTACGGGATCTAAGTTGTATTACTGTTTTCCTAAAATCTTGCTATATGTTTTCATGTTCTGATTTAGAATTTCAGAAAGAGAGAAAGAAATAAGTAGTCTCCGGAATGAGTTAGATTCTTTGAAGGATGCTGTTGAACACCAGAGGAAGAAAAACAATGTAAGTAAATCTTTATCAAAATGAAGCTTTCCCTTTTAGTACTTCAACACTGAAATAAGGTTCAGTAATTTTTTTTTCTTTGCATCACTTTTACTTTAGATTTCTTAATCTAAAGTACTTGAAGAAAGTACTATTGTTTTCTGTGTGTAACTTTTTGGAGGGTGTTACTGGAGTAATCATTTTAATCTAGAGCAGATTTTTTTTAATAAGTGAAAAGACCAATTCTTAAACTTACAAATATCATTTTAAATATTGAAGCTATAATTATTACTCTTTTAGTTCGAAAAACAAAAATGTGATTGACTTTTTGTTGGACTTTTATTTGGAAAAATAATTCTTTCAGCTCAGTATTTTAAAATCAAAGGCATTTCTTCTTGTTTAGATTGAGCTAGTCTTTTTGTAAAGTAAAAGTAATGCCAATATTCAAACCCAGTATGCTCAATAATTAAGCCTTTTCAGAGCCTTCTGGAACCTTCCTTTTTAACTGAGAGGTGGTTCAAATTTTGATAATTGTATTAGAAGCCTTAGAACTTGAATACATTTATTCTAAAACAGAAAGAGATAATGTTTTAAGAAATACAAATCGTAATGCTTAACACTGAATAGACAAATAGTGAATTTAGGTGCATTTCTTAAATCCTCTCTTACCAGAAGGTGACACCTATAAGTAGAATCCAAGCATTCTTGCTAGAGAAGAAATTTTTGCACACAAAAGTATTATTATCAAGACTTGAGCAAGGCTAATGAAATCTAAGGGGGTATTGACAATAAATGGATATGTGTTTTCTATTATTGTAAGTTAAATTTTTCAAAGTTTGTGTTGAATTGTTAGTTTAACAAGTTGGCATTTTCTTGCACCCCTGAGTTTGTCAAAATTAGGTATGTGAATTGACGTTTCTGTGTTTGTGCAGTATTACTAATGGCATTGCTTAGCCACAAAACTTGAGGTGAACGTGCTGATATACTGCTAACATCTTAACTGTGTTTTATTATCGGGATTCTGAGATAAGGAGGGCATGGTAATGCCAGTCTAATAAAGCAGCATCAGCGCTGGAGGCACTGAACCTGTGTGAAAAGAGCCAGGATACCGGAGGCCGGCAGATTGCAGCATCATTCTGATTCTAGTTCTGCCACGTCATTTGATTTGTACACTTGACCAAATTTCTTAACCTACTTGAGATGTGGTTTCCCCGTTTATAAAATGGGAATAAATACCTCATGGGGTTGTTGTGAAGATTAATGAGGATTTGTCAAACACCAAGCACAATGTTTGGCACATAATTAAGCATGTTATAAAGGGTGATTATTAGCTTTTTTGGTTTGTTTTTATCTGTTTAGATTTCTAATTTCGAAGAAAGATTGAGATATATCGGATTGTTTTTATATTTACTAATGAAATAGTGTTAAAATCTAGATCCTTCAGAGCTCAATTTTTAATGACCTCTTTCTCCTCCAAGAGAATGTGTTTTCTAGCCTCCCTTTCTAGCCTCCCTATTTGCCTTGATCAACTAGTTCATACAGTTCATGTCAGGTTGTTAAACAACATACATATTTGACCATGCCAAGAAAGATAGAATACAGTGAGTTACTGTGGCATTCTTAGGTAGATTTGAAACATGTTAATTTTGTTAAAACAGAGAAAAACATGTTATGGTGCAGTGGAAGGTCCCATGAGTGACAGTGGGGCTTGTTTAAAAGTCATATGTGCAGCTTTTTGCAGTACTCGTGTATTTGCTCTGTCTTTAATCCTCTAATGTTTGGTGTACCTGAAATCATATTTGTAATCTTGGTTTGTTGTGTTTATTTTTGATGCTTTCTTCTTTGTCACATGTGCACAGTAATTATTTTAAAAGCTGGCATATTTGGTGTGTATACTAAAACATGGAAAGTGGGCATCTTTATTTTCTCATTCAAACTTCTAAACATTGCTTTTCATTTTTTTGCTAATATGCATATTTTCCCATTGAAATACTTTTGCAGTAACCAGCATTTAAATGCAGTGCAAAAATACTGATGAAGTAAAAAGCAAAAATCTTTCAATAATGGAAAAACTGAAATCATTCTTTCTAAAAATGATTAGGACCTTCGGGAGAAAAACTGGGAAGCAATGGAAGCATTGGCATCAACTGAAAAAATGCTGCAGGACAAAGTGAACAAGACTTCCAAGGTTGTAATGCTAACTCCTAGAAACAATCCACTCACTGAACAGAGAAAATCTGCAGCTTGTATCAAAATCAGACTAAAGCATTTAATTTTACTGCAATTTAAATATAAAATCTCCTTACCATCCACATTAATCATCTCTGTCATCTCTGTTTTTCTCATCTACTCCTTGAAGCTTTAATTTTGGGCATACTGATTTGTGGTGATTTACCTAATTGAGCTTTGTTGAGCACTACTTTAAGCTGAAGAGTCTCAGAAGACCTATGTTAAGCTCTTGTCAGACAGTGCACACGTATTGGGTTGGTTAAAAGAACTTTGATGAAAACCCTGAACCAAAAAATTATAACTGAATTAATAAATACACCTGAATACACAGGATGTACCTAAGATGCACAGTAAACTAGGTTTTTTGTGGGCACACCAAGATGATTCAGATAAGATGGAAAAATATTGACAGTCTTAAATACAGGAAAGGGATCAATTTTGGCTTTGTTGCTGGGCATGGTTCCTTAGAGGTGGTGGACTTAAACTTTATACATTACTGGATAATAATGATGCATGTGTTGTGTTAAGTATGTGTTTACTATGAAGTATTAGTATCAAGAGAGAATTTTCTTGATCAGTGTGTATAAAGTACTCTGTTTTAGACATAATATGTCTTAACATGTTTTAGACATAATATCTACCTCTGTCTTCAAAACAATGGAGGATGTTCTCCTTGAGCTCAAGTTGTTCCATTGGGTATGAATTTTTCTAAAAAATTTAATGGAGAAGTTATTTTTAAAGATTGAGAGAACTCATTTTGCCAACCAGTTCAGTGAAGTATTTTGAAAATTCCCACCAAGAATAAATGTGGAACAGAAGCATTGAATTTTGCAGATGGGTAAATGAAGGAACCTATATGATTAATTTCAGCATTCTGAAAATATTTTGTGTGTTAAGGCAGTCTATTGAATTTTAACACATTAACTGCCATGAGAGTTAAATTTATTTAACTCATTCTAGGTTTGGCCCCGGGGCCTTGTGAAGCTTATATAAAATTCAAGTATGTTTGTAGTTTTATTTCTTTTAGTATAATGGATTTATATTTACCTGTATACTCATTTACCTGGCTGTAATTTTTGCTAAAACTTAAATTTGAGACAGATGGTATATATTGGGACCATAGAAATTTAGGCCAGAGAATAGAAATAATCTAGGCCAGGTAGGAAACTATCATTTCATTGTGAGTGATTGCAGTTGAACAGTCATTAATGTCAGCAGTGAGGGTTCTGATATGGTTTCCGTTTTTTTCTCTTAATTTTGCTTTTCCCTAAGAGCTACCTTTTTGCTTTTCTTAGTGAGATTAAGTATCTAGGAAGGTGCTACTCATGACATTCCTGCAAGAAATTATTTGCCACCTGCCAGTCCTTTTTAGATATTATGATTCCAAAAGAAAGCTAGAATTTGTGCTTGATGCCTTACTGCATAGCTTAAAGATCTACTGAGAATAGAATTTAGTCTTCTACGTTTCAATAGAATTTAGACATAGACAGTCCTTGTATGGCATAGGTGTAAAGTGATATTCATTGACCCAGTGCCACAAATTGTGCTGTAAAGAGAAGAAACTGTACAACACTTTTAGTGTTTTAGATGCTAAAAGTAAGTAACAGTCAACTTATCTAAAATGTAGCAGAGGATGATATACTGTCTTTCTAGGATTATTTTTGTAAGTAGTAAATATTCTTGAGCTCCTATAAATGACAGGTTTACATGAAAAATACTTTATATATTTTACTTAGATAAAAATGGTAAGGAAATGATAGTAATGCAATTTTCAATAGATTTTTCTAGGTATTAAAAGTAGAATGAAAATTGGTACCTACAGCCAAACTACTATGTCAAATGAAAACTTTTTAGCTGAAATTGTTAGTACAGGAAGAAAGTAACTTTTCATCTTTGTGGCTCTTGATTACAAGTTAGACACTTCCTTTAGTTAGTGTTTTTTCCTTGGGAAGTTTTTAAAGAGCTTCTGTTTCATAATATCTTTCCGTAATTGATCTTCTTTAAAAATTGTTCTAGCACTTCGCTGGTCAAATAATAAAAATTACCTCTTAATGTCTCTGAAATCTAATTATTTTCCTTGAACGAATATACCTTATGCAGTTAGGTGTATTCCTGAAAATACACCTAAATTCGTGGACTTTGTTGAATTCGTGCAAATACATTGTTAAAAAATCTATTTTAAAAATGCTGCCACTAATCCTTAATTAACAGCTTTTTGTATGTGTAGAATATGATGAAATCTCTAGCTTTTTAATTGTGTAAATTTAGATTTTCATGTGATCAGATTTTCTTAAATTAAAGTGTATGTACCTTGACTCAGTAGATTTCAACATTCATACCTAAATGGTAGGGGAAAGATACAGTTGAGATGTTGCTAGCTTGCTTGCCTTCTTGTCACCTGTTGAACTTTAAGTGTGTTTTGAGATGATTTTCTTGGCCTGGTTTGGATGTAAATTTTTATAGATGTCATTTTTTATTTTGTGAAGATAGTTTGAATATTAGATTTGTTTTTTTGCATTTGATCAAGTCATTACCCTAATTTTGACAAACCATGGTTTTTAGTTTATAATTGATATCCGTTAGACTTGAATTTAAAACCAGCAAATTTGGACTTACACATTTGTAATACCCGTCTTCAAATTTATAGCTGACAGAGTCCATGTACAAGTGTCAGAATTAGTCTTCTTGATGCTTGGCATTAGTGATGTAATATGCCATCAGTTTTTCCTTGTTCTGTTTCTTCTTTTTCCCATTCTTGCCACTCATCAAATTTTGATCGTCCTTTTTTGCTTTGTTTAGCTTAAATAGCTTCACTTAACCTTGAAGCTGGAACTGACAGTTGCCATTTTAATCCCATGACATGATAGTCCGTGAGTGATGCATTTTTTTTTTTTAAAGATTTATCAACCAATAAGCCTCAGTTACATGCATCTGAGCAACATTATTTAGTATAATTAGTTTATAAAGTTTGAGCTATAAGAAATGTTCTTTGTGTGTTTATGTGTGTTTTTAAATTGTCCCTGGAGAGGCAAATCACTTGATTTCCAATGCCAAGGAAAATGTCCATATTATCAGATATTGCTAAGACATTATTTTCTGTTTAGGATGCTTTAGAGATTTTGCAGATTTTTTCTTATGGAAGCATTTTAATATATTAAAATGGGAGATTTTAACATTGCCAGTATTATAATAATTTTTAAAAACTTTTTCTTCCCTTAGAACTTAAAAGACCATAGCCTTTTCTTTCTTTTTTAGAAATTTTGTAATCTTGTAAGTTTGATTTGGTTCATCTTCTGCTTTAGGAAAGACAGCAACACGTGGAAGCTGTTGAATTGGAGGCTAAAGAAGTTCTCAGAAAACTATTTCCAAAGGTGTCTGTCCCTTCTAATTTGGTAAGACTAATTTATTATTTTTTAATAGCAGCACTTTGTTTCAATAGTGTGCTAATTCTAATATTTCCCAGTATTAACCTAGGGTACTTTTGAGTAGTTAAGATAAATAACTTGATTCAAGACTCATTTTTATTTATTTATCTGATTTTTTTTTGTATTCTATAAAATTTACATATGAAACATTATTTAGAGGATTATAAACATATTTGGATAAAAAATATTTTTTAATGTTTAATAAAACCATTACTGTAATGTTATTAATGGCTTTATTCAAAATAGAACTTAATTTTAAGCAGAACTTAATTTTAATTTTAAGCTTGTTTCTTTTTTTTTTTTTTTTTTGAGACAGAGTCTCACTTTGTTGCCCAGGCTAGAGTGAGTGCCATGGCATCAGCTGAGCTCACAGCAACCTCAAACTCCTGGGCTCAAGCAATCCTACTGCCTCAGCCTCCTGAGTAGCTGGGACTATAGGCATGCGCCACCATGCCTGGCTAATTTTTTTTCTTTATATATTCTTTATATATTTCTTTATATATTTTCTTTATATATTTTTAGTTGGCCAATTAATTTCTTTCTATTTTTAGTAAAGACGGGTCTCGCTCTTGCTCAGGCTGGTTTTGAACTCCTGACCTTGAGCAATACTCCCGCCTCGGCCACCCAGAGTGCTAGGATTACAGGCATGAGCCACTGTGCCCGGCCAAGCAGTTGTTTCTTAGTTTTAGCAACACTTTATTTTTTAACGTATTTAATACTAAGAACCAGCCTCTTTACGTTTTAAAACTCAAGATTTGGGCATCTATTAATTTCTTCAAGCAAAAGTCTTGTGGGTATTGTAGAACAACTTGCTGTACTTGAGGTTGTACATGTTTTAAGTGGGAGAGAAAAGTTACTTTGAATCAGAGAATTAATACAGTAAATGTTCAAGGGCAGAGAAAGTTGTTGAGTGTGCATGTGAGTTTCCTAAAATAGAGTGTAGGTCTTTTTTTTATTATAATGGAAAACTGTTCAAAAGTAGAGAGACTAGCATAATGAAGCCCACTGCACCCACTGTCTTACTTCATCAATTATCAATACATGGCATCAGTACATAAACAATCTTGTTTTACTTCCCACCCTGCATTACCTAGATTATTTCGAAGGAATTCTGGTGTTTGAGCATTTCCTCTGTAAATATTTTGGCACCTATTTCTAAAAGATAAGCATCTCTTTAAGAAATACTATTGTTACATTAAATACTATATTATGTCCTTAATTTTGTAGATCTAGTCTGCATTTTTCCAGTTGTAATGTAAATTGTCTATTTTAATTAAATAATTTATTGCAGTTGGTTTTAATCAGGACCCAAATAAAGTCAACATATGACTGGTTTAAGATGTTTCTTAGATACTTTTATTCCACTGATTGTGGGATAAACCGGTTCGTTTTTTAAAACCTGGTGGTTTCCTGTGCAGTTTTTCACAGTTTGGATTTAGTTGGTTGCATCTCTTTGGTGTCAGCATGTTCTTGTATCCTTTGTGTATCCCACAAATTAGTAGTCAGTAGAGACCTGATCAGATTCAGGCTCAGTATTTTGGGGGTACAGTAGTGTGAGGGCAAGACCACTTCATAAGGGGGTGTTACACACTTTCATCAGGAGATCTGTAATGTATGCTTGTTATCCTTTGGCCCCTTGGAGCTTATTTAGGCTGGTTACCAAGTCATTTTGATATAATACTGCTAAACAGTGATAGCTTCTACACTTTGTCATATGATAAGGTGCTCTTCATTTATCAGACATATTTCCTGCTCCAAGCTTGAAATCAACTGTTTTTACAAGGAGCTCTGGCTCCTTTAGGTGTGAGTGCTAGGGGTGGTATAAGTAAACTTAATGGTCTGTTCTGTGTGTAGTCTGAGTTTAGCTGCTTGTTCTCTTAGCTTATATCTACATATAGCCTGCATTTTAAGTAAGGAGAGAAGATTCTTTTGTTTCCATTGTAATTATTGAGAATACATTCAGATTTGATCAGTTTAGTAGATCTCTGCCACTTTAAGTTGAACTAATGAAATATCTTGCACTGGGTAAACATAATAATAGATACACTGCTTACATTGAACCTAAGAGAAGGAGTTACTATTAAAATATTTTATATTTTTTCCTTTGTGGCCATAACCTATTTTTGTTTCAACTTTATATTTTATTTATGGAAATAATATTTGGGGATGTATTTATTTGGCAGTATTTTTTGAGCCAAGAGTTAATATTGATAATTTCTCTTGTTCAAAGATCATTTAAGATCACCAGTGTTAAATTTTTTTTAACTTTTAATTTTATTTTTTAAATTGACAGTTATACATATAAAGTACATAGTGATGTTTCGATACATGTCATGTATAGTGATCAGGTCAGAATAATTAGCATATCCAATAAATTCATTCTTAGCAGTAAAGCTTCCTACCCTCAGTCACCAAATCTTTTTGACATTATAGCTATTTATAAATCACCATAAGACATTGATGATATTATTTGCCTTTTGTTCATATATTTGTTAAAAGTCGAGTATTTCTGCATATAGTCTATTTAAGAAATATATTAAATTTTCTGTGCTACTTAGAGTCTAGCATTATAGGTTTTTAAAGATATGAAGGATCATAAGCTATTTACGTTATAAAATAGGCTGTAAACTTCATTAACATTAAGATAAGTTAACATAATCATTGTACATGAAGTAAATTTTTTTACTGTTTGCTATTGCTTTTTTCCTTAGCAGATCAACATAGGAGAAATCTGAAGTATATGACCTAGAGGGAGATTTATAAACTTTAAGCAACTAAATCACTTTTTTAATCTGATTTTAATTTATGTTGGGTCCCCATATTTGAAGATGTTAAGTAGAATTTTAATAGCATACAGTTAGTCTTGGTTCAGATTTATAATGTGAGAACGTTAAACGGAGAGGTTTTTTTTTCTTTTAACTAATTAGATATTAAAGGTATTATACTAGGGGGAAATTTCAGCATCCACTTTTGTTTTTTATTCTTATTTGATAGTTTATTGAGAATCCTGATTCAGCCACTTAAGTAAAGCTTTATATTATAGAAGTTAATAGAAATTTTATGAGAGTTACTTTTTCTTAAAATTAACTAAACCAAAGACTTAAGAGGAATAAGAGGAAATTTGATTTTAAGTATCTAACAAATATTCTATCAGAGTTTAAAGTTCAGATAAACATCAGTAATTTAGAATAATCTAAAATTGAGTAATTGCTAAAACTGTAATATCTGCATTGTTTATATGAGCTAGCATGTCAGCACAAATTAAGTTTTTGTTGGATTGAAATAAGTACTCATGTATGCATATCATTTCTCATTATGATTTTAAAAATACTTTATGATACATATTTTTTAATTTGAGTGAAACATTTTCAGAATCCCTGTATCACCTTCAGAGAATTTGAAATCCTTTAAATACAATATCTTCGGTTGAAGTTTCACTTTATGAACTCAAAATACTTAGTTTTTGAGGACCATTTTACCTGAAAAAAAGTTTGTTTTTTGTTTGTTTTTGACACAGGCTCTGTTGCCTGGGCTAGTGTGCAGTGGCATCATCATAGCTTACTATAACCTCAAACTCTTGGGCTCAAGTGATCCGATCCTCCTGCCTCACCACCCCCGAGTAGCTGGGACTATAGGCATGTGCAACCATACCTGGCTAAGTTTTATATTTTTTTGTAGAGATGGAGTCGGGCTATGTTCAAGCTGGTCTTGAACTCCTGGGCTCAAGTAATCCTCCTGCATCGGCCTCCCAAAGTGCTAAGATTATAGGCATGAGCCACTGTGCCTGGCCTGAAAAAAGTTTTTGAAAAATTACTCTTGGATTTTCTGTGTTTTAAAGATTGAGTTTATTAGTCCTTGTGCTAGTAAGTAGTAGAAGCCATATTTAAGCCCAGATTTTCTACCTGTAACTCCAGAATTCAGTTGCAAATATTTTTGGTTGGCATAGCTAAGATTTTATTTTGATGATAGCACATAGGGATATTTTTAGTGTTTATTTTCAAGTATGAGTTATGTTCAACTTATGCAATAGTTATGTTATTCTTTGCAACTTTTAACAGGGTGGTGTTTATGTAGGTTTCTTTTATAATTATCTGATTTAGTTATTTTAAATGTTTGATCGGTTTCATTTAGATAGTTTTTTTGGAAATTGATTTTGACTTTTCTCCCCCAAAGAGTTACAGTGAATGGTTACATGGATTTGAAAAGAAGGCAAGAGAATGCATGGCTGGAACTTCAGGTTCAGAGGAGGTTGAGGTTAGTTCAAGAAACGAACTATCTATATTTTAATCAAACACGGGCAAAAGAAGCAAATCAGAATTTGTCTTCTTGAGTTTGGAAAAGATAAAGGGTATATCATTAGTAGAATAGTGATCTTTTGAGAAAGTGTTAAGGGGTTTCATTTTGTGTAAATTTTAGTGGAAATACTGTGAGTCTTCCTTGCATTTGATTTGTGTACAAAACTAATGTTTGCCATTTCTTTAACTCTTAATTGTTTCTAAAACTGAATATTTAATTATCCTTTACTTTTTAGCCTAGTTTTAAAAAGTAATGATCAGTTGAGATAGGTAGGTGGAATCTCACTGGTGTGTTGAGGCATCCCCAAATATATCATGAGAAGTATTCAGAAATCAGTTTGGTTTTTATCCTTGGTTACTGAAATTGGAGGGATTTATTATTACTATTTTCTTGTATCTTAAGTGGCATGAATAAAAGTCTCTTTCCCATGTGTTTAGCGTAGGTATTGTGACCTTAACTTCACATGTGGGTTTGCTTTGACTTTACCACCTGGCTAAAGAGTAGCAAGCCTATTTATTTCAAAACTGTTTAATATATTTTGTAATAAGCAGACTTAGTTTTATTAGTAAAAACCAACTGACCCAAAAAGGTCATTGAACTTCATTCCTACTTAGAAAGGTTGAAATATAGTTTCAGTATAAAACAGTTAGGAAGTATTTATCACAATACATACCATTAAGTACTAAAACAAATTTGAAGCACAAAACTTTCTGATAAAATTATAGAATTTTTCTTTATTTCATTCTTTGTAGGTTCTAGAGCACAAGTTAAAAGAAGCTGATGAAATGCACACATTGTTACAGCTAGAATGTGAAAAATACAAATCCGTCCTTGCAGAAACAGTAGGAAATGATTTTTAATCTACACTTTGATTTTATTTTTAAACCATTAACATTCTTTCATGGCCCAAATAGGTTTATCTTGGCATTAGAACATGAATTTTTCAAAACAACTATACTTTTGTCTGTAGGAAGGAATTTTACAGAAGCTACAGAGAAGTGTGGAGCAAGAAGAAAATAAATGGAAAGTTAAGGTTGATGAATCACAAAAGACTATTAAACAGGTATTTACAAAGGAAAACCTGAGAGCAGTGGTTCTCATTGTGGGGACTGGACCAGCAGCATCAGCATCACCTAGAAACCTGTGAGAAATGCATGTTATTGGGCTTCAAACCAGCTACTGAATCTGAAGTGTGGCAGGAGAGTGGGGGGTAGCAATGTGTGTTTTAATGAGCCCTTCAGGGGATTCTGATGCCCACCCAAGTTTGAAAATCATTGGTTTTTAGAGTACGACTAAAGAGTAATAATATAGAATGTAAAGTGCTAGTTATAGAACTACAATGTGATAACATAAGGTGAAGAATTCTGGATTCAAAATTAGTTATATGCCCATCAATTTATGAGTAGATTAATAGAATGTAGTATATCTATACCATGGAGTACTACTGAGCCATAAAAAAGATGAATTAATACCTTCTGCAATAATCTGGATGGAACTAGAGACCATTCTCCTAAGTGAAGTATCTCAAGAATGGAAAAACAAACACCACATGTACTCACTATTAAATTGGAACTAACCAGTGAGCACACATATGCACAGAGGGAAGTAAAACTCAGTGGAAAACAACCAGGGGGGAGGGAGGGGGAGGAGAGGGGCAAAAACCTACTTGATGGGTACAATGAACACTATTTGGGTGATGTAGTTGGGACTCAAGCATTATAAAAGCAATCTATGTAACCTAAAACATTTGTACCCCCTTAATATTTTGAAATTAAAACAATTATTTATAAAATATTGGTATTTAACCCATGCTATAGAATTCAAGAAAAAGTTAATTAAGTCATTCTTCTATTCATGGGACATGAGTGTTACTGTGCAACCTTAATTTTTCTCCCATTCAGTGTGGCAAAGAGTGCTATCTGTTACTTATTTTCTTGGGCCAACATGTGCAGAATTTAGAGTTCCTGATGATACTCTGTTAATGCATTTGGGTATTAAATACAGCCGATTATCAGTTAATTGCTAATAAAAAATTAAGCACTTTTAGATGGGATGAATACAGTAGGTTTTGACCACAATTTAAATCAAGTTAAATGTGATTCATTTTTAGGGTTTTTAAAAATTCAGTGTGACTCTAAGTGAGATGATTTCAAAACTTCTGAAATGTCTTTTAATTGATTGAAAATTCTATAAGGTAGAGACCTCTTAAATCCTTGGTGGTTTACTTAGTCATGTAATTGTTCACGTTTCAGATGCAGTCATCATTTACATCTTCAGAACAAGAGCTAGAGCGATTAAGAAGAGAAAATAAGGATATCGAAAATGTATGTTAATTGATCATTTGATTTGCAACCTATGGACTCATTTTTAGCTTTAAGAATTGTCCGAAGGTGTTTAAGATTAATTTTATCTAATGATAACAGTTATGCTGTTCATTCTTGGGTGGTGCTTGAATTGATACGGTTTTATGTTCATAAGTGTCATAACTTTTCATTGTGGGGAAACATCATAAAAGAAAGTCTTCAGTGTGTTAACTTTTCCTTCTTGCATTGCTAGTTAAGAAGAGAACGAGAACATTTGGAAATGGAACTAGAGAAGGCAGAAATTGAACGATCTACATATGTTACAGAAGTCAGAGAGGTACTTACAACAGAATTTTTTAAAACTTGGCGTCTCAATTCAATTAAGATTATAATAGAGTGATATTTCAGTATAAGTTGTTTGTGGCAGAGCTTCCGAGTAGTATACAAAACATGAGATATCATAAGGAGATCAATCTTAAACTCTAAACTTCATTGCAGCTGAAAGATCTGTTGACTGAATTGCAGAAAAAACTTGATGATTCATATTCTGAAGCAGTAAGACAGAATGAAGAGCTAAATTTGGTAAGAAGCTTGTCCTCCACTGGGTATCAAGTAGGCTCTGAAAACACTTGTGGAGAAACCATCCAAACTTTTTTTTCCTTGCTAACATCTTTAGCTTGGCATTTTTGTAAATTTAAGATAATCTTCATTCATATTCTGATGACTCCTAAGATGATCTTTCTTTTCTTGACTCCTAGGATGACCCTTCTTTTCTTAGCTTCTAACAATGGCACGTTTGGCTTCCAAATCTGTTTCAAAAATTTCCATGTTTTATAAAATATAATTTCTCAAGCAGCACTATTCTCAGTGAATAAAGAAATGACAGAAACATTGGCTGAGTTATGAAGATTCTCTTCTCAGACTATCAGGGTTAACTGGGCCTCTTATTATCTTACTTGGGAGATTATTGAAGGTTAAAGATACATACTCTTTATTCAAGGACAGTAATCTAATCAAGTTTCTAATTTTAACTGGCCTTTCTATAAAGTTTAAAAAATATCAAATATTATAAAATTCTTTATCATCGGTATATTATTAAGAGCATAGATTTTGAGATAACTAAAATTAGCTAAATGTCTTAAGACATACAGTACCCTGTGTTCCAATTTTTAAATTTTCTAGAAATTTATACTGTGACAAGCTTAGCTGTTGGACAAATATGGCTATCTTGTTCTCTGTTTCAATCATTATATCTTACTGTGAATTAAAAATTGTTACAGCACAGGATTAGATTTAAAAAAAAAATCTGAATAAGCTCTCAGAAGATTACAGTAAGTTTTCTCCTAACCCAAAGTTAACACTGCTCAGCTTGGAATTTTCTCTTTAGCACGATTGTATGTACCAAAGAAAACTTCTTAACTCATTCGTTTGTGGTTGGTCTTCTATGTTATGGCAGTGCTTTATCGGAATCCATTTTCAGAGTAGGACTGTATGAAATAGAGATTGAGTGTTTCTTATCCGAAATGCTTGCAACCAGAAATGTTTCAGATTTTGGAATATTTGCATTATATATTTACTGGTTCAGCATTCCTAATCTGAAAATTCAGTATCAGAAATGCTCCAGTGAACATTTCCTTTGAGTGTCATGTTGGCACTCAAAAAGTTTCAGATTTTTGGATTTCAGATTTTCATATTAGGCACGCTCAACCTGTGTACACATAGAGCCTTACACACATTCACAGACACACTCCCCTATACCTCTGTTTATTTTTTTATAAAATGTTTGTTTTATTCACCAGTGTTTTACTTTAATTGAATGCATTCCCACTGCAACATAAGACTAGTTTTATACATATGGTTGCTAAACATTACACAGATCAGGATTGTGATATGACACGGCTATAGGCCCTTACCCTATAATATGTTTTTAAAAAATCATTTCTAACTAGTTGTTGGAGATTTTACTTTTTAACTTTAGTGCTCAGTGGTGGCTGACTTAACAGTAACATCAAACACAAAGGATTATGATTGCATCTCCATTCAGCTTGATGCTTTCTTTGTATTTCTTGCTCTTCTACTTCTGTGAAGAGACCATTTTGAGTGGCATTTGCTTTTTTTTTGATCTTGAATTTGGAATCTTTATTTTAGTCTTTGCTCAGGGAGGATAACTGTTGCCACATTTTAAGATAAAATAATTCTGTTTGCCTATCTGTACTTTGTGTGTTCTTGAGCCAAAAGTTTAATTTCTTTGACAAAGAGTATTAAAACTCAGAGTTAAGTAAAGGGGCAAAAATGATTTGGGCATTTAAATGGAGTTCCCCAGAGGAAATTTCCAAGTGGAACGCCCCCCATTAATTCTCTCTCCAGTTTTAAATGTCACTGTCTTATACTTCCCCCTCTTGGGTCTTCAGAACTGTTTGGAAAGTTATGCCTGTTAGTGGGAAGCAGAAACAACTAACTTGATGAATGTAATAAGAAAGTTATTTTTTTGGCAATGTAGTCCATTTCCCTTGTTCATATTTAATCAGAAGAGTTGTCAGAGAAGGGGCATTATATATTGGCACTAGAGTTTTATAGAACTTTTTTTGACAAGTTGGTTATCAAGAAGTATATCTTAAGACATTTTTTGTTGGTATAATTTAGGCCAGTGTAGTCTTGCACTGCTCTCTTTAGTGAAATCTTAAAGGGTGGTGAACATTTAGAATATTGGGAGTTTTTATTTTATTGGATTTGTAATCTTCTGTTTAATGTCTTTTAAAATATCACACAACTGCCTCTTTTTAATTGAATTATATAGATTAAGAAAGCCTTTAAAAATGAATGGGTAAAGTATCTGTTTGCCTTTTAATTTAAAATCATTTCAATAACTACTATATATGAATAGTGATACTTTTTAAAGGCACTTTACTGGAATTTGGTGGTTTTGTTTTTGCATTTGCAGTTTTCTACTCTAAACTCTAGTTCATTTCTGTAGCTTTTCTTCTATTTAGCTTTACAGATGAGAACCTTCACTGCTAAGCTTTTCTATACATCTGGTGCAGCATATTGGCTAGTCCACTGTGCATAGTAACTGTTAGCAATACCAGTCATTTTTTAGTCCTAGAGGTATCAGCATAACCAAAGAAGGATGCAAATTAAGTTAATAGTGGTGTTCCTTTGTTTTTACAGTTGAAGACACAGTTAAATGAAACACTCACAAAACTGAGAACTGAACAAAATGAAAGGCAGAAGGTAGCTGGTGATTTGCATAAGGTAAGACACTACTTGCCCTAGAGATGCAGTATCATGAGCTTATGTTGTGCCTTGATTCTTAAGCAAATACACTGCTAATTCTGGATTTATTCTTTTGCATCATTATATTAACTTGTTTATAAATTTGAGCTGTTTGTTTTACAGTTACTTTTTGGAACTAAATTTTTTGGTTTTTCTATGATTCTTAATTTACTTCATTATTTCATCACACTTATATCATTAATTGTTTTATAAATTATAGAGTAGGATTTTAAATTTAATTGGAGTTATTCATTAAAATTTGGTTGCATCCATATTTTTTTTTAAATTGGGATTTGACCGTGTAGTCATTTACAAACTACATGTTTTTTTGGTCTTTTGTATAAAACTAAAAGGTGTATACATTTCTGGTTTTTCAGAAATTTCTCTCTATTTATTTCTTTGTACAAGTACATTTTTCTTAATGTCATATGCAAATGGATAATTTTTAGTATTGCATTTCTTATTCTTTGTATTAGATTGACAGATTATAATTCTCTTTTGATATTTCTAGTAAAATTCACATATGCATATCTCAAAGCTGCTTTAAGAGCTATGGTAGTATTTATGGGAGTTACAGTCATTAACAAAACAACTAACTTTTTTGGAATTGCAGGAGCAAGGGGTACGCACATCTTACATTTTGATAGTTATCGTAAATTGAATCCCAAAAATTCAATAGTAATTTATACTCATCTTAACCTGGTATGAGAGTATCTGTTTTCCTGTATCTTCACCAACATTGGACACTGTCAAACATTTAAATGTTTGATATTCTAATAGATTTTTAAAAGTATCTTATTTTAAAAACATGACTCCTTTAAAAAGTTGAAAGAAATGTTTTTGTTCAGTCTGTATGTTTATAGCTTATAATTGTTGTTATATGAAAGTCTAGGAATCCAGAAGTGCTTCATATTATCTTCGTGTAGATAAAATGTGACCTTAGGAAGTTTGTTGTAGAACACAGACTTTGATAGGTAATACACTGTCAAGATTGAGCAGTCAGTTTACTTTGGTACGTGATTTTAATTTTCAAACTCTGGATCATAATATAAAACATGGTTTTAGCTTAGCAATATAGTTTCTCAGAAAGTACTTTAAAGATATTAACACCTTTCGGACCGCTCACGAGTTTTCTCGTGTTTCGTGCGCCATCTGTTATGGACCTTAGATGTCAACACACTGTCTTGTCCATTAGGGAGAGTAGAGGTTTACCGCCAAATTTGCAAATGAAAACCTCAAGAGTGAAGAAAGGTGACATAATAAATAAATGTTTTACGCAGTACCACATGTTAAAAAAGTACTAGGAACTTTAATTGTTTAATTAGTTGTTTAATTGTTTTTGTAAATAAAAATGTTATAATTATTGAAAACACCTAAAGTGCATTATGATCTGTGGTTATGATGATTTAAATAACGTGTAGTTTGCCCAAAAACGTGCGGTCCCTGGCGTTTGTCTTAGAGATTTCTGTGTGGTCCGAAAGGTGTTAAACATGTGCTCAGAGACATGCCATGTTATTTATGATATCTAAAATAGCAGTGATAGGTGACAGTTAAGTGCCCCTGTATCTGTACAGTAGAAGTACTGTGCAATACTCAATTGGAAATGCACATGAATATTTATTGGCTAAAAAAAGTTAACCAAATAATTTGTAAAACAGGCAAGTATAAAACAGCATGTACATTAAAACCTACTTATATAAAATTTTCTGCAAGCACATAATATGTACAGAGAGGAAGCTAGACTAGGGGTCAAAAATGAGTTTGTGGGCTACATATGGTCTCTTTCAAATATTCTTTGTTTCTTTAATGTTACCCTTTTATTTAAAAAGTAAAAACCATTCTCGTGTGTGAGCTGTACAAAAACAGCCTGTGGGCCAGATTTGGCTTAACCCCTAATCTGGACTAATACTAACCTAAGTATCAACTGTGGTTATCTCTGTTTTTAATTTCTTTATGCAGTTTTTGTATGGCTTGAACTTTTTAAAACAGCAAATGTTCTTATAATCCAGTGAGGGTTAAAGCTGTTTTCATTTTGGGGGAAAAAAACTTTATTGTATTTTGAGAGGAGCTAATCTTCTACAAAACTTGTGACAAAATCACTCATTTTGTATGTATTTATTTCTTAGTTGTATTATTTAGTAGCTATGATATTGCTTTCCTTACAGGCCCAACAGTCACTGGAGCTTATCCAGTCAAAAATAGTAAAAGCTGCTGGAGACACTACTGTTATTGAGAATAGTGATGTTTCCTCAGAAACGGTATGTATTTTCTTTAACCCAAACTCTGGGCTGATTACCTTATAAACTATGTGAAGAAGAAAAATGTGTAAGATCCATCTCTTACTGGAAAAATGTGCTTCTATTCAGTTACGTTGCAGTCTTCACTGGAGAGCATCTTTTCTTCAAAATGTTCTATCTCTAAAAGGCAGTGTTTTGTTGATATTTGTTTTCACTTCAGCTTAGTGAGATAATATGTTAATGTTAAGGTTTGTGTTGAGAGTATTGTGGAATACTGCTAAAGCGTGTGGATTCTCTAGCTAGACTGCCTATATTTGAATACTGGCTCTGCCACTTCATAGCCATGTGACTGGGCAAATGCCTTAGCCACTCTGTGCTTCAGTTGCCCTATCTGTAAAAGGCAATGATAATGGTACCTATCTTGTAGGGTGGTTGAAAGGAATAAATGAGTGAATATATAAAACATTTAAAGTAGTGTGCAGCGGAGGAGTGCTTGACACTTAGTAAGAGCTCAATGTATGTTAACTACAATTTTTACTATTTTGAATGTGCTCTTCTTTGCTGGGCAAGTTTTTTTTCTGAAAGAAAAAATAGATTTATTTCTGATATTCATAGATTCTATAAGATTTTCTTTGCCCTATGGCTAGGTGACAACATTTATAACACAGTTTTCTTTGGTGCCAACTAGTTTGTACTGTTAGTTAGCAAACAATATTTCTGTGTGGTTTTGCCATTGTTGATTTTCATGTTATTCATATTTTTTTGTTTGTATTTAAAACAACAATAAAATATTTTCTGGTTTGGTTGCAAATTCCTTTTCCTCATGCATGGAGTTTTTCATCACTTCCATCTTCTTTTCAGGAGTCTTCTGAGAAAGAGACAATATCTGTAAGTCTAAACCAGACTGTAACACAGCTACAGCAGTTGCTTCAGGCAGTAAACCAACAGCTAACAAAGGAGAAAGAACACTACCAGGGCTTAGGTAAGTATAACTGAAATATCACTGTCTATTCATGGGTAATTGACATATTGTGTGTCTATGTAATAAATAAAGTATACTTTGATTGATTTCACTAGAGGAGATATTTCCTGTTTATCTCTCTCAGAACCTCCAGATGACAAACTTGAACTTCTTGGATCTTTATTTCTGTTTTGTGTATATTTTGAAGGTCTTGTAGCTTGGAAGGGGAAAAAAATCTTTACCTTTGCCTCATTTGACCTTAATCAAACAGACTCTCTTGTAACTTGGCTACCTGGGTTTTGTTCATTGCCATAATGCCTGCAACTGCTGTTAATTTTGATACTAATTCAGGGAAAATATCTGTGTCATTTTTTCCTTCCTCCCTTTCTCCCAAAATAAAGTGACCATAACATTTTTACAAGGTAAGACTGTTGAACTGAACATCAAGTCATCACAGTTTCTTTAAATTGGAACCTGGGTTTTATGTGAGTTTGTTTTTTTGGTAGGTAATCTGAGTTCATTCTTTACCTCTTGATGTTGAGAGTTTTACTTTCGGGTAAATAAACCCATCATTAACCAAATCATGTTGTGCTTTTATTGCTTATATTACCTTGGAAAGCTGAGATTTGGTAGCATTTAAAAATGATGTGTATTCCAGCTAATGAATGTTTTGGGTTTTTTTTATTACCTGAGTTTTGCTTATTTTATAAATGACTTAAGTTACATTGCCAGTGGTAATTGGAATATTCAGATATGCATGGGAGGGATACTACAGATATTCTTCTTTTGAGGCTGTTTGCTCTAAAATAGTCATGGTATCCTGGAGACCCAAGGGGGCAACTCATCACTGAATTGTTCTTCTCAGAACCCATACATAAGGCTGGGATGGCCAAAGGCCTTAGGAATAGGTTAGATATCCTAGAAAAGTTGGGATGGACTTCGATTTTGATGTTACTGGAGCATTCTGTCTCACTTTTATAAACTTATTGTCCTCTGGCCTACCTTAGCATATGCTCTCCTTTAAAATGCTAATTCAGGTCATTTACCTCTAAAAAAGACTTTACAGGTAATAAACCCAGCTCTTTAACATATCAGCAAAAGTAATTATACCTGATCTCAGTCTTTTATCTTTGGTATTGCTAACCTCTCCAGTTTCTTAGTGTGAAACTTCTGCCACATTTTCCCCCCTTCCAAGTTAGGAAATAACTTCGCTTCCTGCTTTACAGGGAAACTCATCCATCTCTCTTTCCCATGACTTCAATCTTCTTCCTCTCTTGATAGGGTCCTCTGTTCAGTCTTGGAAATATGTTCAAATCTCTTATTTTAATCTTCTACTTCCTTCAGGTTACCATGCTAACTTTTTACTTTACTGTTTGAGAGTATCTATTTCTTAACTTGCTATTTTTTTTTTTTTTTTGAGACAGAGTTTCACTCCGTTGCCCTGGCTAGAGTGCCGTGGTGTCAGGCTAGCTCACAGCAACCTCAAACTCCTGGGCTCAAGCTATCCTTCTGCCTCAGTCTCCCAAGTAGCTGGGACTAGAGGCAAGCACCACCATGCCCAGCTAATTTTTTATATATGTTTTTAGTTGGCCAATTAATTTCTTTCTATTTTTAGTAGAGTAGGGTCTCACTCTTTTTCAGGCTGGTTTTGAACTCCTGACCTTGAGCGATCTGCCCTCCTTGGCCTCCCAGAGTGCTAGGATTACAGGCGTGAGCCACCACGCCTGGCCTTTAACTTGCTATTAATTTCTCTATCTACTCTACAATGGTTTCTTTCCCTGCCATTCCAATGAAATCATCTTTGCTAAAATCATTAATGATTTCCCAATTGCTAGATCTAATACATGTTCTTCATTTGCATATAATGAGGTACTGAAAGTAGTTATGAAATATGATAAATATGCTAAAATTAGTCAGTAGGCCTTTGTGTTAATGGAAAGGGCTTCATTTCTAGAGAGCTTAAAAAAGTGTAAGATTATCTATTACCCTGTGCTGTTATCCCTTGTCATTCTCTCTCTAGCATCTCATAGATGTTCTTTAATATTTCCTTTTTCTTCCTAAACATATGATCTATTCATTTTAAGTCTTTATGAACCATTTTTGGCTTGCCTGTTTTCACATTTGCTTTAATTATATTACAGCTGAGACTTATGCTAATCATTGGTAATGACGCTTCTATTTATCAGGTTTTTTCTTCTTGATTTATCAAATTCTAGTACTTTGTTAAATATGTAACCCTGACAACATGGTTAATTGGCAGGCAGCTCTTTTAAGTGATAGCACATTATTTTGTTAGCTGATGGACATAAGTCCAAATTTGGCAAGTGCAAGGGTGGTTGACAGTAGTGTATCATGAATGATAGGATAGATTATATGAAATTAGAGGTCCACCAGCCACTTGTGAACTGTTTCCTTCCTTAGGCTCTATCTAGTGTTGACATTGATAACTCTTCCTTAAATATGTATCCCTTGGTTCTCACAGCTCTTCTTTATACCCTTTAAATGTTTGTGTTAGCCTCAGCCTTTTAATCCTTTGCCATCATTTTTACTCAATGTATTTTCCCTCTCATGCACTTTATTAAAACTACTATCACATGATTAAATTGAAAATATAAATTTCTTAATCATTAGATTGTAGGTAATAGGTTAATACTAATATATCTGATATCAAGAAACTTCCTTTTTTTTAAAGTATACACTATACACGTACATATGAATTGTTTAAGGTGATGCTGTACATGCTCAATAAGGGGAAAAGCTGTTTTTAAAAACGAAAGTGAGATGATAGGCAGTAATTTAGTTTTTCTAAATCCTGATACACAGTACTTAGCATTTCTGAGTGCTGTTGGGGTATATGTATTTTGCTTTATATCTTTAATTTGTAAAAACCTTAACCTTTCTTTTCTTTCGGAAATCTTTCCCATTTCCTATTTATCCCTCCCCCTTTAGCCAAAAAAAAAAAAAAAAAAAAAAAAAAAAAAAGGCAGCTGCCATCTCCCCTCTTTCTTTGGGAGATTGATTAAATGATTGACAATACTGGTATTTTATAGTATACTTTTTTATTCCTAGATAACTACTTTTTAAATGTTTCACATTTGCTTTGTTTCTAAGTGTATTCCTGACCAAATGAGAAAACTTCATTATCCCAAGTTTCCTTATCTCAGAACCAGTTTGTAGAGTCCTGTGGAGGGAGGGTGATAATTTTACTGGATGACACTTGATGAGTATGCCTATAAGCATAAACATGCTTCTAACATGGGGTAACTCTTTTAATCTTTGCAATAATCCTGTGTGTTAGGGTAGATAGGTATTACTATTGTTCCTGTTATTCCCATTTTACAGCAGACCCAAAGAGATTTCTGTAACTTGCCCAAGGTCACACAGCTAATAACTGGGTGAGTTGGGATTTAAATCAAGGTAGTCTGGGTCCAGGGCTTGTGCTCTTAATCAGTGCTTTTCTTCTCCCAATTCAAGTACTTTGTGTCTTGATCCCTTTTATCACTGCTTTCTTTTCTCCTTATTCTGTCTAATCCCTGTTGCCAGCACTTACAAGTTTCTTCAGTCAATTCTGACTTTTTCCTAAAGTTTAGTTTGTCAATAGTGAATTGGAGATACTGACAGTATTGCCCAGAGAAAATTGAAATGAAGCTATGTGTGTTAATGTTCCAGATAAAAACTATCTTTTATTTCTATACCTAACACCTGGCTTTCATATGAATCAGGTTTTTGTTTTCTGTAATGTGTTGAGTTTGATGTACCAGTGGGCTATCCAGACTTTCTGATCTACCATTAATCTTGTTTTAATCAGAGAAAACCACAGCTAGTGATAACTTTGCTTTTTAACTTTCTAATTGCTGCTTTTCCTCTCAATTTTTTATGTGAAAAATTTGACACATGAAGTTAAAAGAATAATACAACACCCATAAACACCTTCATATCTTTCTATATGTCTATACATATTTTGTTGATGTTAAACCATTTGACAGTAAATTTCAGTTATCATGACATTTTATACCTAAACACGTTAACATGCCTCTCCTAAGAACAGTGCATTGTCTTACCAATCCATAGTTCCATTATTACATCCAGACAGATAAAACAATGGTTGTATAATATCCAATATTAAATCTATACTCAGCTTTCCCCAGTTTACCCAAAATAGATTTTTAGGTTTAATAGCTATACCCAAATAGCTTTCTAGCTATTTTTTCCAAACCAGGACTCAAATCAAAATTTACATGTTATGTTTGGTTAACTCCTTTTAGTCTTTCTGATGGCTTTTGAAGTATAGTTTCTTTAGTCATCTGATTTGGAAAGCTTCATTTGACTTCAGAAATTCTATATCTGATATTTATTCATGGGTGAAGAGTTATAAATTTCATTCTCTCTCTCCAGTGCTACTCACTTACCTTATCTTTAATTATCTTGAGTAGGACTAACAAAAATGGATACCTAATGTTCTTCTCTTAAATGGTTTCTAATTGGATTTGGATATTAAAGTATCGACCTAAAAGCTTATTGCTTCTGAATCCTGAGATTTTTCTCTTGTTTTGATTACCATTTGTATGAATTGCTTTGAGCCTAGTTGTGAAAACGCCATACAAGATCAAATGGATTATGTACTTTTCGGTGTTTGACAAATGTCTTCTGATTGTCATTTGTTGCTTTGTTTTAAAATGAATTTCTTTCTTTCTGATCTTTTACAGAGTGAAGTAATTGGAAAACTGTTCATTCGAGGATAAAAAAGGCATTGTATTATATTTTGCCAAATTAAAGCCTTATTTATGTTTTCACCCTTTCTACTTTGTCAGAAACACTGAACAGAGTTTTGTCTTTTCTAATCCTTGTTAGACTACTGATTTAAGAGAGAAAAATTAAAAAAAAAGAGCCAACTCTGCAGACACCTTCAGAGTTTAGTTTTATAATAAAAACTGTTTGAATAATTAGACCTTTACATTCCTGAAGATAAAATAAACATGTAATCTTTTATCTTATTTTGCTCAATAAAATTGTTCAGAAGATCAAAGTGGTAAAGACAATGTAAAATTTAACATTTTAATACTGAAGTTGTACACTGTTTTACTTAACATTTTGGGGAGTAACTGCCTCTGACTTCAACTTAAGAAAACACTTTTTGTTGCTAATGTAATCAGTTTTTGTAATGGCGTCAGCAAATAAAAGGATGCTTATTATTCAAACTTGTTCTGATTTTTATTGAGCTTTAACAGATTTCATTATCACTACAGATCAACATAATTTAAAACATGGTTATTAATTGCAGCCATTAAATAAGGTAGGTTGTGTTGCTTGTATAACCTTTCTAATTGGAGCTCTGGGTCTTTTCTGGTTCTGTGCAATGTAAACTGTGCCCAGAAATGCTGTGGGTTACATAAAGCTGTGGTCCCAAACCCACAAGCCTCAGATCAGTGCCATTCCGTGGCCTGTTAGGAACTGGGCTGCACTGCAGGAGTTGAGTGGAGGGGAGCCAGTGAAACTTAATCTGTATTTACAGCTCCTCCCCATTGCTCAGCACCGCATAAGCTCTGCCTCCTGTCATATCAGATGTGGCATTAGATTCTCACAGGAGCCCGAACGCAACTGTAAACTGCGCATTGAGGGATCTTGGTTGCATGCTTCTTATGAGAATCTAAGGCCTGATGATCTGAAGTGGAGCTGAGGTGGTGATATTAGTGCTGGGAAGCGGCTGCAAATACAAATTATCATTAGCAGAGAGGTTTGACTGCACAATAAATGTAATGTGCTTGAATCAACCCGAAACCATTCTCTTGCCCGTCTGTGGAAAAATTGTCTTTCATGAAGTTGGAGCCTGGTGCCAAAAAGGTTATGGACTGCTGAAAAAGACAAGTCAAGCATTTAGGGTTTCAGACTTATTACCCACACTAAAGGTAGAGGAGTGCTCCTTTATTTTTACTATTACTGTTATATTTTAAAGTAATAATTAACTTTTTAGTTTCCCTTTTTAGGTACTATGTTACATAGTTTACATGTATTATTTTTTTGTTGAAAGTTTTTTTTTTTAATAATTGGTTGAAAACACTGATCTTTTCAGATACTAAATAACCATTGACAAGTAACTTAAAGTACGTGTTAGGCACGTACTTGCTGCTGCTTGAACATAGCAGTTCTGCTTCTATAGCAGGGGCCTTTGTAATTTCTATTCTCTCTACTTAGAACTCTCCTCTCTGGGGTATCAGCTTTGGCTTGCACCTTCACTATCTTGAAATCTGCCCAAATTTCACCTTTCTCGTGAGGTCTTGCTTAACTATGCAATTTCCCCCCTGCCCTCCCTAATGTGCTTGATTTTTGTCTGTAATACTTGATTACTCCCCACCCCCCCCATCAGGAAGTAAGCTCCATGAGAGCAAGAATTCTCTCCTTGGTTCTTTGCTATATCTCTAGCCCTGAGAAAGTGCCTGACACTGAGCTGTGCTCAGGTATTTAAATGAATGGATGAAATTCACTTTTAGAGCTTGAGAAATATCCAAAGTGATGCCTCCTAACCATTTTACCTCATAGCACAAACAGCAAACAGTATTTCAGAGGCATATAGAGATAAACTAAAGAGGCTGCTCATGACCTGTGATGAATGGCTAGGGGAGTCAGGCTACCTTAGCCTTGTCTGGCTGCTTTTAGCAAATCATTGGGAAATTGATCTGAAGGCCAGATACTTTGTCACTAACCTCTCTCCTTTTTCCTGTGCTATTGCCTATAAAAGTTCTTGTGTCTGCCATCTGAAACAAATCCTGCCTTCCATATGACAACCTCTTCTTGCCACTGTTCTCTCTATTCAGAGCTAAGTTCCTCAGAAGAATTGTACAATTGTATTATTTTTCAACCTCTCCATATGTTTGAATTTTAAAAAGATAAAAGTTCCAGGGGATACAGTCTAATCTCCTGTCAGTCTGTATCCCCTCCCTCAACATCCCAACCACACACCGTTTGTCTTTTAGCCTTTGAAGTAGCAGGAAGTTCATATCGCTGCCCATTCCAATTTGAGACAGCTGTAGTTATGATTCTTGTATAAAATTATTAAAGCTTGTGTGGTACTTGCATCAATCTTTCCTACTTCCTCACTCCAGAATCACTTAGGAAAGGCTTATCACACTCACACTTAGTGATTGTTCACATATGCAAAGATAGCTCCATACTCTAAATTCATTCCCCTAAGATTAAATATTCTGAGTTCCCTAGTTACACTGAATGCTGAAAGGCCAGTCTAGCCTCCTTGCCTCATCAATCCCCAGCTGTCCACCTTTTCCTGGTTTATTATAGGCAGATCTCCAAGAGAAGAAGGGAGCATCAAAAGAGGGAATCCTGTGCCTTCTGGCTCCAGAGGCTCCCTTTGACACTACTGCAGCCAATTGAGTCAGGAAGCCCTAAGAAAATTACTCAGATTGGGAAAAGCCTAGTGGAAGGGGAGGATAAAGTGTGGAGTTAAGAGCAGACTTATTTATCCCAAAAAGAAAATATCAAGAGATGTGGAAGGGGAGCAGTGGATTTGTCTGTGAAGTAGGCTGTACCCTTGAATTTGGTGTGGGAAAACTAATCAGATTCCTGGAGGTAGTGACATTGTGTAAAGCATCCAGGCCTGCACTGTCTTGCAAGTGTTTTGCCTTAGCCGTAAGAGGTTAATGTGGTGTACAGCTGTGTGCAAGAGCTGTATTGCCCATAGAGTTTAAGCCCAGGGCTAGATTTTCCACATTTCTTGCATCCTGGGACAGAGATGGTATATGGGTACCTGCCACTTGTGGGATCTGCCCTAGATGGTATATATAGGGGGAAGCAGTGACCACCAGAAGAAGGCTGTACTTACACCCTCATTTAAGTAGAGGCTTGTTTGTCCCTTGACCCCATTCGTCATCTGGGTCCCCAGAGAACTGAGGGCAAAGGAGGAATTACAGATTATTCCTTGTTGGCACCACTAAGGCCAGTATCCAAGCCTGAACTGGGGGCAGGTGGGAGATAGGTTATTACACACTGGATGGACTGGACTTGTAACTGAAGTTGTGGGGCAGCTGTGGGATTTGCTCAGGAGCTGCTTAAGTGGGAGACCCAAAAAGAGCATGGTTGAAGACCACAGTTGGGAAAATATGTCAAATTCGAGCCATTCTACAAACTAGTTGATTTTTCTCTTTTCTTGATTCAATTTTTGTTAAAATTTATGTTTTTCTAGAAAATTGGGCCATTTGATGTTCATTGCTAACATCACTTGTACAACCTATCATGCCAGACAATTTTTAAGCATTAGTTCATTTAATCTTTGCCAGAATATGGGGGGAAGCGTATGCTTCCATTGTGATCTTCATTTTATAGATAAGGAAGCTGAGGCATAAGGAAGATAATTGTCTAGGATCTCAGTTACTAAGTAGAGAAACCAGGATTCCAACTTCTAATCTAAACTGTCTGGCTTGATTACCTTATTCAGACTCACTTGTATTTGTATATATAAATGTGTGTGATTGTGTGTGTGATTATGTATATAAATTACTAGAGTAATTTTAAAAATTAGACTGTATATGTAGTCTTATAATTTTAAAAATTAGTTTTTTCCCTTCCAACGTTCCTGATGTTAATGTGCCTTCTCTTACTTTCCCTTGATTGTACTTTGCAAGGGATAGTCTACCTCAGTGGTTCTCAGAAATACAGTCTGCAGATGCCTGGGCATCCCCAAGACCCTTTTCAGGAGTTTGCAAAAGTCAAAACTGTTTTCATAATAAGATGTTATTCACCTTATTCACTGTATTCACTTTTGTGCTGGTGAGTGCCTCGGTAAGTATTGAGGCAGTGGCTCCACACTGTGTTAGCAGTTACTGTATTTTCACCACTGGTCACTCCCAGTAAAAACAATGTCGAGGTCACCCTAAGAATGTCTTTTCTGGTGAGATTGATAGTAATAGTAATAAACATGATTTTTTTTTTATTGTATAAGAAATGGGTCAACATTTGGAAGATCTCTGAAACTCAGTGAACCAATATTTTCCAGATGATCAATGTACCATGTTACAAAGTCATGCATGGGTAAAAGAATGCTTCAAAGAGCAAGATAAACGAATGAATTTTAATATAACAGTGTAAAAAAGTTTATTGATATGGTTTCAGACTCCATATTGTGATTAATCTTTAATAAATTACTGCTTATTGAATTTTTGGCTGTAGTATTTATTAAGAATATCCACAACTACTTGAAATGGCTGCTCCTTGTTTTCCAAGGACATGTCTGTGTGAGGCCAGATTTTCTTTATATATTTCAACCAAAACAACATATCACAACTGATTGAATGCAGAAGCAGTTGTCTTCTTTTAAGCCAAATATTAAAGAGATTTGCAAATATGTAAAGCCATGGTACTCTTCTTGTTTTATCTTTTTGGTTTGTTTTGGAAAATGAAGTTACAATTGATGAAAACGTTCATTATCTTATTTTAAAATAGAAAACATTTAAAATTTTCTTGGTTTTAATTTCTGGTACATTCATTATTAATGGAAATAACAAAAACAAAAGCTTTTAAAAGTCTAAAGGAGTTCTGAGACCAAAAATTTGAGAGCCACTGGTCTGGCAAGATGGGGTTTTTTCCTAACTGTTTTTAATTATACTGGGCAACAAAGCATTTTTTTGATGTATTTTGTGCTATATTCAGTTCATTTATGTTTTTATAATTTTTCATTCTTTTTACTTTGGCTTTATTTTACTCTTTGCCAACTTACCTGTGATCATTCATTTTCAATTATTGTTTATTAATAAATTCACTTTAGGCTATAAATTTTCCTCTGGGCTTCTTTGTATCTCAGATTTTGATATAGAGGGATTTTGTCATATTTCAGTTCTTAATTTTATTTTATTTTATTTTTTTTT